>CM038796.1:196017542-196480482 GCA_021764765.1 Vicia sativa
AATCCTCCAATGCCATTTCCGAGTTCCCTACGTTTTTATTTTTTGGTTTCACCATTTCATTATCTTTGTTTCTTTTCTTATTTCATATATAGTTTTCTATTTTCCTTATATAGTTTTCTATATTTTTTCTTTATCTTCTTCCCATTTCATTCTATTTTCTAATTAACCTAAATCAAATGCTACAACACTAACAATACTCATAATTTCTACACCAGTTCAAATCTTTAAACCACAATAATCACTTAACACAACTCTAGCCATCTATCAATTTTTCCCAAATCAAACTAAACCATCAAGCCTAAAATGATAGAGGAAATCAAACCCCTTACCTAGCAAGCTTTGGGTATACAAGATGATTCTCCAAGACTTTGCTTTCCTTCTTGCTCTCTTCTTCTTCCTCAACCAACTAGCTTTCTCCAACTTCTTAACTTTGGTGTTTTGTGTTGTGTTTGGAAAGGTGGAGGAAATGATATAAATATAACATGTCATACTAGCTAACTTAATTAAATTGCTCAAATTCCCTCAATATTCTTAATACACTACACATACCATCTAATTATATTTCTACTTAATTTGTTAATTTAATTCAGTAAATTAAATATCGGTCCGAAAATATTTTACCGAACCGAACAACACATCGCTAAATAAATTAATAAATATACCGATTAATATAATTATTTTCGTTGTCAAAACAATCGTCAACGATAATCAAAAATAATAATATAATTTAATATTAAATAAAATAGGCGTTACAACTCTCCCCACTAAAAAGGTTTCGTCCTCAGAACCTGACTCGAAAAGCTCGGGATATGAATCATCTTACTCTCAATTCCCATTCGCTTTCACAGCTGCTCCAATCCAAAACCTTGACCAATGAAATCTCTTTTCCACGAAGGGACTTCATCACGATCCTCAATCCTCAAAGGCATCGTTTCCACCGTAAGATTCCAGAACTTGAATGTCATCCATCTCAATCACATGTGAAGGATCAGGACATACTTACGAAGTTGTGACACATGAAAACATCGTGCAAGTTTGAAAGATTTAGCGGTACTTCACCGATATTACTTTTCCCACCTTACTAGTAATTTGATAAGGACCAATAAAGCGAGTTAGCTTCCCGACTTCAATGCTCGTCCCACGGTTGTAGGGTAACTCTCAAAACACATGATCACCTTCTTGAAATTCCAAATCTTTCTCCTTTATCATGATAACTCTTTTGGCGACTTTGAGAAATTCTCATCTTTTCTCTAATCATCTTCACGCCTCCGTGGTTTCCCAACAAATCGGACTGACACCACACTTTCACCCGACTCATGCCAACACAAAGGGTTCTACATCTTGACCATACAATGCCTCAAGGTGTCATTCCAATACTAGCGTGAAAGCTATTATAGTAAACTCAATCAAAGGAAGATATGTATCCATGAACCACCATGCTCAGAATACAAGCGCGTAACAAGTCTTCAGCGATTGAATCGTCCTTCTGTTTGACCATCGGTTTGAGGATGATAAGCCGAACTCAACCTCAACTTACCTAAAGCCTCTTGCAAGCTTTTCCAAAATTGATGAACCTCGGATCTATCAAAATAATACAAAGGAATACCATGCAATCTAACAATCACATGCGTAAATCTCCATAACTTGATCGGGATAAGTGATGTTAATAGGAATAAAGTGAGTCGACTTTGTGAGCCTATCAACAATCACCCAAATCATCGTGTCCTCTTTGTATATTCGGCAAGGCCGTTACAAAATCCATAGAAATGCTATCCCATTTCCATTCGGGATCTCAGCGGTTGCATCAACCCTGCGGTTTACGATGCTCCACTTTAGACTTCGACAAGTCAAACAAGCATATAAATGCAGCCACCTCTCTTTCATACGACCACTAAAATAGTTTCCTCAAATCTTGATACATTTGGTCGCTCAGGATGACTCAAACTACTCCTATGACTTTCTTCCAAAATCATCCTCTTTAAATCAACATCATCGGAATACAAATCCTACCTCGGAATCTTAAAACACCTGAGCATCCAACTTGAAATCTTCACTTTCGGTTTGTCATACTAACCAACAAATCCACAAGTTTCATCAAGCTTTTGAGCTTCTCTAATGCTATCAAAATCGTTATTGATCTTCAACATTCCCAAAACACTCTTGGCGTCTTCTATCCAAGACTCATATCTCTAAATTGTTCAATCAATTCCAACTCTTTCACCATCAAAGTGACATATGCAAAGTCTTTCGACTTAAAGCATCGACCACCACATTTGCTTTACGGGATGGTAATTCAATCCGAAATCATAATCTTTCAACAATTCAACCACCTTCTTTGTCTCATATTAAGCTCCTTTGATCAAACAAATATTTCAAGCTTTGGTCACTAAACACTTCAAATCTAGAACCATAAAGATAATGCCTCCAAATCTTAAGCACAAAACAACGCCACCAAGTTCCAAATCGTGGTAGGATAGTTCTTCTCATGAATCTTCAATGCCTCGAAGCATAAGCAACCACCTTGCCACTGCATAAGCACCACCCAAACCCATCATAGAAGCATCACAATAAACCACAACGGTTCTTGAGGATTAGGTAAAATCAAGATCGGTGCCGTTGTCAACCTTTCTTCAATTCAACAAAACTTTCTTCACTGACATCCCACAAAAGCGGCTCCTTTACAAGTTAACTTTGTCAAGGTAACAAAGAAATTCAATGAACCTCCTAGTAACCAGCCAAACCCGAAACTTCTAATCAGTAACAGATTTAGGGTTTCCCATCTTCTTTCTGACATCAACTTTAGAAGGATCAACGTAATGCCATCACCGAAATGACATGCCCTAAAAGCTCACTTCACTAACCAAAACTTGCACTTTTACAACTTAGCAGCTTCTTCTTAGAACTTCAACACAATGCGCAAATATTCTGCATGCTCTTCCTCCGATTTAGAATAAACAGAATATCATCAATAAAACAACCACAAAACTATCCAAGTAAGGATGGAAAATACGGTTCATGTACTCCATGAATACTCGGTGCATTAGTGACACGAAGGCATCACGAATACTCGTAATGTCCATACCTCGTCACGAAAGCAGTTTTCGAGCGTCTTCTTCTACCCTTATTTGATGGTAACTTGATGTCAAATCAATCTTACTAAACATGCAAGCACCAACCAACGGTCCATCAAATCATCAATTCTAGGAAGTCGATACATATTCTTGATAGTTACTTTATTCAACTAACGATAATCAATACAAAGCCTCATACCATCTTTTCTTTACCAATAACACGGGGCTCCCATGGTGACACACTTGGTCTAACAAACTTCTTCTCGAAGAAATCTAATTGACTCTTCATTACGCTAGCTCGGATCACGGACATCATGTATGGCGCCATAGAATAGGTGCGGTACCAGGGACAAGATCACAGAAAACTCCTTCTCTTTACGGAGTCTAGGAATCTCAGGAAACACTTCAGGAAAGTCTTTTACCACCAGAGTTTGCAATATGATTGACTCTCCTGAGAAAGTCGCCATCAAGAAGCGATGCTTCATCTTTCATGAACTCCTATTGTTTCAAACACCAACATGGTTTGATCTTCTTCGCTAAGGAAGAAAACCTCACGTGTTGTCATAGCAATTGATATGGACATAGTTAGCTTTCAACCAATCCATACAAAACCACGTCTAACCCATAGCGGTAAGAAATAAGATTCTACGAAGTCTCTACAAAGATTGATAAAGGCAATTTGCACACACAAAAAGTAACTTGTTCCTTAGCGGAACTTCCACCGTATCTCTATCTAGAGATGACAAAGTAAGACCCAACCTCTTAACACAATCGGTGACAATAAAACAATGAGTAGCACCGTTATCAATAATAGTAATAAGGGAATGTTATTAATGAAACTAGTACCTCGAACAAGTCCATCTTCGTTTGCAGTCAGACACCCGACCGCAAACACCTTCCGCTCCTTGCGCCTCTTGGCTTCTTGCATCGAGGACTAGTGTGACCTCCCTCCATAATTAAAACAAACCACTTCTCTATGCTTGCAATCACGAATTACATGACCGTTTCACCACGGAAACACCTCACTTCATTCTCTTTAGCCTTCCATCATTCCTACAAACATTACTCTTGTGGCGGGTTTACTTGTAACAAACAATACTAGCAGGAGCATCTCCCACTAGTCCTTCTTCCTTGAAGCAGCTTTGTTTCCCTTTACGATTGGGACATCATAAGGTTTCCCACGGCTCTCTTGGCCCTTGCTCCTCTTATCGGACAACATCTTATAGTGTGCATTTATCCTCTTCAAAGATCCTACAGCTATCAATCAAATCCATAAGAACACGGATTTTTCGATAACCGATCGCCTTCTTAATCTCGGGCAAGCTATTCTCAAATTTAATGCATTTGGAAAATTCAGCACCTCACCATTAAAGTGAGGATAGAACTTAGCCAATTCAATAAACTTTCGTATAATCGATGATGGACATGCTCCCTTGCCTAAGTGAAAGAACTCGATCTCCTTCTTTCCAGAACATCTTAGGGTAATACTTCCTCAAGAACTCCTACTAAAAACATCCCATGTTACTTCTTCACAGCAATCCAAGCCTTTGGCGGTGTCAACCCACCAATCATCGACCTCCTTAGCAACATAGGTGCCATAACGGACTTTAATGCGTGCAATCCATCACCCGAAAGATTCTTTCAATCTCCTTGACCAAGTTAGAGCACCTTGAGGATCATACTTCCTATAAGTAGGTGGATTCTCCCTACGGAAGGTCGCCAAACTCGGTCAGCGCCCTCGTCGGCATTAAAGCGGGTTTGGAAAGCTGACCATAGCACATAGCGTGAACAATAGCATCATCGTTCCTTCCAGCGTTCCTACCGGCATTCCTACCAGCATGCCTACCAGCCATAACAACCACGATACAACAAAACAAGTTAGAATCAACAAATAACAATACTTGATTGTTAGACAACAGACTCAACAACGGCGGACGAGACCGACCTGCTGTAATACCACTAATGTAACACCCCAATTCTACCCGTAATTATATAATAAAATCGAGTTTCAAATTCCATTTAATAAAATTGAGGCATCACATCTTAGCACTTCCAACAATTAGCATTATAATGCACATCAAAAATCGGATATACGAATCATACATAATTCATCATATAAACATATGAATATTCACATGACGGATATGTTTACAAAATATACATAACATCATGTTGTCATCGATACACGGTTATCACATAGTAAGATAGTATATACAAACTATCCTATCAAAACAATGGCGTCGCCCATCAAGTGTTACTACGACCAGAGCAGGACACAAAATAAAGTGACTGAGCTAATCCTCCTCATCCACAGGATCACACGTTACCAATATATAGGTAGCAATGAAACAAATAAAGGGTGAGATAATTCCAAAACATATAATTAGAAACAATGATGGAATATATAGATAGTTGGAATTATAATTGATATAAGTTAAATAAAGTATATCAACATATATTTAAACTTACATACTTTAAATTAGCATTTGGTGTATAAATCAACACATCAACTTAGTCACATAATCATTATCTTCACATCAACACAAAACACCATGTACATTCGCAATTCAATTATCATTCATCAATTAAGGACTCAATGATAAACAATTCGAACATAAACATAACCGACTCCAAAATAAACATAATGGACTCCATGAGACACGACTATATTGCATGTGGTACTTGCTTTGTCGTAATGGGACACTTGGCATAAAGCCAACAGCTCGGCATAAAAGCCATCATCGCTTGGCATAAGCCCTCTTAAACATGATGTATGTGACTCAATACATAAAGACCACACAACAACATATCATCATCGCTCATCACAATTGACATAAAGTCTACCCATATATTTATTCACATCACATAAACATGCCATCATCGCAAACAACATTCGTGTATACTGCCGTCCATAAACATCACCGTCAATTAATCCATCAATTCCCAACGGAAAAATAGTAAAAACATGAATAATCGTCGAAAACCATTCTTATTTAGGCACAATTTATAAACATCAACTTCAAAATCGGATGGTTCATATCGTCTTAAAATGACTAAAACTCAATCAAGGGTCAATTCACGTATTTTAGCCTATTTGGTCGTTCCGTAAAACTCGCAATTTCGAAAAACTAACTTCACCACTCGTTCTACCGTCAAAATTAGCTATACGTCAATTTTCGTTGAATTGAGACAACTTGCTCCGTCATTGAATTACAATCGATCGAGAACATAATCGGTTCTAAATTTAATCGGCCTCGTTCTAATTATATTTATAGGTACCAAGAGTTGCTAGGTGGAATTTGGCAAAATAGCAAAACCGTTGGCTAAATTATGCGGTTTCCATTTGTATGACGATTAAAGCTTGACCAAATATTAGAACTTCTGAAAATGAAAGCGCAACACAACTTCATTTCCTCTACATACAGGGGCGTTAGTCCCTCTTTCTCATGCCAAGGAGGCTGCCTCCCAACTTAATCCTCAAATGCTGCATTTCGAGTTCCCTACGTTTTATTTTTGGTTTCACCATTTCATTATCTTTGTTCTTTTCTTATTTCATATATAGTTTTCTATTTTCATATATAGTTTTCTATTTTTTACTGTTTATCTTCTTCCCATTTCAATTAACCTTCCCATTTCATTTCTATTTTCTAATTCCAACCTAAAATCCAAATGCTACACTAACAACAATACTCATAATTTCTACACCAAGTTCAAATCTTCTAAACCCAACAATAATCATAACACACAACTCTGAAACATCTATCAATTTTCCCCAAATCAAACTAAAATCCATCAAGCTAAATAAATAAAATGGAAATCAAACCCCTTACCTAGCAAGCTTTGGGTATACAAGATGATTCTCCAAGCCAAGCTTTGCTCTCCTTCTTATCTCTTCTTCTTCCTCAACCAACCCTAGTTTCTCCAACTTCTTAACTTTGGTGTTTTGTGTTGTGTTTGGAAAGGTGGAGAAATGATATAAATATAACATGTCATACTAGCTAACTTATTAAATTGCTCAAATGCCTCAACTATTCTTAATACACTACATACCATCTAATTATATTTCTACTTGTTTAATTTAATTCAGTAAATTAAATATCGGTCCAAAAATATTTTACAGAACGAACAACACATCGCTAAATAAATTAATAAATATACGATTAATATAATTATTTTTGTTGTCAAAAAAATCATCAACGATAATAAAATAATAATAATTTAATATTAAATAAAGCAGGCGTTACAGTATTAATCATAATCGTCAACGTCAACGGATTACCCATCGTGCCTTAAATCTACAAACACAATCGATTCAATTTTACCGTAAATTGGCCTATTTGAATCGTCTGGTAAAAACTCATAATTTCAAAACTAACCTCACCTCGTTCTACCGTCGAATTTAGCTAACGCGTCAATTTTGTCAAATTCGAACGCTTTTGTCTCCGATAAATAAATTTTTGAAAATCAGAACATAATCGGTTCTAAATTTAATCGGCTATCTTATCCCTAATTATATTTTTATGGTTACCAAAATGCTACGTTGGAATTGGCATATTTAAAACGTTAGCCATTATGATTAAAATTATGCGGGAAAAATTCATTGACAGCAAGCAAGGAAAAAACCATATTACAGCAAAGCAGAAAATTCCAATTTCGTTTCTTCTTCACTCATTGGGGCTGCCGTCCAACAAAGGATAAGGAGGCGGTTGCCTCAACCCCTTATGCCATCATCCAAATTATTTTTTCATTTCCTACGTTTTTGTACAATTCCGGTTTCTTAATTTTTTTTTTTTTTTAGTTTCATTAGATTTTCCATTCCAATTTCCATTCTTATTATTTATTTTTTGTTTCTATTTTTACTTCTATTTACCAAACTACAACACCAATAACAATACCCTTAAACTTTTACAACAATTCCAACTCTTCAAACATCTCAACAATCACCCAACAAAACCTTATAACTTACTATCAATTTTTCCAATCAAACTATCACTAATAAACCCTAACAATGTAAATGAAATTAAACCATCAAACACCTAACAACTACAACACCAATTTTTCATCACAAATCCACCATATATGTATCAAACCCTAACTATAGGAGTGGAGAATCAAACACTTACCTTTAGTTGGTTGATCCATTGTGATCTTCAAAGCTCAACCTCGAGCTCCTCTCTTGCTCATGATCTTTCTCTTCTTCTCTTCTTGATTCCTCCCCGAAACCCTTCTTTTCTCTCAAGTTTCTTTTTGGTTTGTGTTCACATGGAAGAAAAGGAAGGAAAATGGTTTTTTTATAACGCTTTCTTACTAGCTAAGTTCACATGTTTTGGTTTTGGTATTTTAGAATGGAAAGTGAGGAGAAATGATTCTTATAATGGTATTTTCCGTATATTAAGCCAAGGGTGAAAACCCAATTCTAACAATGCTCCCCACACCCCACTATTATCATTAACTCAATCAATTAAAATAATCCGGGAGTTAAATATCGGATCCAAATAATATTTTATCGGACCAAGCGATAAATCGAACCAAACAAAGCGTCGCGGATGGTTGATATATTAATTATAAATATTCTTGTCACAAAGCAAACATCGATCGGTGAAATCGAAATATTAATATAATATCATATTAATTAAAGCAGGCGTTATCAAACCTCGATTTTACGAAGGTTATATTCACTTAAATTTCATCATCTTATCTTAGATTTATGTTCACTAATTTTCACCAGTTTTCGAATACTTATATTCTTCAAATTTCATTGATTTTACGAGACTTATATTACTTCAAATTTCTCAGTTTTTACGAGACTTAAATTCATATCAATTTTAACTGATTTTACGAGACTTATATTCTTAAATTTCATCTTATTTTATTTTTTTTTTTTACATTCTCTTCAAGTTTCACCAGATTTTTGAAGAACATTCACTTCAAATTTCATTAGAATTTTTAAGTTTATATTTCCTTCGAATTTCATTGGATTTTCTAAACACTTCATAAAAAATTTCATCAGTTTTAAGACTATTCACTTCAAATTTCATTAGATTATCTAAAGATTTATGTTCACGTCAATGTTCACCAGATTTTCTGAAGATTTATAATCACTTCAAATTTCATCAGATTTTACGAGAATTATATTCACTTCAATTTCTCAGTTTTTAAAGACTTATATTCACTTCAAATTTATCAATTATCTAAGATTTATGTTCATAAATTTTCAACAGATTTTCTGAAGACTTATATTCACTTCATATTTCATCAAATTTTCTGAAGACTTATATTCACTTCAAATTTTGTAAGTTTTACGAATACTTATATTAACTTCAAATTTCATAAGATTATATTAATATTACGTTCACTTCAATTTTAACAGATTTTCAAAGACTTATATTCCTTCAACTTTAATCTAATTTTCCCTTATATTCACTTCAAATTTCACAAGATTATCTGAAGACATATGCACTATAAATTTCATTAGATTTTACGAGACTTATATTCCTCAAATTTCTTCATATTTTTGAAGACATATTCATTCAAATTTATCAGTTATCTTAAGATTTATATTCACTTCAATTTCAACCAGATTTTCTTAAGAGCTTATATTCATCAAATTTTATCTAATTTTTGAACTTATATTCACTTAATGTTTCATTATTTTACGAAGACTTATATTCACTTCAAATTTCATCAAATTTTTAAGTTTATATTTCCTTCATTTCATTCGATTTTCACAGACTGATATTCACTTCATATTTCATCATATTATCTTAAGATGTATGTTCACTTCAATTTTCTTAAGATGTTTTGAAGACTTATATTCACTTCAAATTTATCGGATTATCTTAAGATTTATGTTCCTTCAATTTTCACAGTTTTTGAAGAATTATATTCATTTCAAATTTCATTGATTTTATAGACTTATATTCACTTCAAATTTATTGATTATATAAGATTATATATTCACTTCAAATTTCATAAGATTATCTTAGATGTTCACCACCATTATCATAGATTTTTGAAGACTATATTCATCAAATTTCAATGGTTATATTCACTTCATTTCATCAGATTATCTAAAGATTAATGTTCACTTTAATTTTCCTGGATTTTCTGAAGACTTATTTTCACTTCAAATTCATCTAATTTTAAAGACTTATATTCTCTTCAAGATTTCTGGATTTTCGAAGACTTATATTCACTTCAAATTTTATCAGTTTTTAAGATTTATATTTCCTTCAAATTTCATCAGATTTTCTGAAGACTTTTATTCATTAAAATTTCATCAGATTTTCTGAAGACTTATATTCACTTCAAATTCATAGTTATCTAAAGATTTATATTCACTTCATTTTCACCAGATTTTTGAAGACTTATAATCACTTCAAATTTCATAGTTACGAAGACTTATATTCACTTCAATTTCTGAATTTTACGAGACTTATATTCACTAAATTTAAATTATCCTAAGATTTATATTCACTTCAATTTTAACAGATTTTACGAAGACTTATATTCACTTCATATTTCATCGGATTTTTTGAAGACTTATATTCACTTCATATTTATTAGATTTTCTGATCTTATATTCACTTCAAATTTCATCAGTTTATAAGAATTTACGTTCACTAATTTAACAGATTTTGAAGACTTATATTCACTTCAAATTTAATCTAATTTTCTAAGACTTATTCACTTCAATTTCTGATTATCTGAAGACTTATATTCATTTTAAATTTCATTAGATTTTCTGAAGACTTATATTCACGTCAAATTTCTTCAGATTTTCTAAAGACATATATTCACTTCAAATTTATCAGGTTATCTTAAGATTTATGTTCAGTTCAATTTTAACCAGATTTTCTTAAGACTTATATTCACTTCAAATTTCATCTAATTTTCTGAAGACTTATATTGACTTCTTGTTTCGATAGATTTTCTGAAGACTTATATTCACATCAAATTTCATCAAATTTTTTTAAGATTTATATTTCCTTCAAATTTCATCGGATTTTACGAAGACTGATATTCACTTCATATTTCATCAGATTATCTTAAGATGTATGTTCACTTTAATTTTCGTAAGATTTTTTGAAGACTTATATTCACTTCAAATTTCATTGATTTTTGAAGCTTATATTCACTTCAAATTTAATCAGATTATCTTAATATTTATGTGCACTTCAAATTTCATCAGATTATCTTAAGATGTATGTTCACTTCAGTATTCATAAGATTTTTTGAAGACTTATATTCACTTCAAACTTCATCTTATTTTTTGAAGAGTTATATTCACTTCAATTTTCATCAGTTATCTTAAGACTTATGTTCCTTCAATTTTCACCAGATTTTCTGAAGACTTATATTCAATTCAAATTTCATCGTTTTCAGAGACTTATATTCACTTCAAATTTCTCAGTTTTTACGAGACTTATATTCACTTCAAATTCATCTAATTTTTAAGACTTTTATTCACTTCAAGTTTCATCAGATTTTCTAAGAATTATATTCACTTCAAATTTCATCAGATTTTTTTAAGATTTATATTTCCTTCAAATTTCATCAAATGTTTTGAAGACTTATATTCACTTAAATTTCATGATTTTCTAAAGACTTATATTCAATTCAAATTTCATCAGATTATCTGAGTTTATGTTCACTTCAATTTTCATTAGTTTTCGAGACTTATATTCACTTAAATTTCATCGATTTTCTGAAGACATATATTCACTTCAATTTCACCAGTTTTACGAAGACTTATATTCACTTCAAATGTATCACATTATCATATATTTTACGAGACTTATATTCACTTCAAATTTTGCAGTTTTCTGAAGACTTATATTAATATCAAAATTTTAACCGTATTTTTGAAGACTTATATTCACCAAATTTCATATATTTTCTTAAGATGTATTCATCAATTTTCATAATATTTATTGAAGACTTGTATTCACTTCAAATTTTTATAAATTTACGAAGACTTATATTTACTACAAATTTCATCAGATTTTCTGAAGACTTATATTCACTTCAAATTTATCAGATTATCTTAAGACTTATATTCACTTCAAATTTCATTTAATTTTCTGAATACTTATATTCACTTCAAGATTCATCAGATTTTCTGAAGACTTATATTAACTTCAAATTTCATTAGAGCTTTATAAGATTTGTATTTGCTTCAAATTTCATCAGATTTCCTGAAGACTTATATTCATTTCAAATTTCACCAGATTTTCTGAAGACTTATATTCACTTCAAATGTATCACATTATCCTATGATTTATGTTCACCTCAATTTTCAATAGATTTTCTGAAAACTTATATTCCTTCAAATTTCATCGGATTTACGAACACTGATATTCACTTCATATTTCATCAGATTATCTTAAGATGTATGTTAACTTCAATTTTCATAAGCTTTTTTGAAGACTTATATTCATTTCAAATTTCATCAGATTTTCTGAAGACTTATATTCACTTTAAATTTTTCAAAATATCTTAAGATTTATGTTCACTTAATTTTCACCAGATTTTCTGAAGACTTATATTCACTTCAAATTTCATCAGATTTTCTTAAGACTTATATTTAATTCAAATTTCATCAGATTTTCTGAAGACTTATATTCACTTCAAATTTATCAGATTAGCTTAAGACTTATATTCACTTCAAATTTCATCTAATTTTCTGAAGACTTATATTCACTTCAAGATTCACCATATTTTTTGAAGACTTATATTAACTTCAAATTTCATTAGAGCTTTATAAAATTTGTATTTGCTTCAAATTTCATCGGATTTCCTGAAGACTTATATTCACTTCATATTTCATCTGATTATCTTAAGATGTATGTTCACTTCAATTTTCATAAGAGTTTTTGAAGACTTATATTCACTTTAAATTTTGTCAGATTTTATGAAGACTTATATCCACTTAAAATTTCTCCAGATTTTCTGAGGACATATATTAATATCAATTTTAACCAGATTTTCTGAAGACTTATATTCACTTCAAATTTCATCAAATTATCTTAAGATGTATTTTAACATCAATTTTCATAATATTTATTGAAGACTTGTATTCACTTCAAATTTTGTCAGATTTTCTGAAGACTTATATTTACTTCAAATTTCATCAGATTTTCTGAAGACTTATATTCACTTCAAATTTATCAGATTATCTTAAGACTTATATTCACTTCAAATTTCATCTAATTTTCTAAAGACTTATATTCACTTCAAGTTTCACCAGATTTTCTGATGACTTATATTCACGTCAAATTTTATTAGAGCTTTATAAGATTTGTATTTGCTTCAAATTTCTTGGATTTCGAAGACTTATATTCACTAAATTTCTGAATTTTCAAGACTTATATTTCACTTCAATTTATCACATTATCTAGTTTATATTCACTTAATTTTCAATAGATTTTATGAAGACTTATATTCCTTCAAATTTCATCGGATTTCCGAAGACTGATATTCACTTCATATTTCATCAGATTATCTTAAGATGTATGTTCACTTCAATTTTCGTAAGTTTTTTTGAAGACTTATATTCACTTCAAATTTCATTAGATTTTCTGAAGACTTATATTCACTTTAAAGTTTTTAGATTATCTTAAGATTTTTGTTCACTTTAATTTTCACCAGATTTTCTGAAGACTTATATTCACTTCAAATTTCATCAGATTTTCTGAAGATTATATTTACTTAAAATTTCATCAGATTTTCTGAAGACTTATATGCACTTCAAATTTATCAGATTATCTTAAGACTTATTTTCACTTCAAATTTCAACTAATTTTCTGAAGACTTATATTCACTTTAAGTTTCACCAGATTTTCTGAAGACATATATTCACTTCAAATTTCATTAGAGCTTTATAAGATTTGTATTTGCTTCAAATTTCAACGGATTTCGTGAAGACTTATATTCACTTCATATTTCATCAGATTATCTAAAGATGTACGTTCACTTCAGTTTTCATAAGATTTTTTGAAAAATTATATTCACTTTAAATTTTGTCAGATTTTATGAAGACTTATATCCACTTAAAAATTCTCCAGATTTTCTGAAAACTTATATTAATATCAAATTTAACCAGATTTTTTGAAGACTTATATTCACTTCAAATTTCATCAAATTATCTTAAGATGTATGTTCACATCAATTTTCATAATATTTATTGAAGACTTGTATTTACTTTAAATTTTGTCAGATTTTCTGAAGACTTATATTTTCTTCAAATTTCATCAGATTTTCTAAAGACTTATATTCACTTCAAATTTATCAGATTATCTTAAGACTTAGATTCACTTTAAATTTCATCTAATTTTCTGAAGACTTAAATGCACTTCAAGTTTCACCAGATTTTCTGAAGACTTATATTCACTTCAAATTTCATTAGAGCTTTATAAGATTTGTATTTGCTTCAAATTTCATCGGGTTTCCTGAAGACTTACATTCACTTCAAATTTCACCAGATTTTCTGAAGACTTATATGCACTTCGAATGTATCACATTATCCTAAGATTTATGTTTATCTCAATTTTCAATAGATTTTCTGAAGACTTATATTCCTTCAAATTTCATGGTTTTAAAATTATATTCCTTCAAATTTCATCAGTTATCTTAAGATGTATATTCACTTCAATTTTCATAAGATTTTTTGAGAATATTCACTTCAAATTTCATAGATTTTTAAAGACATATTCACTTCAAATTTAAGATTATCTTAGATTTATATTCCTTTAATTTTCACGGATTTTCTGAAGACTTATATTCACTTCAATTTCATCAGTTTTTGAAGACTTATATTCACTTCAAATTTCATCAGATTTTCGAAGACTTATATTCACTTCAAATTTCAGTTATCTTAAGACTTATATTCACTAAATTTCATCTAATTTACGGTGATATTCACTAAGTTTCACCATTTTCGAAGACTTATATTCACTTCAAATTTATCACATTATCCTAGATTTATATTCACTTCAATTTTCAATAGATATTACAGAAACTTATATTCCTTCAAATTTCATCGGTTTACGAGCGATATTCACTTCAATTTCATGATTATCTTAAAATGTATATTCACTTCAATTTCATAAGATTTTTGAAGATATTCATTTCAAATTTCATCAGATTTTCTGAAGTATATTCACTTCAAATTTTCAGATTATCTTAAGATTTATGTTCACAGTTTTTAGAGACTTATATTCACTTCAAATTTCATCATATTTTACGAAGACTTATATTACTTCAATTTCATCAGTTTTCTGAAGACTTATATTCACTTCAAATTTATCAGATTAGCTTGAACTTCACTTCAATTTCATAATTTTCTGAGGACTTATATTCACTTCAAGATTCACAGTTTTTGAAGACTTATATTAACTTCAAATTTCATTAGAGCTTTATAAGATTTGTATTTGCTTTAAATTTCATCGGATTTCCTGAAGACTTATATTCAATTCATATTTCATCGGATTATCTTAAGATGTATGTTCACTTCAATTTTCATAAGATTTTTTGAAGACTTATATTCACTTTAAGTTTTGTCAGATTTTCTGAAGACTTATATCCACTTCAAATTTATATTTCCTTCAAATTTCTTGGTTTTGAAGACTTATATTCACTTCAAATTTCATCAAATTATCATAAGATGTATATTCACTTCAATTTCATGATTTTTGAAGACTTATATACTTCAATTTCATTGATTTTACGAAGACTTATATTCACTTAAATTTCATTGATTTATCTTGAGATTTATATTCACTTCAATTTTCACAGATTTTTGAGAAGACTTTATTACTTCAATTTCATAGTTTTTGAAGACTTATATTCATAAATTTCATCAAATTATCTTAAGATTATTTCTTCAAATTTCATGGATATTCTTAAGATTATATTCTTCAATTTCATAAGTTTTGAAGACTTATATTCACTTCAAATTAAGTTATCTGAAGACTTATATTCACTTCAAATTTCATACATTTCTTAAGATTTATATTCATTTCAATTTAACAAGTTTACGAAGACTTATATTCATCTAATTTATGAAGACTTATATTCACTTCAAATTTCATCAGATTTTTAGACTTATATTCACAAATTTCTCAGATTATCTAAAGATTTATATTCACTTCAAATTTCATCAAATTTGACTATTATTTCACTTAATATTTCATGATTTTACGAAGACTTATATTCACTTCAAATTTATCATAAAATCTTAAGATTATATTCACTTCAATTTTAACTTAGATTTTCTGAGACTTATATTCACTTCAATTTCATCTAATTTTCTGAAGACTTATATTTCACTTCAATTTGATTTTCGAAGACTTATATTCACTTCAAATTTCATGATTTTTAAGATTATATTCCTTCAATTTCATCAGTTTTAGAATTATATTCACTTTAAATTTCATCAGATTATCATGAGATTATATTCACTTCAATTTCATTATTTTTGAGACTTATATTCACTTCAAATTTCATTGATTTTACGAAGACTTATATTCACTTCAAATTTATAAGATTATCTTAAGATTTATATTCACTTCAAATTTTATGATTATCTTAAGATTTATATTACTTAAATTTTAACCAGATTTTCTGAAGACTTATTCACTTCAATTTCATTAATTTTCTAAGACTTATATTCACTTCAAATTTCATAGTTTCTAAGACTTATATTCACTTCAAATTTCATGATTTTTTAAAGATTTATATTCCTTCAAATTTCATCGGATTTTCTGAAGACTTTATTTGTCTTTCATCATATTATCTTAAGATGTATATTCACTTCAATTTTATAATATTTTTGAAGACTTATATTCACTTCAAATTTCATCAAATTTTACGAAGACTTATATTCACTTCAAATTTCATCAGTTATCTTAAGACTTATATTCACTTCAATTTTCAGATTTACGAAGACTTATATTCACTTCAAATTTCATCAAATTTTCGAAGACTTATATTCACTTCAAATTTCATCAGTTATCTTAGACATATATTCACTAATTTCATGATTTTAGAAGACTTATAAATTTATCATATTATCTTAAGATTTATGTTCACTTAAATTTTCACCAGATTTTCTGAAGACTTATATTCACATCAAATTTCATAGATTTTTTTGAAGACTTATATTCACTTCAAATTTCTTCAAATTTTCTGCAGACTTATATTCACTTCAAATTTATCAAAGTATCCTAAGATATATGTTCACTTCAATTTTCACCAGATTTTCTGAAGACTCAAATTCACTTCATATTTCAACAAATTTTTTGAAGACTTATATTCAATTCAAATTTTATCAGATTTTTAGATGAGTTATATTCACTTCAAATTTATCAGATTATGTTAAGATTTATGTTCACTTCAAGTTTTAGATGATTTTCTGAAGACTTATATTCACTTCAAATTTCATCAGACTTTTTTAAGATTTATATTTCCTTCAAATTTCATCGGATTTTCTGAAGACTTATACTCACATTAAATTTCTTCATATTATCATAAGATGTATGTTCACTTTAATTTTCAAAAGATTTTTTGAAGAATTATATTCACTTAATATTTCATCAGATTATCTTAAGATTTATGTTCACCTCAATTTTCACCAGATTTTCTGAAGACTATATTCTCTTCTTATTTCATCAGATTTTCTGAAGACTTATATTCACTTAATATTTTATCATATTTTCTGAAGAATTATATTCACTTCATATTTATCAGATTATCTTAAGATTTTTGTTAACTTAAAGTTTCACCTTATTTTCTGAAGACTTTTATTCACTTCAAATTTCATCATATTTTTTAAGATTTATATTTCCTTCAAATTTCATCAAATTTTCTGAAGACTTATATTCACTTCAAGTTTCATCAGATTATCATAAGATGTATGTTCACTTCAATTCTCAAAAGATTTTTTGAAGACTTATATTCACTTCAAATTTCATCAGATTTTCTGAAGACTTATATTCACTTCAAATTTCATCTAATTTACTGAAGAATTATATTCACTTCAAGTTTCACCAGATTTTCAGAAGACTTATATTCAATTCAAATTTCATCATATTTTCTGAAGATTTATATTCACTTCAAATTTCATCTAATTTCTGAAGATTATATTCACTTCAATTTCACAGTTTTCGAAGACTTATATTCATTCAAATTTCACCAAATTTTCTTAATTTATATTCTTTAATTTTCACAGATTTTACGAAGACTTATATTCACTTCAAATTTCATCAGATTTTAGAGACTTATATTCATCAAATTTCATCAAATTTTCAAGATTATATTCACTTCAAATTTCATGATTATCTTAAGATGTATATTCACTTCAATTTTCATAAGATTTTCTAAGACTTATATTCACTTCAAATTTCATCGATTTCTAAAGACTTATATTCACTTCAAATTTCATAAATTATCTTAAGATTTATATTCACTTCAATTTTACAGATTTTGAGACTTATATTCACTTCAAATTTCATGATTTTGGAGACTTATATTCACTTCAAATTCATGATTTTCGAGACTTATATTCACTTCAAATTTCACAGATTTTTGAACTATATTCACTTCAAATTTCATCAGATTTTCTAAAGACTTATATTCACTTCAAATTTCATCTAATTTCTGAGACTTATATTCACTTCAAATTAACATGATTTTCGAGATTTATATTCACTTCAAATTTCATCAGATTTTTAAGATTTATATTTCATTCAAATTTCATCGGATATTTGAAGACTTATATTCACTTCAAATTTCATCAGATTATCTAAGACTTATATTTCAATTTAACTTGATTTTCTGAAGACTTATATTCACTTCAAATTTCATCGATTATCACGAAGATTTATATTCACTTAAATTTTCACAGATTTTTGAAGACTTATATTCATCAATTTCATAGATTTTTGAGACTTATATTCACTTCAAATTTCATCAGATTTTACGAAGACTTATATTCACTTCAAATTTCAAATTATCCTAAGATTTATATTCACTTCAATTTTCATGATTTTAGAAGACTTATATTCACTTCAAATTTCATCAAATTTTCGAAGACTTATATTCACTTCAAATTTCTCAAATTTTTGAGACTTATATTCACTTCAAATTTATCGGATTATGTTCTTTATATTCCTTCAATTTCAGAATTTTAGAACTTATATTCATCAAATTTCATGGATTTTTTAAGATTATATTTCCTTCAAATTTCATCATTTTTAAGACTTATATTCACTTAAATTTCATTGATTATCTTAAGATGTATATTCACTTAATTTCAAAAATTTTTGAAGACTTATATTCACTTCAAATTTCATGATTTTAAAGACTTATATTCACTTCAAATTTCATAGTTATCTTAGATTATATTCACTTCATTTTCACAGATTTTAGAAGACTTATATTCACTTCAAATTTCATGATTTTCGAAGACTTATATTCATCAAATTTCATCAAATTATCTTAAGATTTATATTCACTTCAAATTTCATCAAATTATCTTAAGATGTATATTCACTTCAATTTTCATCGATTTTCTAAAGACTTATATTCATTTCAAATTTCATCGGACTTTCTAAGACTTATATTCACTTCAAATTTCATCAAATTATCTTAAGATTTATATTCACTTCAATTTTAACGTTTAAGACTTATATTCATTTCAATATTTCATCTAATTTACGAAGACTTATATTCACTTCAATTTCATCGGTTTTACGAAGACTTATATTCACTTCAAATTTCATGATTATCTTAGATGTATATTCACTTCAATTTTCATAAGATTTTGAAAAACTTATATTCACTTCAAATTTCATCAAATTTTACGAAGACTTATATTCACTTCAAATTTCAAGATTATCTTAAGATTAATATTTCAATTTTCTCCAGTTTTTAGAAGACTTATATTCACTTCAAATTTCATCATTTTACGAAGACTTATATTCATTCAAATTTCATGAAATTTTACGAAGACTTATATTCACTTCAAATTTCAGGTTTTACGAAGAAATATATTCATTCAATTTTATAATTTTAGGAAGACTTATATTCACTTCAAATTTTATCTCTTTTACGAGACTTATATTCACTTCAAATTTCATCATATTTTCAAAGACTTATATTCACTTCAAATTTCATCCAGTTATCTTAAGATTTATATTCACTTCAATTTTCACAGTTTTACGAAGACTTATATTCACTTCAAATTTCATCAAATTTTACGAAGACTATATTCCTTCATTTCATCAGATTATCTTAGATGTATATTCTTCAATTTTCATAAGATTTTTGAAGACTTATATTCTTCAAATTTCATCAGATTTTGAAGACTTATATTCACTTCAAATTTCGTCAGATTATCTTTAGGTTTATGCTCATTCAATTTTCCCAGTTTTACGAAGACTTATATTCACTTCAAATTTCATCAGATTTTAGAAGACTTATATTCACTTCAAATTTCATCAGATTTTCTGAAGGCTTATATCCACTTTAAGTTTCACCATATTACCTTAAGATGTATGTTCACTTCAATTTTCATAAGATGTTTTGAAGACTTCTATTCACTTTAAACTTCATCATATTTCTGAAGAGTTATATTCACTTCAAATTTCATTAGATTATCTTAAGATTTATGTTCACTTAAATTTTCACCAGATTTTCTGAAGACTTATATTCACATCAAATTTCATAAGATTTTCTGAAGACTTATATTCACTTCAAATTTCATCACATTTTCTGAAGACTTATATTCACTTCAAAGTTCATTAGATTATCTTATGATTTATGTACACTTCAATTTCACGGATTACGAAGACTTATATTCATTTCAAATTTTAATTTTGAAGACTTATATTCACTTCAAATCATCAAATTTTGGTGTCATATTCACTTCATTGATTATCGAGACTTATATTCACTTCAATTTCATGATTTTGAAGACTATTATTCACTTAAATTTCATCGATTTTGAAGACTTATATTCACTTCAAATTTATCAATTATTTAAAGATTTATGTTCACTTCAATTTTCACTAGATTTTCCGAATACTTATATTCACTTCAAATTTCATCAGATTTTCTGAAGACTTATATTCATTTCAAATTTCATCAGATTATCATAAGATTTATATTCACTACAATTTTCACCAGATTATCTTAAGATGTATGTTCACTTCAATTTTCATAAGATATTTTGAAGATTTCTATTCACTTCAAACTTCATCAGATTTTCTGAAGAATTATATTCACTTCAAATTTCATTAGATTATCTTCAGATTTATGTTCACTTAAATTTTCACCATATTTTCTGAAGACTTCTTTTCACTTCAAATTTCATCATATTTTCTGAAGACTTATATCCACTTCAAATTTCACAAGATTTTCTGAAGACTTATATTCATATCAATTTTAACAAGATTTTATGAAGACTGCTATTCACTTCAAATTTCATCTAATTTTCTGAAGACTTATATTCACTTCAAGTTTCACTAGATTTTCTTAAGACTTATATTGACTTCAAATTTCATCAGATTTTCTGAAGACTTATATTAACTTTAAATTTCATCGTTTTAGACTTATATTCACTTCAAATTTCATAGATTATCTTAAGATTATGTTCACTTCAATTTTAACGGTTACGAAGACTTATATTCATTTCAAATTTCATCTAATTTTACGAAGACTTATATTCACTTCAAGTTTCAAGATTTTTTAGAGACTTATATTCACTTCAAATTTCATCAAATTATCGAGACTTATATTCACTTCAATTTCATTAGATTTTACGAGACAATTATTCATAAATTTCATGATTTTTGAAGCTTATATTCACTTCAAATTTCATCAGTTATTTAAAGATTTATATTCACTTCAATTTTCTAGATTTTCCGAAGACTTATATTCACTTCAATTTAACTTGATTTTCGAGACTTATATTCACTTCAAATTTCATCTAATTTTAGAAGACTTATATTCACTTCAAGTTTCACCAGATTTTACGAAAACTTATATTCACTTCAAATTTCAGATTTTAGAAGACTTATATTCACTTCAAATTTCATCGAGTTTTCTAAGACTTATATTCACTTCAAATTTCATGATTTTCTCAAGACTTATATTCAATTCAAATTTCATCAATTTCACGAAGACATATTCACTTCATTTCATGATTTTACGAAGACTTATATTCACTTCAAATTTAATCAGATTTTCTGAAGACTTATATAAACTTCAAATTTCATAAGATTATTTGAAGATTTATGTACACTTCAATTTACATTAGATTTTCCAAAGACTTATATTCACTTCAAATTTCATCAGATTTTCTGAAGACTTATATTCCCTTCAAATTTCACGGTTTTAAGAATTATATTCATATCAATTTTGAGTTTAGAAATTTTCCCCAGATTTTCTGATGACTTATATTCATTTCAAATTTCATCAGTTTTTTTAAGATTTATATTTCCTTCAAATTTCATCGGATTTCTGAAGACTTATATTCACTTCAAATTTCATTAGATTATCTTAAGATGTATCTTCACTTTAAATTTCATCAGATTTTGTGAAGACTTATATTCACTTAAAATTTTATCTGATTTTCTGAAGACTTAAATTCATTTCAAATTTCATCTAATTTTCTGAAGACTTATATTCACTTCAAGTTTCACCAGATTTTCTGAAGACTAATATTCACTTCAAATTACATCAGATTTTCTAAAGACTTATATTCACTTCAATTTTCACCAGATTTTCTGAAGACATATATTTACTTCAAATTTCATCAGATTATCTTGAACTTTATCTTCACTTGAAATTTCATCAGATTATCTTAAAATGTATGTTCACTTCAATTTTCATAAGATTTTTTGAAAACTTATATTCACTTCAAACTTCATCATATTTTCTGAAGACCTATATTCACTTCAAATTTCATCAGATTATCTGAAGATTTATTTTCACTTCAATTATCACCACATTTTTTGAAGACTTAAATTCAATTCAAATTTCATCAGATTTTCTGAAGACTTATACTCACTTAAAATTTCATCAGATTGTCTGAAGACTTATATCCACTTCAAGTTTCACCAGATTTTCCGAAGACTTATATTCATTTCAATTTTAACCAGATTTTCGAAATACTTATATTCAATTCAAATTTTATCTCATTTTCTAAAGACGTATATTTACTTCAAGTTTCACCAAATTTTCTGAAGACTTATATTCACTTCAAATTTCATTTGTGTTTTGAAGATTTATATTTCCTTCAAATTTCATCGGATTTTTTGAAGACTTATATTCACTGCAAATCTCATCAGATTATCTTAAGATGTATGTTCGCTTCAATTTTCATAAGATTTTATCAAGACTTATATTCACTTTAAATTTCATCAGATTTTCAAAAGACTTATATACACTACAAATTTCATCAGATTATCTTAAGATTTATGTTCACTTAAATTTTCACCCGATTTTCTGAACACTTATATTTACTTTAAATTTCATATGATTTTCAAAAGACTTATATTCACTTCGAATTTCATTAGATTAACTTAAGGTTTATGTTCACTACAAATTTTATCAAATTATCTTAAGATGTATGTTCACTTAAATTTTCATAAGATTTTTTGAAGACTTCTATTCACTTCAAACTTCACCAGATATTCTAAAGAGTTATATTCACTTCATATTTTATCAGATTATCTTAAGATTGATGTTGACTTCAATTTTCACCAGATTTTCTGAAGAATTATATTCACTTCAAATTTCATCAGATTTTCTGAAGACTTATATCCACTTCAGATTTCACCAGATTTTCTGAAGACTTATATTCATTCAATTTCATCAGTTTTAGAGACTTATATTCATTTCAAATTTCATCTAATTTACTGAAGAATTATATTCACTTCAAGTTTCACCAAATTTTCTAAAGACTTATATTCAATTCAAATTTCATCAGATTTTCTGGAGACTTACATTCACTTCAAATTTCATCAGATTTTCTGAAGACTTATATTCACTTCAAATTTAATCAGATTTTCTGAAGACTTATATAAACTTCAAATTTCATAAGATTATCCGAAGATTTATGTACACTTCAATTTTCATAATATTTTCCGAAGACTTATATTCACTTCAAGTTTCATTAGATTTTCTGAAGACTTATATCCACTTCAAATTTCACCAGTTTTTTTGAAGACATATATTCATATCAATTTTACCCAGATTTTCTGAAAACTTATATTCATTTCAAATTTAATCTAATTTTCTGAAGACTTAAATTTACTTAAATTTTCACCATATTTTCTGAAGACTTATATTCATTTCAAATTTCATCAGATTTTTTTAAGATTTATATTTCCTTCAAATTTCATCGGTTTTTCTGAAGACTTATATTCACTTCAAATTTCATTAGATTATCTTAAGATGTATCTTCACTTTAAATTTCATCAGATTTTTTGAAGACTTATATTCACTTAAAATTTCATCTGATTTTCTGAAGACTTATATTCACTTCAAATTTCATCTAATTTTGAAGACTTATATTCATAAAGTTTCACAGTTTTTGAGACTTATATTCACTTCAAATTTCATGATTTTACGAGACTTATATTCACTTCAATTTTCACCAGATTTTCTGAAGACTTATATTTACTTCAAATTTCATCTAATTTTCTGAAGACTTATATTCACTTCAAGTTTCACCAGATTTTTTGAAGACTAATATTCTCTTCAAATTTCATCAGATTTTCTGAAGACTTATATTCACTTCAATTTTCACCAAATTTTCTGAAGACTTATATTTACTTCAAATTTCATTAGATTATTTTAAAATTTATGTTCACTTCAAATTTCATCAGATTATCTTAAAATGTATGTTCACTTCAATTTTCATAAGATTTTTTGAAAACTTATATTCACTTCAAACTTCATCAGATTTTCCAAAGACCTATATTCACTTCAAATTTCATCAGATTATCTGAAGATTTATCTTCACTACAATTATCACAACATTTTTTGAAGACTTAAATTCAATTCAAATTTCATCAGATTTTCTGAAGACTAATATCCACTTCAAGTTTCACCAGATTATCTGAAGACCTTTATTCATTTCAATTTTAACCAGATTTTCGGAAGACTTATATTCACTTCAAATTTTATCTCATTTTCTAAAGACGTATATTTACTTCAAGTTTCACCGGATTTTCTGAAGACTTATATTCACTTCAAATTTCATTAGTGTTTTGAAGATTTATATTTCCTTCAAATTTCATCGGATTTTTTTAAGACTTATATTCACTTCAAATGTCATCAGATTATCTTAAGATGTATGTTCACTTCAATATTCATAAGAGTTTTTGAAGACTTATATTCGCTTCAAATTTCATCAGATTATCTTAAGATTTATGTTCACTTAAATTTTCACCCGATTTTCTAAAGACTTATATTCACTTTAAATTTCATATGATTTTCAAAAGACTTATATTCACTTCGAATTTCATTAGATTAACTTAAGGTTTATGTTCACTACAAATTTTATCAAATTATCTTAAGATGTATGTTCACTTCAATTTTCATAAGATTTTTTGAAGACTTCCATTCAATTCAAACTTCACCAGATTTTCTAAAGAGTTATATTCCCTTCATATTTCATCAGATTGACTTAAGATTGATGTTCACTTCAATTTTCACCAGATTTTCTTAAGACTTATATTCACTTCAAATTTCATCAGATTTTCTGAAGACTTATATCCACTTCAGATTTCACCACATTTTCTGAATACTTAGATTGATATCAATTTTAACCAGATTTTCTGGAGTCTTATATTCACTTCAAATTTCATCTAATTTTCTGAAGACTTATATTCACTTCAACTTTCACCAGATTTTCTGAACACTTATAATCAATTCAAATTTCATCAGATTTTCTGAAGACTTATATTCAGTTCTAATTTCATCAGATTTTTTGAAGACTTATATTCACTTCAAATTCAATCAGAATTTCTAAAGACTTAAATTCAATTCAAATTTCATAAGATTATCTGAAGATTTATGTACACTTCAATTTTCATAAGATTTTCCGAAGACTTATATTCACTTCAAATTTCATCAGATTTTCTGAATACTTATATCCACTTCAAATTTCACCAATTTTTCTGAAGACTTATGTTTATATCAATTTTAACCAGATTTTCTGAAGACTTATATTCATTTCAAATTTCATCTAATTTTCAGAAGACTTATATTTACTTAAATTTTCACCAGATTTTCTAAAGACTTATAATCATTTCAAATTTCATCAGATTTTTTTAAGATTTATATTTCCTTCAAATTTCAACGGATTTTCTGAAGACTTATATTCACTTCAAATTTCATTTGATTATCTTAAGATGTATCTTCACTTTAAATTTCATCATATTTTTTGAAGACTTATATTCACTTCAAGTTTCACCAGATTTTCTGAAGACTTATATTCACTTCAAATTTCATCCGGTTTTCTGAAGACTTATATTCACTTCTATTTTCACCAGATTTTCTAAAGACTTATATTTACTTCAAATTTCATCACATTATCTTAAAATTTATGTTCACTTCAAATTTCATCAGATTATCTTAAAATGTATGTTCACTTCAATTTTCATAAGATTTTTTGAAATTTTATATTCACTTCAAACTTCATCAGATTTTCTAAAGATATTCACTTCAAATTTCATCAGATTATCTGAAGATTTATGTTCACTTCAATTATCACCACATTTTTTGAAGACTTCAATTCAAATTTCATCAGATTTTCTGAAGACTTATATTCACTTCAAATTTCATCATATTTTCTGAAGACTTATATCCACTTCAAGTTTTATCAGATTTTCTGAAGACTTATATTCATTTCAATTTTAACCAAATTTTCAGCAGACTTATATTCACTTCAAATTTTATCTCAATTCTAAAGACTTATATTCACCAGATTTTCTGAAGAGTTATGTTCACTTTAAATTTCATTAGTGTTTTGAAGATTTATATTTTCTTCAAATTTCATCCGATTTTTTGAAGACTTATATTCACTTCAAATATCATCAGATTTTCAAAAGAATTATATTTACTTCAAATTTCATCACATTATCTTAAGATTTATGTTCACTTCAATTTTCACGAAATTTTCTGAAGACTTATATTCACTTTAAATTTCATCTGATTTTCAGAAGACTTATATTCACATTAAAGTTCACCAGATTTTCTGAAGACTTATATTCAATTCAATTTTCATCGGATTTTCTGAAGACTTATATTCACTTCAAATTTCATCAGATTTTTTGAAGACTTATATCCACTTCAAGTTTCACCAGAGTTCTCAAGACTTATATTCATATCAATTTTAACCATATATTTGGAAGACATATATTCACTTCAAATTTGATCTCATTTTCTGAAGACTTATATTCACTTCAATTTTCATCAGATTTTCAAAAGACTTATATTCACTTCAAATTTCACCAGATTATCTTAAGATTTTTGTTCACTTCAATTTTCACCAGATTTTCTGAAGACTTATATTCACTTTAAATTTCATCTGATTTTCAGAAGACTTATATTCACTTCAAATTTCATCAGATTTTCTGAAGACTTATATTCACTTCAAATTTCATTATATTTTCTGAAGACTTATATCCACTTAAAATTTCACCAGATTTTTTCAAGACTTATATTCATATCAATTTTAACCAGTTTTTCTGAATAACTTCAAATTTCATCTAATTTTTTTAAGACTTATATTCACTTCAAGTTTCACCAGATTTTCTGAAGACTAAAATTCACTTCAAATTTCATCAGATTTTCTGAAGACTCATATTCATATTCACTTCAAATTTCATCAGATTTTCTGAAGACTTATATTCACTTCAAAATTTTATTAGAGTATCTTAAGATTATGTACACTTCAATTTTAACCAGATTTCAGAAGACTTATATTCATTTCAAATTTCATCTAATCTTTTGAAGACTTATAATCACTTCAAGTTTCTCCAGATTATTTGGAGACTTATATTAACTTCAAATTTCGCTGGATTATCTAAAGACATATCTTCACTTTAAATTTTATCCGACTTTCTGAAGACTTATATTCACTTCAAATTTCATCATATTTTCTGAAGACTTATATCCACTTCAAATTTCACCAGTTTTTCTAAAGACTTATATTCATATCAATTTTCACCAGATTTTCTGACGACTTATATTCATTATAAATTTCATCAGATTTTTTTAAGATTTATATTCACTTCAAGTTTTACCAGATTTCCTGAAGACTAATATTCACTTCAAATTTCATAAGATTTTCTGAAGACTTATATTCACTTTAAATTTAATCAGATTTTCTGAAGACTTATATTCACTTCAAAATTCTATTAGATTATCTTAAGATTTATGTACACTTCAATTTTAACCAGATTTCTGAAGACTTATATTCATTTCAAATTTATACAAATTTTTTGAAGACTTATATTATCTTCAAGTTTCACCAGATTATTTCGAAACTTATATTAACTTCAAATTTGGCCAGATTATCTAAAGACATATCTTCACTTTGAATTTCATCTCATTTTCAGAAAACTTATATTCACTTCAAAGTTTACCAGATTTTCTGAAGACTTATTTTCACTTCAAATTTCATAAGACTAACTTAAGATGTATCTTCACTTTAAATTTCATCAGATTTTTTGAAGACTTATATTCACTTAAAATTTCATTTGATTTTCTGAAGATATATAATCACTTCAAATTTATCAGATTATCTTAAGATTTATGGTCACTTCAATTTTAAACAGATTTTCTGAAGACTTATATTCACTTTAAATATCATCTAATTTTCTGAAGACTTATATTCACTTCAAATAGCATCAGATTTTCTGAAGACCTGTATTCACTTCAAATTTCATCATATTATCTTAAGATTTATGTTCACTTAAATTTTCACCACATTTTCTATAGACATTTATTTAATTCAAATTTCATCATATTTTCTGAAGACTTATATTCACTTCAAATTTCATCAGATTTTCTGAAGACTTATTTCCACTTCAAAATTCACCAGATTTTCTAAAGACTTATATTCATATTAATTTTAACCAGATTTTTGGAAGACATATATTCACTTCAAATTGCATCTCATTTTCTGAACACTTATATTAACTTCAAATTTTATCGGATCTTCAAAGACTTTATTAAACTCAATTTCATTTTTGAAGACTTATATTCACTTCATTTCAGATTTTGATGACTTATATCCACTTCAAGTTTCACCAGAGTTTCTGAAGACTTATATTCATATCAATTTTAACCAGTTTTTCTGAAGACTTATATTCACTTCAAATTTCATCTAATTATTTTAAGACTTATATTCACTTCAAGTTTCACCAGATTTTCTGAAGACTAAAATTCACTTCAAATTTCATCAGATTTTCTGAAGACTCATATTCACTTCAAATTTCATCAGATTTTCTGAAGACTTATATTCACTTCAAAATTTTATTAGATTATCTTAAGATTATGTACACTTCAATTTTAACCAGATTTCAGAAGACTTATATTCATTTCAAATTTCAACTAATTTTTTGAAGACTTATATTCATTTCAAGTTTCACCAGATTATTTGGAGACTTTTATCAACTTCAAATTTAGCGGATAATCTAAGACATATCTTCACTTTAAATCTCATCCGACTTTACGAGACTTATATTCACTTCAAATTTCATCATATTTTCGAAGACTTATATACTTCAAATTTCACGGTTTTCTAAAGACTTATATTCATATCAATTTTCACCAGATTTTCTGACGACCTATATTCATTACAAATTTCATCATATTTTTTTAAGACTTATATTCACTTCAAGTTTCACCAGATTTTCTGAAGAGTAATATTCACTTCAAATTTCATAAGATTTTACGAGACTTATATTCACTTCAATTTCATGATTTTACGAGACTTATATTCACTTCAAAATTCTATTAGATTATCTTAAGATTTATGTACACTTCAATTTTAACCAGATTTCTGAAGACTTATATTTATTTCAAATTTATACAAATTTTTTGAAGACTTATATTATCTTCAAGTTTCACTAGATTATTTGGAAACTTATATTAACTTCAAATTTGGCCAGATTATCTAAAGACATATCTTCACTTTAAATTTCATCTCATTTTTCAGAAAACTTATATTCACTTTAAAGTTCACCAGATTTTCTGAAGACTTATTTTCACTTCAAATTTCATAAGACTAACTTAAGATGTATCTTCACTTTAAATTTCATGAGATTTTTTGAAGACTTATATTCACTTAAAATTTCATTTGATTTTCTGAAGACATATAATCACTTCAAATTTATCAGATTATCTTAAGATTTATGGTCACTTCAATTTTAAACAGATTTTATGAAGACTTATATTCACTTTAAATTTCATCTAATTTTCTGAAGACTTATATTCACTTCAAATAGCATCAGATTTTCTGAAGACCTGTATTCACTTCAAATTTCATCATATTATCTTAAGATTTATGTTCACTTAAATTTTCACCACATTTTCTATAGACATTTATTCAATTCAAATTTCATCTTATTTTCTGAAGACTTATATTCACTTCAAATTTCATCAGATTTTCTGAAGACTTATATCCACTTCAAGTTTCACCAGATTTTCTAAAGACTTATATTCATATTAATTTTAACCAGAGTTTTGGAAGACATATATTCACTTCAAATTGCATCTCATTTTCTGAAGACTTATATTCACTTCAAATTTCATCAGATCTTCAAAAGACTTATATTCAATTCAATTTTCATCAGATTTTTGAAGACTTATATTCACTTCAAATTTCATCAGATTTTCTGATGACTTATATCCACTTCAAGTTTCACCAGAGTTTCTGAAGACTTATATTCATATCAATTTTAACTAGGTTTTCTGAAGACTTATATTCACTTCAAATTTCATCTAATTTTTTTAAGACATATATTCACTTCAAGTTTCACCAGATTTTCTGAAGACTAAAATTCACTTCAAATTTCATTAGATTTTCTGAAGACTCATATTCACTTCAAATTTCATCAGATTTTCTGAAGACTTATATTCACTTCAAAATTTTATTAGATTATCTTAAGATTATGTACACTTCAATTTTAACCAGATTTCAGAAGACTTATATTCATTTCAAATTTCAACTAATTTTTTGAAGTCTTATATTCACTTCAAGTTTCACCAGATTATTTGGAGACTTTTATCAACTTCAAATTTCGCCAGATAATCTAAAGACATATCTTCACTTTAAATCTCATCCGACTTTCTGAAGACTTATATTCACTTCAAATTTCATCATATTTTCTGAAGACTTATATCACTTCAAATTTCACCAGTTTTTCTTAAGACTTATATTCATATCAATTTTCACCAGATTTTCTGACGACTTATATTCATTACAAATTTCATCAGATTTTTTTAAGACTTATATTCACTTCAAGTTTCACCAGATTTTCTGAAGACTAATATTCACTTCAATTTTCATAAGATTTTCTGAAGACTTATATTCACTTCAAATTTCATCAGATTTTCTGAAGACTTATATTCACTTCAAAATTCTATTAGATTATCTTAAGATTTATGTACACTTCAATTTTAACCAGATTTCTGAAGACTTATATTCATTTCAAATTTCACCTAATTTTCTGAAGACTTATATTCACTTCAAGTTTCACAAGATTATTTGGGGACTTATATTAACTTCAAATTTCTCCAGATTATCTAAAGACATATCTTCACTTTAAATTTCATCATAATTTCTGAAGACTATTATTCATTTAAAAGTTCATTTGTTTCTCCGAAGACATATATTCACTTCAAATTTATCAGATTATCTGAAGATATATATTCACTTCAATTTTCATCAGATTTTCCGAAGACTTATATTCCCTTCAAATTTCATCAGATTTTCTGAAGACTTATATCCACTTCAAATTTCACCAGTTTTTCTAAAGACTTATATTCATATTAATTTTCACCAGATTTTCTGAAGACTTATATTCATTTCAAATTTCATCAGATTTTTTTAAGATTTATATTTCTTTCAAATTTCATCGGATTTTCTCTAAGACTTATATTCACTTCAAATTTAATTAGACTATCTTAAGATGTATCTTCACTTTAAATTTCATCAGATTTTTTGAAGACTTATATTCACTTAAAATTTCATCTGATTTTCTGAAGACATGTAATCACTTCAAATTTTTCAGATTATCTTAAGATTTATGTTCACTTCAATTTTAAATAGATTTTCTGAACACTTATATTCACTTTAAATTTCATCTAATTTTTTGAAGACTTATATTCACTTCAATTTTCACCATATTTTTTGAAGACTTATATTCACTTCAAATTTCATCAGTTTATCTTAAAATTTTTGTTCACTTCAAATTTCATCAGATTATCTTAAGATGTATGTTCACTTCAATTTTCATAAGATTTTTTGAAGACTTATATTCACTTCAAACTTCATAAGATTTTCTGAAGAATTATATTCACTTCAAATTTCATCATATTATCTTAAGATTTATGTTCACTTCAATTTTCAACAGATTTTCTGAAGACTTATATTCACTTAAAATTTCATCAGATTTTCTAAAGACTTATATCCACTTCAAATTTCACCAGTTCTTCTGAAGACTTATATTCATATCAATTTTAACCAGATTTTCTGAAGACTTATATTCATTTCAAATTTCATCAAATTTTCTGAAGACTTATATTCACTTAAATTTTCACCATATTTTCTGAAGACTTATATTCTTTTCAAATTTCATCAGATTTTTTTAAGATTTATATTTCCTTCAAATTTCATCGGATTTTCTGAAGACTTATATTCACTTCAAATTTCATTAGATTATCTTAAGATGTATCTTCACTTTAAATTTCATCAGATTTTTTGAAGACTTATATTCACTTAAAATTTCATCTGATTTTCTGAAGACATATAATCACTTCAAATTTATCATATTATCTTAAGATTTATGGTCACTTCAATTTTAAACAGATTTTCTGAAGACTTATATTCATTTTAAATTTCATCTAATTTTCTTAAGACTTATATTCACTTCAAATATCATCAGATTTTCTGAAGACCTGTATTCACTACAAATTTCATCAGATCATCCAAATATCAATCCTCGGAAGTAGACACTCGTCCTCAATATCCACTTCGTTCCTTTGTCCGAAAACGAAGCATCAACTTAAGCGACCTTCACTCTTCTCGAACAACACATCGGTAACACTCCACGGCGACCTGCTCGAATAAACAAACTCTACTCAAACCAATCCTCAAGTTGACTTTTCAACTCTAATTTAGAAGCAAACATCCCTTAAGGATACTTCGAATCACAACTAGTTCTAAAAACTCAATCCATCAAAACTTCACCTCGCACTACGGCGGTAATTCCCTCACATCTTCACAACATGCTTCGGAAGAATCACAACAAGTAGTTCGCTTGCCAAAATCTTGTTCCTCACCAAAATCCAAATTCGCTCACAACTCAAGTAACCATGCACTACCTTGTGCCAACACATCTGCTTCATACACTATTAAGTTGGCAAGACAAGTCTATCCCAACCAACACAATTCCCAACTACTATCAACAAGAAATTAAGGATGATCATTCCCTCAATTTGTCAATAGACAGCCGACAATCATGATGGTGACATAAACCATCTCTACCAACTACAACAGCGTCTTCAAACTTACACTTCAAGTTACCGAAGCGTAACACTGCTTGAGGCTCCATCCTAAGCCACAAGCGCCACCAAGAAGTAAAACTTCTCCCCCACTTGTTTCAAACTCATCTCTGCAGACAAACAATTTGAAACAAACAAGTACTGACAGTGTTTCACACACATGTCGCATACAACAGGATTAAACACACTAATAACTTGGTCGACAGACCGACCTGCTCTGATACCACTAATGTAACACCCCAATATTACCCAAAGTTTAATATGCAAAAATCAGAGTAATTTAAAATTTTCATAAATTAAATACTGAGGCATCACACCTTCAAAAATAACTCACTTTAAACAATTTTCTTTAAGGTATAAATCTCGGATACATAGCATCGTCGGAAAACATAATTTGATTCATAAACATCAAAACATCTTCTTTATTAAACTTCCTTAATAAATCATGTTTTCATAAAGTATAATTCTTATACATAAAGGCATAACACCAATAGAACAACAACAAGACAACATAAATATTCCCCCCGAGTGCTACGTATCAGAGCGACACCGACTCGACTAATAGTAGCTATAAACTCCGTCTTCATAACCTGCACGTTACCAATATAAAGGTAACGGCGAAACAAGTAAAGGGTGAGATACTCCAAAACATATAATTAAAGGCATTATAAAGTATATATATATATATATATATATAGTTTCGGAATTATAAAGGGTATAGATTAATAAGTGTAATTCCAACACATAATCAAAACTCACTTACTTTACTCGTCATCCTAATGTGTATAATCTACACTTTATCACCACGACCTCATCGGCATAAAACGTCGCAACAACACATACACGTTCATCACCACGAAATTATCACAACAATCATCAACAACGACATCAAACAACAATATCACACAATGTTAATCACATAAGCAACATAAATAATATAATCTCCAATTGGCTAAAGCCCACCATCGCTTTTGGCATAAAAGCCCATCGTCACAAACATCATCACATCATATTTGCATTTAAGCATTTCATCAAGTTAATTCATTGCAAAACTCATCATTTATATTCATCGCATAGTTATCATGAAATTATCAAATCATATTCATTTCATGTTCATCATAAGGATCATCACCAAACAAAACATCATATATCATCGCAATTCAATATCATCCATCAATCAATAAAAAACCCAACGCCAAACAACTCAAACACGAACATAACCGACTCCATGAGACACGACTATGTGATGCATGTGGTACCCATCGCTTTGTCCATAATTAGGGACACTAGGTATAAAGCCCATCATTGCTCGGCATAAAAGCCATCATCGCTTGGCATAAAAGCCCTCTTCGCTTATGCAATGTATGTGACTCGACAATAAAACAACACAACACAAACACACCATCATCGCTCGTCAAAATTGGCATAAAGCCCACATCGCTATAATTTATCCACATCAAGATAAATATATCATCGCATCATCATGTATAAAAACATATATCATTGCATCGCAAATCATCAAGTATTTGTTATTAAATACACCGTCGCAAACATCATTATCATTTAACCCATCAATTCCCAAAAACGGAAAAATAGTCAAAACGTCAATAATCGTCGCGAAAGTAATTCCTAATAGCCGGCATTAATCATAATCGTCAACATCGAAATCGGATTGTCCTTACGTGCCTTAAATCCACTAAAACACAATCCGGTTCAATTTACAGTAAATTGGCCTATTTCGGGTCGCTTCGTAAAAACTCGTAATTTCTAAAAACTAACCTCACCACTACGCTCTACACGTCAAACTTAGCTACCACGTCAATTTTCATTGAATTCGGAGCAACTTGCTCCGTCATCGAATTTACCGAAATCGGAAAATCAGAACTTAATCGGGTCCCAAATTTAATCGGCTATCTTATCCCCTAATTATATTTTATGGGTATCAATTGCTACTAGGAGAAATTGGCATTTTAGAAAGAAACAGAATGTATTTCTAAAGAAAATTATGCAGGAAAATTCCATCTGCAGAAAACAAAAAAATTACAAAACAACAAACGGAAAAATGGAAAAATCACGTGTACCCCCCCCCCCTAACACAAGGGACAACCGTCCCTGCCTTATGTGAATATGGAGGCGAGGGCCTCAAGGAAGGGGCGGCCGCCCCACCCATGGAGGTGGGCGCCTCCCCCATGCAATATTTTCCAACCATTCTTCTTCCCCTGCGTTTTATTCACTGTATCACATTTTTTTGGTTTTTCAAATTTTGCTGTTTGTTTTCTTTTCTATTTCCATTTCCATCTTATATTCTCATTATACCATATTACTAATAACAACACCTATAATCTCTACCCCAAAACCAATTCTTCTAAACATTTCAACAATCACTCAACAAAACCCTATAAAACAACCATCAATTTTACCCCCAAATCCAAAATATAATCATCAAAACCCTAACTACATGGATGGAGAAATCAAACCCCTTACCTCACAAGCTTGGATGATTCAAGATGCTCCAACAAAACCCCAAATCCATGCTTTCTCTTGCTCCTCTTCTTCTTCTTCTCCGAACCCTCTCTTTCTCTCAAGCTTCTATGTTAGGTTTTTGTTGTTGGAAAAGGAAAGAAAAACAAAGGAAATGGTTTTATAAGGTTATTTCCACAAGCTTCACTTCTTGCTCTTGTTTGGATTTAGTGTGTTATGTTGGAAGAAAAACAAGGAAAGTGTTTGGATGGAAAGAAAATGAGGAAAGTGGTTTTATGATAACCTTACTAGTAAACTAAGGTGTAAACCCAATTCTTCCCAATTAATCCTCACACTCCTAATTTATTCTTATGAGTTAACACACTAATAATATCTACCAATATTATTAATTCAATCAATTAAAATAACTCCGGGGAATTAAATATCGGATCCGAATAATATTTTACCGGACCGAACGGAACGTCGCCAAATATATTAATAGATATATTAATTAATATAAATATCGATCGGAAATTTGAAAATATTAATATAATATAATGTTAATTAAAAACGGGCGTTACACTTACATTCACTTCAATTTTCATCAGATTTTCTGAAGACTTATATTCACTTCAAAATTTCATTAGATTATCTTAAGATTTATGTACACTTCCATTTTAACCAGATTTCTGAAGACTTATATTCATTTCAAATTTCACCTAATTTTCTGAAGACTTATATTCACTTCAAGTTTCCCCAGATTTTTTGGAGACTTATATTAACTTCAAATTTCGCCAGATTATCTGAAGACTTATCTTCACTTTAAATTTCACCAGACTTTCTGAAGACTATTATTCACTTAAAAGTTCATTTGATTTTCCGAAGACATATATTCACTTCAAATTTATCAGATTATCTGAAGATTTATAATCACTTCAATTTTCATCAGATTTTCCGAAGACTTATATTCACTTCAAATTTCATCAGATTTTCTAAAGACTTATATCCACTTCAAATTTCACCAGTTCTTCTGAAGACTTATATTCATATCAATTTTAACCAGATTTTCTGAAGACTTATATTCATTTCAAATTTCATCAAATTTTCTGAAGACTTATATTCACTTAAATTTTCACCATATTTTCTGAAGACTTATATTCTTTTCAAATTTCATCAGATTTTTTTAAGATTTATATTTCCTTCAAATTTCATCGGATTTTCTGAAGACTTATATTCACTTCAAATTTCAATAGATTATCTTACGATGCATCTTCACTTTAAATTTCATCAGATTTTTTGAAGACTTATATTCACTTAAATTTTCATCAGATTTTCAAAAGACATGTAATCACTTCAAATTTTTCAGATTATCTTAAGATTTATGTTCACTTCAATTTTAAATAGATTTTCTGAACACTTATATTCACTTTAAATTTCATCTAATTTTTTGAAGACTTATATTCACTTCAATTTTCACCATATTTTTTGAAGACTTATATTCACTTCAAATTTCATCAGTTTATCTTAAAATTTTTGTTCACTTCAAATTTCATCAGATTATCTTAAGATGTATGTTCACTTCAATTTTCATAAGATTTTTTGAAAACTTATATTCACTTCAAACTTCATCAGATTTTCTGAAGACCTATATTCACTTCAAATTTCATCAGATTATCTTAAGATTTATGTTCACCTCAATTATCACAAGATTTTTTGAAGACTTAAATTCAATTCAAATTTCATCAGATTTTCTGAAGACTTATATTCACTTTAAATCTCATCAGATTTTCTGAAGACTTATATCCACTTCAAGTTTCACCAGATTTTCTGAAGACTTATATTCATATCAATTTTAACCAGAGTTTCGGAAGACTTATATTCACCTCAAATTTTATCTCATTTTCTAAAGACTTATATTTACTTCAAGTTTAACCAAATTTTCTGAAGACTTATATTCACTTCAAATTTCATTTGTGTTTTGAAGATTTTTATTTCCTTCAAATTTCATCGGATTTTTTGAAGTCTTATATTCACTTCAAATGTCATCAGATTATCTTAAGATGTATGTTCACTTCAATTTTCATAAGAGTTTTAGAAGACTTATATTCACTTCAAATTTCATCTAATTTTCAAAAGACTTATATTCACTTCAAATTTCATCAGATTATCTTAAGATTTATGTTCACTTAAATTTTCACCCGATTTTCTGAAGACTTATATTCACTTTAAATTTCAACTTATTTTCAAAAGACTTATATTCACTTTGAATTTCAGCACATTATCTTAAGGTTTATGTTCACTACAAATTTATCAAATTATCTTAAGATGTATGTTCACTTCAATTTTCATAAGATTTTTTGAAGACTTCTATTCACTTCAAACTTCATCAGATTTTCTGAAGAGTTATATTCACTTCAAATTTCATCAGATTATCTTAAGATTTATGTTCACTTCCATTTTCACCAAATTTTCTGAAGACTTATATTCACTTCAAATTTCATCAGATTTTCTGAAGACTTATATCCACTTCAAATTTCACCTAATTTTCTGAAGACGTATATTCATATCAATTTTAACCAGATTTTCTGAAGACTTAGATTCACTTCAAATTTCATAAAATTTTCTAAAGACTTATATTCAGTTCAAGTTTCACCAGATTTTCTGAAGACTTATATTCACTTCAAATTTCATCAGATTTTCTGAAGACCTATATTCACTTGAAATTTCATCAGATTTTCAGAAGACTTATATTCACTTCAAATTTCATTAGATTATCTTAAGATTTGTGTACACTTCAATTTTAACCAAATTTCTGAAGACTTATATTCATTTCAAGTTTCACCTAATTTTCTGAAGACTTATATTCACTTCAAGTTTCACCAGATTTTTTGGAGACTTATATTAACTTCAAATTTTGCCAGATTATCTGAAGACTTATCTTCACTTTAAATTTGATCAGAATTTCTGAAGACTATTATTCACTAAAAAGTTCATCTGATTTTCTGAAGACATATATTCACTTCAAATTTATCAAATTATCTTAAGACTTATGTTCACTTCAATTTTAAACAGATTTTCTGAAGACTTATATTCACTTCAAATTTCATTTAATATTCTGAAGACTTATATTCACTTTAAGTTTCACCAGATTTTCTGAAGACTTATATTCACTTCAAACTTCATCAGATTTTCTAAAGACCTATATTCACTTCAAATTTCATCAGATTATCTTAAGATTTATGTTCACCTCAATTATCACAAGATTTTTTGAAGACTTAAATTCAATTCAAATTTCATCAGATTTTCTGAAGACTTATATTCACTTTAAATCTCATCAGATTTTCTGAAGACTTATATCCACTTCAAGTTTCACCAGATTTTCTGAAGACTTATATTCATATCAATTTTAACCAGAGTTTCGGAAGACTTATATTCACCTCAAATTTTATCTCATTTTCTAAAGACTTATATTTACTTCAAGTTTAACCAAATTTTCTGAAGACTTATATTCACTTCAAATTTCATTTGTGTTTTGAAGATTTTTATTTCCTTCAAATTTCATCGGATTTTTTGAAGTCTTATATTCACTTCAAATGTCATCAGATTATCTTAAGATGTATGTTCACTTCAATTTTCATAAGAGTTTTAGAAGACTTATATTCACTTCAAATTTCATCTAATTTTCAAAAGACTTATATTCACTTCAAATTTCATCAGATTATCTTAAGATTTATGTTCACTTCAATTTTCACCAGATTTTCTGAAGACTTTTATTCAATTAAAATTTCATCAGATTTTCTAAAGACTTATATTCACTTCAAATTTCATCATATTTTCTGAAGACTTATATCCACTTCAAGATTCACTAGATTTTCTGAAGACTTATATTCATATCAATTTTGACCAGATTTTCGGAAGACTTATATGCACTTCAAATTTCATCTCATTTTCTGATGACTTATATTAACTTCAAGTTACACCAGATTTTCTGAAGACTTATATTCACTTTAAATTTCATTAGAGTTTTTAAGATTTATATTTCCTTCAAATTTCATCGGATTTTTTGAAGACTTATATTCACTTCAAATGTCATCAGATTATCTTAAGATGTATGTTCACTTCAATTTTAATAAGTGTTTTTGAAGACTTATATTCACTTCAAATGTCATCAGATTATCTTAAGATTTATGTTCACTTCAATTTTCACTAGAGTTTCTGAAGACTTATATTCACTTTAAATTTCATCTGATTTTCAGAAGACTTATATTCACTTCAAATTTCATCAGATTTTCTGAAGACTTATATTCACTTCAAATTTCATCGGATTATCTTAAGATTTATGTTCCCTTCAAATTTTATCTGATTATCTTAAGATGTATGTTCTCTTCAATTTTCATAAGATTTTTTGAAGACTTCTATTCACTTCAAACTTCATAAGATTTTCTGAAGAATTATATTCACTTCAAATTTCATCATATTATCTTAAGATTTATGTTTACTTCAATTTTCAACAGATTTTCTGAAGACTTATATTCACTTAAAATTTCATCAGATTTTCTAAAGACTTATATCCACTTCAAATTTCACCAGATTTTCTAAAGACTTATATTCATATCAATTTTAACCATATTTTCTGAATACTTATATTCACTTCAAATTTCATCTAATTTTCTGAAGACTTATATTCACTTCAAGTTTCACTAGATTTTCTGAAGACTTATATTCACTTTAAATTTCATCGGATTTTCTGAAGACTTATATTCACTTCAAATTTCGGCAGATTTTCTAAAGACTTATATTCACTTCAAATTTCATTAGATTATCTTAAGATTTAAGTACACTTCAATTTTAACCAGATTTCTGAAGACTTATATTCATTTCAAATTTCACCTAATTTTCTCTAGACTTATATTCACTTCAAGTTTCACCAGATTTTTTGGAGACTTATAATAACTTCAAATTTCGCCAGATTATCTGAAGACTTATTAAACATGTATAACGGCTGAATTTTGCTTGTTTGAAGTTTTTTTTTACAGATGCTTGTTTTAAGTTGCAACTTCTTGTGAATAAGAAATCTCATAGCATGAAAATGTGGGACTCCATCTGATCAATCAAGATTAGACAATTCTCATTTGAAATTAGTAATTTTAAAATTATTATATAAAAAACAATGTTGCTTTTTTTGAACCGTTTGATTAAGATCTAGTGGTCAATAATAGACTAATTGTGTGACTGCTTCACAAAATTGACTACAATGGACCCCATTTTCGAAAATGTGAGTGTTGAGCTGAGAATTAGGAATTAATATGTCATTCTAATTGTATTTATTACTTTTTCTATAAAAGGTTAGTAAAATTAGAAGTTTGATATGTGCTCCTTCATTAAACTAATGAGTTGTAATTCATACATGAATCTTTATATCATCCTCAATTTGTAATTGACAACCCCATAGTGTCTATACTTTTTATCATATTAGTCCTGAATTATTTTATATTTTTTTCACAAATAATTGTAAAATTTTTGAATTATAAAAAGCTCTTCAATTTTCTGGATATTTCAGACACACTACCAAACATTTGCATTTGATGATAAGTGAGTATCAAATTTTACCGTATTTTAAAAGTTTTTTCTGAATTTTTCATGAATTTTTACCAAATATCCTAAAAGATCCAGTGAAAGGCATAGTTTTTTGAATATTTTAAAAATGTCCAGTAAAAACTCTTCCGTTCAACCGAATATTTTAAAAGATCAAGTAAAAATGCATAAGTTCTTCTAGATATTTATTGTTATGACATAACAATATTTAATAATCTCTTTGATGCTAGCTGAGAGAAGTTGCAGTGAGTTATGATTTTTTCTTATAAATATTTTATGCATTTTCACTTTTATAATGACTCTCTTCATTGGGATAATAATGTCACAATTATAGCCATAATGCCCAATGATTTTCCATAAATATGGTTTCCTTGTTGTTTGTGTGTTTATAAAAGATATTTAATGTTATCGATTTGAATGCTTTCTAGTTTATAGGTCCGTCAGGTCTGAGCGAGAATCTTGGGTGTATCTACCTTGAAACATCTTAAGGATACTAATCTGGGATGCATCTCAAAAGTACATAGTCTTGAGAGTACTTGTCCGAAATATATCTTAGATGTACATAGTCCCCCAAGTGCGAAGCATGAAGGAACAAAACACTTTATATATTATGAATATTATGAGAATATTAGATTATCTTATGTGGCGTTCAAGATTGAGGAATCAAAGATTCTATTTGTATTTAGAAGATTAATTTGTTTTCCTAAATGTTGAGACATTTTAGAAAACATGTGATTGAAGTCCTATTTTTATTCAAAATATTATGCAAATATTTAGCAGTTAACCTGCTGCATTTTTAAAGCCCAAATTCAGCCAAACATTGCTTATAAAAATAAAGCTACAAACTTAAATTAAAGTGTGGAAGTTATTGTATCTTTGAGTGAGATTTTAGGGTTTGTGTTCTTGTTAATTGTGAGCCTCTCTATTATCATTCTGATATAGGAGTAGCACTGTCTCTATTGAGTTGTAAGTTTTGTCAACCATTCTTAAACTTTTAAGCATAGAGTGATTGTGTGTCTTTGAAGTATAACTTTTGAAATATTCTAAGTTTTAGGGTTTTCATCACTATTGTGATTGAAAGGACTTTGAGAAGGGTCTCATACCAAGGTGAGTCTTAGGTAGAAGTTAAACATGTGTAGTAATTATGTGAGTAGATTGAAACTTGAGATAGTTTGTTGAAGATCTACAAACTGATATTATTTAGTTGATTTTATCCCTGACTTGGTAGCCCCTATAAGTAGGTGTTGTTGTACATTGAACTGAGTTAAAAATTATGTGTTCCTTTATTTTTTAACTTGTTGTCGTTGTGTTTTAATCATATATCAGTGTCTTGACATCTTTTAGGACATCTGATATCTGCATACCAGAATTTTAGCACCTAAGATGGGGTGAATTAGGCAGTTTCAAATTTTTCTGGTTTTTAGAGATAAGTGTTTGTATTTTCTAATTTGTGATTAAGTGATGAAAGCGATTTTAGAAATAAGTGTTTGTATTTTTTGATTTGTGATTAAGTGATGAAAGCGATAAATGTGTAAAGTAAAGAATATCATAAATTTATACTAGTTCCCCTCACAATCGGAGAGTACATCTGGTTTGCTTATCACATGTAAGAGATTTTATTATTATTAGATCTTGTAGATAACATTCTAACCAAATCACCAAGAACAATCGTCTTGTGATTCCACACACTTATATCCAACAATCCTGGATAATAAGAAAAGACTCCTAATATCAAATAATCATTGATACTTAGTAAAAGAAAAATAGTAATTTGAATAAGATGAAAGTTTATACAATGGACAAGACTTAATCAAACGAATAAAGTCTTCTTCTCTTTTAAATATGAAACTCAAGAACAAAATACTCTCTTAAGTGCTCGTTGATACTTTTTTGAATATGATATGAAAGTATGATTAAAAAAATATAATCTCTATAGAAAAATATTAGACAAAAAAAAGAAAAACAAAAAATATTTTACACAAGATTGAAATTTCAAAAAGAAAATTTAAAATGAAAAACACATATTCAAATATTTTAAAATATTAATTGTTTATTTTAATGTATTAATATTTGGTTTGAATTTTATTAGTTGAAATGTATGTTTAAATTTATCGAAATTATTAGTGAGAAATGATAACCAGTGTCTTTAAAGTACTCGTAAAACATTTAAAGTAGTACTAATACATTGAAAGTTGAAATAATTGATTTTTGTAAACAATATGATTTTTATTTGGTATTCATAAACAATGTCCTTTATATACTACTCCGATCGTTCCTTTTTTAATGCCATTTTTGTAAAAAAATATTATTATTTTTTAAATGTCACATTTTAAAGTTCAAGAAAATATTTTTGTTGTTTTATCAAAATTATCTTAATTATTATGATAGAGAGAAAAGTTAAATAAACTATTAAAAAGTTGATGATATTATTGAAAAGAATAATCATTACTAAAAAAATATCGATAATCATTAATTATCTTGGTATATATAAAAACTAAAAAAATAACCATTAAAAGGGAACAGAGATAGTAATTCTATTTAAAAAAATGGTAAAAATACCCAAAACCGTTTGAAAACAAGGAAGTATGAATTTAACACTAATATTTCAAAAATTGAGGCTAATTACTCATTTTTCAAAATTGAGGCGGGGAAGAAAGGTGTAAGAATATGTTTGAATTTGAGAAAGAAAAAAAAAAAAAAAACGGTCCCATACTGCACTGTTATCGTGACTAAACAAATCTGATGACATCAGCATGACATGAGCGTATCAATAATCTTATCTACAAAATCCATTATTGGCCACTTACGTATCGCATACGGCCGTTTGTGTTTGGCTCCTTCCCGCTTTACTCCATGGATTCGTAAAACTTTGGTACCCTCCCACATATGTCATCATGTCCTCTTAATTAATCAAACACAAACTTGTACTGTAGTACATGTTTCTTTCATCAAGGTATTTTCTTCCCCATATTAGTGTAACATTTCAATATCAACCCTTCAAATTCCACATTAATGGACAAAGTGGTACTATCCATTATCATAATAATGACACAACCTTTCATTAGTGTTTTGTAAGTTGGTGTTTCACATCATAATCATGATTAACGATAAGAATAATAATAACCACAACATTTACTAGCACAAACAAACAGTGCATGTGAACAGCCATTTTCCATTTTCAGTAACTTTCTTTTTTATCATCAGAATCATCTCAAGGAGAACAAACACCTGCTCTGATCATGGCAGCTCGCTCACTCTCCCGTTTGCTCTCTCGCTCTCTATCTTCTTCTTCTTCTTCTTCTGGAGCTGCTGCTTCTCTGCTTCGCTCACCACTAGGTGTTCATTTCAGCTCACAATTTATTTCTCTTTAACTTTTCCCATTATCTTCCTATTTCTGTAACTATTTGTGTTTTGTTTCACACTAGGAAGAAAATCTGAAGGGTTGAGAAACACAAGCAGATTTAGCACTGCTGCAGCTGTTGAGGAATTGATTACTCCACAAGTATCAATAAATTATACACAGCATCTCATAAATGGCAAATTTGTAGATGCTGCATCAGGTTTATAACATAGCTTGTTGCTTATTATAGTTTGGGCTATACAATTTAGCTAAATCATGGGTTGTTTGTTTGTTTACACTTAATCCATGTGGTGTGAAAACCAGCTTAGGTTAGTTTGTGTGATAAGATTAAGGGCTAAGCATGGTCTTAAATTGCGGAGGTGTTCAATATTTAAGAAGTGGGTTCTGATATTTTGTGCTCTGATGAAAATACTTGAAGAAATGTGGATGAAATTGTCTGATATGATTTCTAATGATGGTCAGGCACATGGTTTTAATTCACACCGCAATTGTTGTCTGATGCGGTTGCGGAGACCTTGCATCAGGAATATTGCGGTTGTGGACTACAATTTAAAACCATGGGTTAAAGTCCTCTAAGAAAATGGTCAGGGGCTCGAGTACTGACTACTGACTCGGGTGGATGAAAAATATTGGATTGGGAGAGACTAACCTATTTTGTAAACATTCTGGTTTTTCATTAGTGATTAGTCACCATTAACAATGGTGCATGGTTAATTCTTCATATCTAACATAGGAGTACCCAAAAAAAGCCATGTAATAAATGTAAGTGAGAAAAAGTTAGACTCTTTCCTTATATATGAAGTTTCTTTATTTCAGGGAAAACATTTCCAACTTATGACCCACGCACGGGAGAAGTGATTGCTCAGGTTGCTGAAGGTGATGCTGAAGATATCAATCGTGCAGTATCAGCAGCTCGTGAAGCCTTTGATAATGGACCTTGGCCTAAAATGACTGCTTATGTAAGCATTTCCTAAGTGTTCCTTTCTTGGATAACCTTCAATTAGTTTAAAATTTATAACGATGATGATTTTTGATGATTCCATCAGGAAAGAAGTCGTATATTGTTGCGCTTTGCTGATTTGGTTGAGAAGCATAATGATGAGATTTCAGCTCTGGAGACATGGAACAATGGAAAGCTTTATGATCAGGCTGCCAAGACTGAAGTACCTATGTTTGTGCGTTTATTTCGCTACTATGCTGGTACTATCAGTAACAACGATTACATGTTCCTTTTGTTAATAATCCTTTTTAAATTGTTTTAACGAATTTGTTGTTAATACCCTGATTCTTACAGGATGGGCAGATAAAATTCATGGGATGACAGTCCCAGCTGATGGAGATTATCATGTCCAGACATTGCACGAACCAATTGGGGTAGCCGGACAAATTATACCTTGGAATTTTCCTCTACTTATGTTTGCTTGGAAAGTTGGACCAGCATTAGCATGTGGTAATACCATTGTCCTGAAGACTTCTGAGCAAACACCACTAACGGCTCTCGTCGTGGCAAAACTACTTCATGAGGTTAGCTCATAACATATAAGCCCGAAGCTGAAAAAAGAAGTACATAATGCTTTGATGTGTGATGCCAATTGTATAATATGCTATTTGTCTTATTGAGATTTTTATGACTATTTCGGTTGAATTTGTATTTCCAATGTGAAGTTGTAATTTTTACACTTTTGGGCAGGCTGGTCTTCCCCCAGGTGTTCTGAATATAGTTTCTGGCTATGGTCCAATTGCTGGTGCACCTCTTGCAAGTCATATGGATGTGGACAAGGTATTTTTATGTCCATATCTTTTAGATTGTCCCTTACACATTGATATTAGTAAAATTCATCCATTTATATCTATATATTGTTACAAATTCATTTTTTTTCCTTCTAATTTTGCAGTTAGCATTCACTGGATCGACGGATACTGGAAAAACTGTACTCCAACTGGCTGCAAGAAGCAATCTTAAGCAGGTGACATTGGAACTTGGAGGAAAATCACCTTTCATTATTTGTGAGGATGCTGATGTTGACAAGGCTGTTGAAAGTGCACACTTTGCTCTATTTTTTAATCAGGTTTGTGCAATCAATTTCCTCTACTATCTTAAACACAGATTTGTAAATGCGGAATAGAAGCTTATGCCTTATGCTGGATGCTTTCCAGGGGCAATGTTGTTGTGCTGGATCCCGTACCTTTGTACATGAGCGTATCTACGACGAGTTCTTGGAGAAAGCGAAAGCGCGGGCTTTGAGACGTGTTGTTGGTGATCCATTTAAGAAGGGTGTAGAACAAGGTCCTCAGGTATTTTTCTTTTCAATGTTGTTAAGTCATGTTATTGTAACATTCCCTTATATTCCTCATGTCATTGATCTTTTTCATTTCGAATGTGGATTATCCTTTCATGGCCATAGTGTGATTTAACAAAATAACACTATTCCATGGTCCTTGCAAAAATCGCAGATTGATTCGAAACAATTTGAGAAAGTACTTAGGTATATAAAGTCTGGAATTGATAGCAATGCTACTCTTGAATGTGGAGGTGGGAGATTGGGTTCTAAAGGCTTCTTTGTCCAACCAACAGTATTCTCAAATGTTCAGGTATATATTAATTCTTTTCTGCAAGTGATTTACCGAAATGCACGGCAAGACTGTATTGGACAATTTTTTTACACATGCTAATTGATGTTACTTAGGATGATATGTTAATAGCAACAGATGAAATCTTTGGGCCAGTTCAGTCCATCTTGAAGTTCAGGTGAGTAAAATTGGAATCCCACTTGCTTGTTTTCTCTGCAATTTTAGTGTTGCAATGTGGAATGTTTCTTATAGTTTTTTTTTTATTTTTTATATTAATGTAGGGACATTGATGAGGTGATACGACGGGCAAATGCGACGCGTTATGGTTTAGCGGCAGGTGTTTTCACAAAGAATTTGAGCACAGCCAATACCTTGATGCGGGCACTGAGAGCTGGAACAGTGTGGATTAATTGCTTCGATGTTTTTGATGCTGCAATTCCTTTTGGTGGTTACAAGATGAGTGGGAATGGTAGGGAGAAAGGAATCTATAGTCTTAATAACTATCTGCAGGTAAAAGCTGTGGTGTCTCCACTGAAGAATCCTGCATGGTTGTAGATTTTGTATTTTTTTTTTTCAGTTTGTTAATTGTGCAAACGTATAATCAGAACACAGATTGTATGTGATTTCATGAGTCACTATCAGCTTATAAACTGATCTTGAGATTGAATGCACATTTTAGAAGATAATGAACTTATTTCATCATGAATACTAGATTTGAACTTGTTAGTTCTTAGCTATGAAGCACGGACACCTCGAGAAGTAGGCGTGTCGCGGTGTCCGACACTTGTATGACACTCGTACAACACGTGTCAAAAAAGTCAAACAAGTGGCAGAAACGTCAGACAAGTGTCCTCAAAAAATTGGTCATTTTTCTTGCTTCGACACATTTTGAATCAGTGTCCAATATCTATATGACACTCATACAACATGTGTCCGATAATTCAGACAAGTTTTCTTTAAAAAAATTGTGTTTTTCTTTTCCTCAGCACACTTTATACATTTTCTAGACAAATATCACACTTGAATAGAAGGGTATTAAAGCAATGTAATTTATCAAAAATTAAATATATTAATTTTGATTAGAATATTTTTTACTCTTTTGATATTAGATAAGTAAATAAAACTCAAATATTATAACATATATAGCGGTGTCGGTGTCCTAGATTTTTGACATATCAGTGTCGGAGTGTCCGTGTCTGTCTCTGTGTCGTGTCGCAGTGTCTGTGTCGGAGTCTGTGCTTCACAGGTTCTTTGTACTAGAGCAACCACAAGTGACTTTTTCTTTTGCACATTCTTCCATGTTATCCTCCTCAACTTCTAGATGCCGGACGTAATCACATGTATTGATGTTATATTGTTGTCAAACACTGACATGTGTCGGATACCAGATTCACCTTTAATCAGAGGCGTGGTAAAACATACAGTGTATTTTTTTTTGCCAGACATAGTAACCTCATATGGACCAACTCTAGACGACGAAACAGCCTCCCAATCCAACACTAACACTATATATTCTACTAACTCTCTGCTAGTAATTACAGACTTGATCAGCATTTAAGAAACACTATAATTCATATTTTTCTGCAACCTTTTGCAGCAAAATGCCAGCAGCTTCTTTACTTATAATTGTAGTTTGACCCAAATCCTCGGGGGCTGCAAGTATTTTGCACTCAGGGCAATGAACAATCGCACGACACTTCAATTAGCTTTATGTAAAATAACGACTTCTGAGCATAAGCACTTCATACACACTGGCTGTTTTTTTTTTTTTAATATGGCTCTCATATATTAAAAGAAAAGTGTTACACCAAAAAAAAAGGGAAAGCAAAAATACACCACAAAGAGCATAAACCAAAACCGAAGCATAACCTATTATTTATAAAATCACCACGAATCTCATTAGGGATGGAGTCAAAAACTAATCTAGAAAATGTGTTGAGACCTATATTTATAAAAAAGTTCGTTCACGAATTTTCTTCAAGTGTCACGCAAAGGCTAGATATGTTAGAAGGGTGAGTGGAAAAGACCTATCAGTTTCGGATAACACCAGGGACCAAAGAGAGGTTGGAGAAGGTTTTTACAAGGAGAATACAATTTGTCTCAATCCAAAGCATGTTCCAACCCCTCTCAAGAGCTAGATCAATAGCCGTTATAACTGCAGTGAACACCGCAACTAAGCCGAGGGAGTAGCAACAGTATCTGCAAACGCAAGCAGCAAATCCTGGCGCTTATTTTTGAAGATTCTGCCACTACAGCTAGAATTGAAAACCGCATCAAACGCACCATCATCACAGTTACATTTGTTTCAACCCAAAGAAGGAGGGAGCAAAGAACTTCTTTATATTAAGAGCTCTAGGGGAGAATAGACACACCAAAAACTTTAATAACCACAAAGTCAGATAAAGAGGTCGCACAATAGTTTAGAGAATTATTGCCAATCAACTGAACTTGAGTAGAAATCCAATTGACAACATTACAAAAATGGGCTTGATATTTCTATGCTTCAGATCATTTATAGTTGTCCAAATATGATTGAGACTGTTACATAACAAAATCCATCGGGAAGCGAAAGAGGAGTGAAAGGTAAACTGATTTTCCTTTTAATCCATTGCCATAGCGCGCCGTAAACTTGCAATGAAAGAAGAGGTGTGGGGGAGTCTCAATATCTGAATGACAGAGGCCACAAACAGAGGTCAGGGATATCCCATGACATAAAGGATATCAATGGGAATCTTATCGTGAAAAGTCTCCAAGCTAGTGTTGGTGATTTTAGTATCACCAATGTATTTACGTAGTAACGTGATTTACTAAAGGTCAATGCAATTATACGTTAAGTTCGGAAATGAGTTAGGGAAGTGCGGAGTGCACGCTCGTTGAGCCAATGTATAATTGAATACGAATAATTGAAACGGGGTTCCAAGGCGGAGTCCTCATCTGGGCAGCACCCGTTGTCAAGGCGGGCCTGGGTCCCGCTGAAAATTTCAAACTCTTTTCGCCAACCGACACAACCGTTTTCCGAACAGGTGTGTCTTTTCGTTTCAGTTTTTGATCTCCTATATAAGGAGTCATTTGGCCTCGTTTTCGCACACAGAAAAAACGACTTTTGATCTCTATATTCGTAATCAGTATTCTATTGCCAGAAAACCGATTGTTCTTCAAGAATTATCCTCGCAAAGATTTCGTGAACCCAGGCAAGAATAGGGTCGAAATACTTTGTTCGGAAAGTGAACAAACACGATTCTTCGAAGTTATCCAGGATTATCATACCAAATATCTAACAAACGAACAAAGTATTTTCTGATAATCATGGCTGGAGGAAGCACCATCAAGGAGATGACTACAAACTTCGGGAAATTGGACAAGTTTCAAGGACAAGACTTGAGCGTTGGCGAAGATGCATTTCATGTTGACAACGTTGAAGGTGGTACGTCCATCTACACCGATCCAAATTGTTGGAGAATGACTCGATCGAAAATATGAGGCAGATCAAAGTGGGAGAACGCGACTACATATCAGAGGTACATTCTTAACGGTATGTCGATTCCTTATTTGATATTTACCAAAGCGTGGAATCGCAAAGGAATTGTGGGATGTCCTTGAATCCAAGTACATGGCGAGGACTCATCCATAAAAGTTTACGTAACCGATTTCAACAATTACAAAATGGTTGAATCGAGGTCTGTCATGGAACAATTCAATGAACTCCTCCGAATCCTTGGACAGTTCACACAACACGGATTGAATATGGATGAAACAATATCTGTCTCAAGCATCATAGACAAGTTGCCTCCTTCGTGGAAGGATTTTAAACACAATCTGAAACATGGAAAAGACGAACTGTCTTTGATCCAACTTGGAAGTCATTTGCGCATAGAAGAATCTCTAAGAGCGCAGGAGGATGACAAAGGAAAGGGCAAAGAAATTGATGGACCCTCGGTTAATATGATCGAAGAGGGTGGTAAGAACGATTACAACAAAAACAAAGGAAAGAAGCGTGCCTTCAAGAACAACAAAAGCGGTTGGTGCTAACAAGAAACCAAAACTAGAATGTTGGAACTGTGGCAAAACAGGCCACTTCAAGAAGGATTGTCGTTTCGGAAAAAAGCACAACAACGCGAATGCAAGTGGTTCAGGAAAGGGGTCTAAGGACCACTCCGAAAACCAAGGTCAGAAATCAATTCGTGATTTGAATAGTTTGATTAAACATTCGGTTTCACTAAATTAGAAGCATTTTATGCGGGATGATCTTCTGCGTGGTGGATTGATTACGGTGCCACAACACATGTTTGCAAGGATCGTTTCTGGTTCAAGACTTTTGTTCCAGTGGAAGATGGTTATGTCCTCTACATGGGAGATGATCACTTCGCTCCCGTTGAAGGCAAAGGAAACGTGGTGCTAGAATTCAGTTCTGGAAAGACTATTACTTTGTTTAATATTTTGTATGTTCCTAAATTACGTAAGAATTTGATTTCTGGTCCTGTATTAAATAAGCTTGGATACAAGCAAGTGTGTGAATCCGATAAATATGTTTTATCAAAGTGTGGTGTGTTTGTAGGATTTGGATATTATAATAATGGTATGTTTATGATGAATTTGAATGGAGTTCCAAATGATTCTGGTTCTGTATTTATGTCCTCGTCGAATGTTATCAATTTTTCGTTATGGCATGCTCGTCTAGGACATGTACATTATAAAAGAATGCATGAAATGTCTAAAGATGATTTAATTCCTAGTTTTAATGAAAATGTAGAAAAATGTAAAACTTGCATGTTAACAAAGATCACTAGGCAACCTTTTAAAAGTATAACAAGGAAATCTATCATTCTTGAGTTGATACATAGTGATTTATGTGATTTGCATGCTACTCCATCATTAGGACATAAAAAATATTTTATCACTTTTATAGATGATGCGTCTAGATTCTGCTATGTTTATTTGTTGCACACTAAGGATGAAGCTTTAGATAAATTTAAAATCTATAAAACTGAAGTTGAAGTGCAACAAAATGTGTTGATTAAAACATTACGTACAGATAGAGGTGGTGAATATTATGATCCTGTGTTTTTCCAGTCCGTGGGAATCATTCATGAAACTACGGCACCTTATACACCTCAACAAAATGGTGTGGCTGAAAGGAAAAATAGAGTTCTTAAAGAAATGGTGAACGCCATGTTATCATACTCTGGTCTGAGTGAAGGGTTTTGGGGAGAAGCTATGTTAACGGCTTGCTATTTGTTAAATAGGGTTCCTAATAAAAGGAACAAGACTACCCCATATGCACTTTGGTATAAGAAACGACCCAACTTAACATTTCTACGTGTTTGGGGTTGTAGGGCCGTCGTTAGACTCCCGGACCCAAAAAGGAAAACTTTGGGTGAAAAGGGTATAGCGTGCATCTTTGTTGGATATGCTGAGCACTCCAAGGCCTATAGGTTTTATGTTATAGAACCTAATAACTCGATTTCTATTAACACGATAATAGAATCGAGAGATGCCATATTTGATGAGAATTGTTTCTCTTCTATACCTAGACCAAATATTTCTATACCTAATTCAGATGAATCTCTAAGGGATGATCATCCAAATGATGTGCCAAGTGAGACACTTGAACCTCGTAGGAGCAAAAGAGCTAGAAAACCTAGAACTTATGGATCTGATTTTCAATTATATTTGGTTGAGGGATCAAAGGATCAGATTGATGCTCAATACTATTATTGCTATAGTATAGAGGAGGATCCAAGAACATATGATGAAGCTGAAATCTCGAGACTCGGTTTTGGAAAGAAGCAATTGATGAAGAGATTAGTTCTATCATGGAAAATAATACTTGGTATTGTTTACCACCGGTTGCAAACCATTGGGTTGCAAATGGATCTTCAAAAAGAAGATGAAAGTCGATGGTATAATTGACAAGTTTAAAGCTAGATTAGTTATCCAAGGCTTCAGACAAAAGGAAGGGATCGATTATTTCGATACCTATGCTCCAGTTGCTCGTATCACTACTATTAGATTGTTGATTGCCTTGGCGGCTATTCATAACCTAGTGATTCATCAAATGGATGTCAAAACAGCATTTCTGAATGGTGATTTGGAAGAAGAAGTGTATATGAAGCAACCTGAGGGATTTGTAATGCCTGGTAATGAGCATAAAGTGTGTAAGCTAGTTAAGTCGTTGTATGGGCTGAAACAAGCTCCGAAGCAGTGGCATCAAAAGTTTGATGAGGTTGTTTTGTCTAATGGTTTCATTCTAAACCAAGCTGACAAATGTGTATATAGAAAATTTGATACATCCGGTAACGGAGTTTTCATTTGTCTATATGTTGATGACATGTTGATCTTTGGCACCGACCAAAATCAAGTTGATAAAACGAAGAATTTTCTGTCATCAAAGTTCTCCATGAAGGATATGGGAGAAGCAGACGTTATTCTTGGTATTAAGATTAAACGGGAGAATAAGGGGATTGTAATTACTCAATCCCATTACATTGAGAAAATACTCAAGAAGTTCAATTATGAAAGTTGTTCTCCAGTGAGTACTCCCATGGATCCGGGAGAAAAACTCATGCCAAATACAGGTAAACCTGTAGATCAACTCGAATACTCAAGAGCTATAGGCTCTTTGATGTATGCTATGATTAGCACTATACCGGATATTGCTTATGCGGTTGGAAAGTTGAGCAGATTTACTAGTAATCCTAGTAGACACCATTGGCGTGCGATAACAAGGGTATTCAAGTACTTGAAGGGTACTATGAATTATGGATTGTCATATACGGGATTTCCTTCGGTGTTAGAAGGTTATTCAGATGCTAGTTGGATAAATAATGTTGAAGATTCATCCTCTACAAGTGGATGGGTGTTCTTGCTTGGGGGAGGTGCCATTTCGTGGGCTTCCAAGAAGCAAACATGTATAACTAGTTCCACAATGGAATCTGAGTTTGTGGCATTAGTCTTTTTAAAGAAGCGGAATGGCTAAGGAACTTGGTATATGAGATTCCGATGTGGCCTAAACCAATATCACCAATTTCCATCCGTTGTGATAGTACTGCCACACTGGCTAAAGCTTATAGTCAAATATACAATGGGAAGTCTAGACATTTGGGTGTTAGACATAGTATGATTAGGGAATTAATCATGAATGGGGTGATATCTATTGATTTTGTTCGGTCGCAACAAAACTTAGCTGACCACTTGACGAAGGGGTTAGCTAGAGACTTAGTGAAGAAGTCGGTAATTGGGATGGGATTAAAGTCCATTTAAATCTATTAGTTATGGTATACCCAATTCCCTTCTAATACAACGTTAGAAGCAGAATTCAATGTGGAAAGATCATAGTTAAAGATTGGAGCAATTGTGTTTATCTTCCCAAGGTATGTGCTCAGACCTGCAAGTAATGGCTAGGTTGAAGTATATCTTCTTAATGGTTTTCTTTGAAAAGTTGCAAATGCAGGTGCAAGATTAAAAGGATCACCTATGTGAGCATGAAGTTTTGCCGCTTCAGGAAGCTTGGACTTGGCTTCCTATATGCTTATTAATGGATAAGGACACATGGCTTGTAAAAGTGTCAAGAATGAATAGTAGAGTTTTGTAAGAAACATATGTGTATTGTATCTTGGATATTCAAATGGATTGTGGGTTCAATCGATATGACACCGATTTTCGAGTATTTGGAATGTGTATATGTACTAAGATGAAAATTCAATCGCAAGACATTTTCGTTTATGCATTTGTTTGATCGTTATACCTGTAGGTTGTACCCTTGTATATATTTTGTATATACTGATTGAATCAAGGATTACACTAAAATGGGGGGATTTGTTGGTGATTTTAGTATCACCAATGTATTTTAGTAGTAATGTGATTTACTAAAGGCCAATGCAATTATACGTTAAGTTCGGAAATGAGTTAGGGAAGTGCGGAGTGCACGCTCGTTGAGCCAATGTATAATTGAATACGAATAATTGAAACGGGGTTCCAAGGGGCCCCAAGTCAGGCGGTCAGTCAAGGCGGGCCGGTTGAAAACCCTTTTGCCACCGACACAACCGTTTTCGAGCAGTGTGTCTTTTCGTTCGATTTTGATCTCCTATAAGGAGTCATTTGGCCTCGTTTTCGCTAAAAACGACTTTTGATCTCTATATTCGTAATCAGTATTCTATTGCCAGAAAACCGATTGTTCTTCAAGAATTATCCCCGCAAAGATTTCGTGAACCCAGGCAAGAATAGGGTCGAAATACTGTTCGGAAAGTGAACAAACACGATTCTTCAAAGTTATCCAGGATTATCATACCAAATATCTAACAGCTAGCATGGATTTGTTCGGAGGGATACTACCACACCAAATGATCTACGCTCAAGGAGGTTTAGGCCGAAGACCATCTTTAAAAGTATAGGCACCTTTTAAAGAAAGAACTCCATAAGTATTATGCTTCCAAATCAAAGAATCAATGAGCTCAGGCAGCAGCATAAACCCAGGAGGGATTCTAGATTGAAGGAAGGGGAACCACACGGTCCATTCACCAGGGAAATTTCAGCAGTTATCAGTAAATAAATCAGCAAGAGAAGCATTAATGTTTAGCCCCTTAGAGCGCAGAAAAGCGGTGGAAGTGTGCTGAATGAGGGGATCTCCTACCCAAGCATCCGTCCAGAATTTAATGCCATTCCCGAAGCCAATAGACCAAACCGAATTACCGCAAATGCAACCAAATTCAGCCTTGGTACCAATCCAAATGATGGAAAAAAATATGGTATTTAATAAGACCATTACCACGGAAAATTCTATTGCAAAGTAGAATAGCCCAAGATTCCAGGCTGGTGATCAAATTCCACATCATTATAAGATTTTTAGTTTCGTTAAGAAGAGAGTGATTGAGAGGGTTTGAGTTTGTTTTTTCAAAAAATTTCTAGTATCGGGAGGGGAAAGGTTCTAGCGCCTTTTAGGTGCATCCAGGAACCAGAAATATACTTACGGTTTGGAACAGAGGTATATTTTCAGTTTATACCAAACCATTTTCAAAGAGATTTGCATGGTATATGATGCGAACCGGAAGTATATTTTCGATTTTTTAGGGGCAGTAATAGAATTTCACGTGGTGCACTATAACACTATGAGATGTGGTAAGAAATTCACTTTTTAATTAATTTTCAAAACGTCCCAAGCCGAAATATATTGAAACAAATTAAAGCACTTTAATTTTTTTATTACTTAAAACACTTACTTTAATTTGGTTATGCGAAAAATGTCCATGACTCTTGGTCAAGATTTTAACAAAGTGAAAATTCAACTAATAGAATAGAAGAATACAAAAGGATTTTGTATTTATTGATAGATTCATATCGACCAAATTATTATAGTCGAACAAGGTATAAATCACTTCTTGTTAGGTCGATCAGAGGATTAACTGGGCTTAGATATATTAAAGGTTCAAAATGTTTAGGATGACCCAGATTATTCAAATAAGGGGTTTCTTGGAGGGAGAAAGAGCGAGTGGAGAACAAGGATTCGTGGAGAAAGATTATATGGAACATTTTGCGTGTAAGGGATCAAAGTCCGCCAAGGAGCAGTTTTTATATGTGTAATATAAATAAAGCACTTAGTGCACTATGTAAAGGGTTCAAATTTTTCACATTCTCAATGCTAATCACTCGGAGTAATCAAACGATCGAGCAAAATGAGTCAGATTAGGACAATGTATGTTTGAATCAACTTGTTTATTTTATTAATTGTTTTTAATGTTGTCATTTATCTTTACCTTTTTTAAACGTTTTTATTCTCATTTGATAAAATTATTTTGTTTATTTCTGCAACCACACTAATATATTAGATGTGAGGTCGAACGCACTTGCTTTTTAAAATTTATTTTAAAATATAACATGTAAAAATTAACACAATACTGAGATTTACTGGTCGATCTTCCTGATAAACATTTTAACAAGACACCGATGTTGTTTACAAAAATCTGAGATAAACAAATTAACATAATTAGATATTTAGATTATTTTAGTTGAACTCGTAGTCATTTTTTTGCTTGCATAGTGCTTACGTTCTCAACCAAAGAGACAGTGACTTTCTACTTCTATGTTTCTTATTTTAATTTGAGATTTGGAAGGGTCGACATTTTTCCTTGTCGTGTAGTAGTTGAATTAGACCTATATTATTTCTTCTGCTATAAGATAATTTTGATCGACAAAGGAAACGCGTTAGATTGGGCACCTCGCGATTGGTCCATGTTAACACTCATGCTTTTTGTCAATATTTCATTATTTGATTAACATGTAGTTCAAGAAGCATTTTTTTAATGGATTTGTGAGTGTGACCATACATAAGATTGAAAATGAGAATAATGGACTTTGTAATGTACATTTATATAATGTTTTTTACGAAAATAATCACTATCCATGAAAAGAGACACATAAAGAACAGAGTCATGTTAAGAAAACAAATAAACAATAAATTTCTTTTTTAAACTATTCTCTTAATTTAGTCTTTAAATTATTAAAATCAATAAAAAACTCTAATTTATTATTTAATTAAGCTATTTAATATTTAAACTATTCTCTTATTATTTAGTCTTTAAATTATTAAAATCAATTAAAAAAATTCTAATTTGTTATTTCATTAAACTTATTTAATGATTGAGTAAAACATTTGAGGGACTAAATAGTTAAATGAAAGAATAGTTTAAGAATTTTTTAGTTGATTTTAATAGTTTAAGAATTAAATTGATAAAGTTATAAAAGTTTAGAGACTAAATTGAATGTTTAATATTAAGAAAATATTGCAAATTGGTTATTATTAACTAGCAAGGTCAAATTGATCTACAAGCACCATCGTAAATACCAATAACAACTATGTTATTTTTACATTATTTCTTACACTTACATCGTATTTACTGTTGAGGCTATTAATGTCAACTAATAAGTCAATCATAAACAATTAAGTGGATAAAGATGCAAACTAAAGTATTAGGATTTGACGGACTTGACTATTCGATGATGGTAACCAATTGGAATATAACTAAAGCCTTGTCTCAAGGGAACTCAAGTAAGTGTTTACAAAAGGAAGTATTTGACAAAGTTTTGAAGTACAAGAAAGTCATGATTTAATTAGTATGAGTGAACAATTTGTAAAACATAAGGACACTATCGTAAAAGTACATGGATAAAACAAACATAGTGAAAACATCTTTTCAAACAAATTTTTCTTAAGAAAATGTTTACTAAAATGTCTTGAAGATGTGTCAGATGAATTGGGAGCTGTCAAAATAGCTTTGGGTAAAGTTTTGACTTTTCTAATTGATTTTCACATTGACCTAATCCATTAGCTCGGCTCAAAATTGAGTCTTAAGCGATTAAGGTAACACCTTAATAATGTGCAACGAATATATATCTTTTCTTTCCAATTTGCAACTTGCAACTGATTATATTTTGAATATCTTATTGATTGGAATCAAGTACTAATCGAATAGAATGTCATAAAAAGCATTTATTTCAAATTTATTTTTGAGTCAACCTCTAGCCTATAAATAGAGGTCCATTTGCTCATCTTAAATCATCTAGAATTGTGCCTTAACACTCTCACTCTCTCCCTTTCTAAGATTTTTCTTTTACTTTTTCTCACTAACATTTTAGCTAAAGTGCTTATGCGAGAAAGTTCTTTATGAGTGAGGATAAGTTGTAATTTTGGAAGGGTAGAATTGTAAAATTCATCAAATGCATCTTTTGTATACACCTTGATTGAATATTATCCATTTAGGGATCATTGTTGGGTTAAAAGCTAAACCCATAAAAATATTTGGTTTGAGGATATTATGTGATCAAGCTCTTGTGTAGGTTCGAGATCATCCCAAGATAAATCTCTTTAGGTTCTTGGTAATCCCATGGTAAAAACAAAATTAGGTTAAAGCTTAGTCTATGTTAAAATTTTAGATAAGGTTTGAGATTAGCCCGATATTAAAATCTCCCAAGTTATTGGTTAGCTCGTGTAAAACCAAGGTTTAAGATCCGTGAGCTCAGTCAGTGGTGAAAGCTTACCAAGTTTGTTTAGAAGGTTGAATAATAACTGCTCCATGATTCTCGTGGAAAGAATACTAATCTCTTCAATCTACCATTTGTGGAAAGAGGACTAATCTTTTCAATCTATGATTTGAAAGAGAAGATACAACTGATATATTCCTAGTCTTCTATTTGGATAGAAGTCACACATTTTCCTTTGGATAAGGGGGATGGTGAGTATTATCCACTAAAATCTATCAAAGTTTATTGGATACAATCAAGATCAATTATTATGGAGAGAAGTAGGTCTGTTTGTTTTGATTGAACCTATATAATTATCGATGTTCTCTATTCTCCCTTAACTCTTTATATACTGCAATTTATTTTCTACTACTTAATATTCAAAATGGTTTTGAGCCAAGGAATCGCTAAAGTGCCCTGCCTTCTGACCATTGTGAAAGGCCCTTATAAACATCTTTTAATTAAGATGGGAACCTTTGTTGGTTTCCTCATTAAAATAAGTCAGATATTCTCAGAGAGGCTCATCCATCCCTGAAGGACATTCAAAAACACTCGTGGTTGATACCTTTCTGTGCTTGCTAGTGAAGAATTGATGTACCATTTTCCTCACTAGATCTTGATAGTTAGTTAATGAAAATTTAGGAAGGCTCATATATTAGCATAAGACGACATACTTAAATGTTCTTGCTAATAACGAATTGGTGTAGCTTTAATAATGGTTATATGAGTGCTGACAATTATTATGTGTTCATGTGGGTCGTTCATCCCGTCTAGTGTCTAATAGGGTGACTTTAAATTATTTGAGACCTGGTCATCCCAAATTTCTCCAGTCAAAGGTTATATATTGATCGGGTCTTCCAAATCATTATCCTTTATTTAAGAATGATGTTGATTCTGCCACAACGCATGTAAGATGCCTTGCAACATCTTGTTATGGCGACACAAGTTTTCCATGAAGACGAGTAGTTCTTCTATGGAAGCCTACAACTTTTTATTATTGTTGCTCGCCCTTGTCATGTAAGGGTGACGAACTCGTTGGCTCAAAAGTTTGTGTGGCCTAACCAAGTTTTACCAAAGTTCCACGGTAGGCATCAAATGTTCATGAAAAGAACACTAATTAAGTAACTCTTCTAATGTTGGTCAGAAAGAACCGCAATAGGTGACTTCTTTGTATCAATTGAGTTTTCCTTTTAGGTTTAAAATATAACCTTATTTATATTGATATCCTTAGCATGCTATAAGATAACATCCATAAATATCGTTTAATCTTCATGACAGACTGTAATTGCCAATTATTCGGTCATTATTGAATTGAGACTTGTCTAGACATACTGATGTCATGTGATAAATGCAAATTAAGACTTATCATGGATTCTCCAACCTTGATGCGAATAGTTTAATGATTATCCACTGATAAAATTAATTAATATTTAAATATCAGTCTATTAATGGATAAGGATACAAGTTTAATGATATTTGTGGCAGTGAATACCCATATTCATTAATAAATTATAAAAATTACTTAAATATCATCAGTTTATTATACTTTATCTTTTCATCTTCTAAAAAAATAGTTTTCTCAAATTTCTTCTTCTTTTGTTTTTTTTTTTTGAAATTTTCTTTGAAGAAAATCTTTCCCATTCATACAATCTTATTTGGTCATATCATGTTAAAACTTATTCAATACTCCAAACATCACTTTAAAAATTTCACCATACAACTAACTAGTGTCTCCTTTCTACTCCTTTATATTATTCTCTTTCACCATAACTCATAATCACAATATATTTTATTTATTTTGGTTAAAATGATAGGTATGGATATTACGTTTGGATGTTATTATGTTTTGGTTAAAAAGAACGAAATTAACATGATAGAGTTTTGTTGTTAAATTTAGAGTGAATTATATGAATGGTATGTAATAATAACTATTTGTATCTTTAAAAGAAGCTAAATATATATATACTTTTAAAATCGTTTTAAAAAAAAATTGTGTCCATGGATATTTGTAAATATTTGTGGGTATCTTAAAACTCGTGGATTACACACTTAGTAGATATTCGCACGAATATGGAGCATATATGATTATCATATTTATTCAACGAAGGAACACAAATATCACAGTGTCCTTCTCCATGAATATTCATTTACATCCTTAGATGCGACCTATATCACACCTAAACTTGGTAATGGGCCTTTACCTGACTCACGTCAAGACCCGATCCGTGCTTACTCTCGAATTCTGAGATGTACATTGTACTTTTATTTCTTCTTTGCTTACTAACAGAAGTCTCAGGAGTTCACTAATATATTCCTCTTCCTTAAGAGCCTAATTCATCTTAATTCAATTAGTTATAATGAAGGACCCATATACATGTCATATATAATTCATTTTCACCATTTAACTTTTAGTTTTACCTACATGACATGTTTTACTGGTGTATTTAAATAAATCTTGTAACTGAATTTCACAAGAAGTATCATAACTGAATTTGTTCAAGAGATTATTGCTGGAACTAAGACTATTGCCCTTAAATACCCTAAAAGGAATGTCTTTGGTATGGTTATTGAGCGTGTTGATAAAATGGTTGAGGATTATATGGGTGTTGAAAGATGTTCTGAGCAGCATGTAGAAGAAGATTTGGTTTGTGCATAAGGGCCTATGACGGCTGAAGTTACATTAGGTGACTCTCTTGATCTTCTGTTTGATTCATCTCTGATTTCTTAAGCATTATTGAGAAAATATCCTACCTCCACATCCTCTGACTCAAACCATACATCTCTCCCAACTCCACCAAACAACCCACGTTCACCAAACAACCTAGCCATAATACATTATCAACCATTATTCTCCTAAGAAGCTTGTGACCTTTCACTGGTTCAGAAAAGTTTTGAAACCTTATCTGAAGTTTCTTCACAACATCCTGTAACTGAACCACCTCCTGACCAAATATGCTTACCACCCCTTTTGCTTGAACCTCTAAAAGTTTTTCTTGTTGAACCTCTACCCTCTAACTCTCACTCATCCATTTCTTCAACACAACAGAATTAATGTTATCATATTGATGAACCTAAATATTTTGAATATGAAGAAATTCACACACCTAGAAAATCAACCACAAACTGAATCTCTTTCTAACCTTCCACCCTCATCTCTAGTTAGAGAAGTTGCTTCTGTGGCACAAGCTAGAACAGAAAAACTCTCCAAAACTGGAAATGACACCAATCACATTATTGTTACCCCAACTCCTCCATCTACCTCACTTGTAGATAACTTAAATAAGCCACACCCCTCCATATTCTTTCTCGAATGGATAAGTTCGGAACTGAGTTTTATAACAATGTCAAGTGTCTAGTCTATGGTAGACATGACGCCTCTGACACTGTAGCATATGCCGCAAGGTGGGATGATTTTAAACTCTCTATTGACTATGTCATACATAGCTTAAAAATTTTCTCATTTGAATTCGTTTCTTCAGTAAATTAGAAGAGAGTTTATCTTGAGGCTAGATTAGTGTCTGTGGCAAATTCTCAAGTTCAGATGGGCATTCAAACTCAAGGCATGAAGTCTCAAATACCCAATCTATCTGATTATCAAGAAACAATGGATATTTAACTCAGTTGTATGGCTGCTAAACAAGAAGAAACGGGATCTAATCTGAATACTATTATGGAGCTTTTGAAGAAACCCTATGATTAGGATCTAGAACCTTTATGTTTTTCTTTTTGTTATCTATTTTTTAAGACTCTGAATTTATTTTTCTGCATAATTTCTTCTATTTATTTTTAGCATATGTTTGTTTATTTTTTCTATTCATAATATTTTTTCTCTCTACTCTATTTATTTACTTTTTGTTGATGGAAAAAGGGGAGAAATACGGGAGTATTTAAAGAGAATAATAAAGACATTTTCTTTGTTTTTATAAGATTCTGAAACCATTTTAATCAACTTATGTTATGTGTTTAAATTTTGTTAATTATTTTAAATAAGTTTAATAACTTGGATAGAATTTAGGGGGAGCTTACAAAACTCAACTTATGGACCATTAAACTCATATAGAGCTTACAAACCTCGGATTCTGAAGTTTTCAAGTTACTAAAACTAGTTTAAATAACTTGGATAGAACTTATGGGGAGCTTACAAAACTCAACCTATGGTTTCAAACTTAAGTTATTAAAACTTGTCAACCATTGATCTTAAATACTTATGTTTGTCAACATAAAAAAGAGGGAGATTGTTGGAACAAAATCTATTCACACTTCTTAGATTTTGATGATAACAAAGTACTTAAAGAACAATAAGGTATACTGTAACGTCCCGTTTTATTTAATATTATATTAATATTTTTGAGTTACCGTTTGACGATTGTTTTGGCGACGAGTATATTTATATTAATCGATATATCTATTAATATATTTGGCGATATTTCGTTCGGTCCGGTTTTTACTCCGTTCGGTTCGGTAAAATATTATTCGGACCGATATTTAATTCCCCAAAATTATTTTAATTAATTAAATTAATAATATTATTAGATACTATTAGTGTGTTAATTAATAAGATTAGATAGAGGTGTGAGGATTAATTGTGTAGAATTGGGTTTACACCCTTAAACTTGCTAGTAAGAAAATACATTATAAACCATTTTTCCTCATTCTTTCCATTTTTCACACAAAGCCAAACTTAGCAACATAGAGAGGAAGAGAGGGTTTTGGTAGAAGAAGAAGAAGAAGAAGAAGAGCAAGAGCAAGAGCAAGGTTTGGATTTTGTAGAATCATCAAGAACCATCCAAGCACTTGAAGTAAGGGGTTTGATTCTCCATCTCATATAGTTAGGGTTTTGGTTGGTATATTTGGATTTAAGACAAATTGATAGTAGGGTTTTATGAGTTGTGTGTGTGATTGTTGGAATAAATTAGGAAATTTGAGTTAGGAGTATTGATCTAGGTGTTCTATAACCATGGCTAGTAGGAATGAGTTGTAAGAATAGAAAATAAGAAAAACTGGAAAACTGTTAATTATGAACACTGCAAGCAAGCAAGCCATGGAAGAAGAGCGATTGGAGGATGTAAAACAAGGGAGGCGCCCACCTCAAGTGAGGGGTGATCGTCCCACCTATTAGGGCGTCTGCCTCCAGCCCTTTGAGGCCCTGGGAAGTCCGTCCCTGCATGCTGGAAGGAGGAGAGTCGTTTGCCATTTTTGTTGTTTTCTGTTTCATGTGTTTTCTGTTTTCCTGCATAATTATGTTACCTGCATAATTATGCAATTTGCCTCTGTTTCTCTTTCATTTCCTAATTCAACATACTACTAGTTAGTATTAATAAAATATAATTAGTACATAAGTTATATGATTAAATTTGGAACCCGATTATGTTCTGATTTTCCGATTTCGGTAATTTCGGGCGACGGAGCAAGTTGCTCCGAATTCAACGAAAATTGACGTGCTAGCTAAATTCGACGCGTAGAACGTAGTGGTGAGGTTAGTTTTTCGAAATTACGAGTTTTTACGAAACGACCCGAAATAGGCCAAATTACAATTAAATTGAATCGGATTGCATTTTAGTCGATTTAAGACACGTATGGACAATCCGATTACGATGTTGACGATTATTGTTAGTGTTTTAAGTTGGCATCAATTTTGGTAAAACTAGGCTTTAACAATGTCATGATGGATGTCATGACATTCAGAGATTGAAGATAAATCCTACTGGACAAGGATGGTAAAAGTACAGCTCAGAACTGGGAAGCTAAAGCTGTGCTGGAAATTCTGCAGAAAACAGACTGATGTCATGACAGATGCTATGACATTCAGTGTGACATTCTGTTCTGCAGAATCAGTTTTTCCTGAGATTTTTCAGGAAGTTTGTTGAGCATTTTATTTATGTTTTTCTGTTATTAGAAAGCATGCTCACGTGGCTGCTAGGTTAATCTTAATTAAACCTAAATTGATTGTTGAACAAACCATGTTTTTAGGAGAGAATTAAGTAAACCCTAGCTATCTTTATGGAAGCCCAAAACTGAAGATTCAGGACTGCTTCTATATAAAGAAATCAACCCTTACAATACAGCCACGCCTCTGGATTCCATTGAAGAAATTGAAGGCTTTTGTTTGTGTACTGTTAAGGTTAGTAACAGTTGTTATTGTGTAATTCTAGTTTCTCTTGTGAGCCAAGCAACTATCAATTGAATAGTGCATTGGACTAGGATTTGCTGTAAGGGTAGTTTATCACTCAAAGCTTTGAAGCACGAGTGTTTGTCTCTTGATTGTAAGCTTTGAAGCGAGATCAAGATAGTGTATTGAAGTGTGTCTTCACAATTCAATTAAACAATAGGTTGATATCACTGCGGTGATTGAGGGGGAGTGAGTAGGAACTCATATCTAAGTAGGACTTAGGTAAAAGTGTCATTGGGTAGTGATTAAGTGAGAAGGCTGTCAACTGTGAGTTGGCTGTAGGGTCTTTGAATTGATACTACTAATAGTGAACTTTATCCCTGGCTTGGTAGCCTCCAGACGTAGGTTTGTTAGAACCGAACTGGGTGAACAACTTATTGTGTTATTTACTGCTTTCTATATTTACTGTGTGAATTGTCAAAGCAGTGTCAGATACTGTGTCATAACATTCTCTGTGACATCAAGTATCTGCTGCCAGAAATTTCAATTATGATTAATGTCGGTTATTAGGAATGGATTTCGTGATGATTATTGATGTCTGACTATTTTTCTATATTTGGAATTTGGTGAATAAATTGATAATGATGTGGTGTGATTAAACATGATGTTTGGGACGGTGTATTTATTAATGAATACTTGATGATATGCGATGCGATGATATGTTTATCTTGATGTGGATGAATATGGTGACGTGGACTTTATCTCAATTTTGATGAGCGATGATGATGTTTTTGTTGTGTTTTTTTTATTGTCGAGTCACATGCATTGCATTGGCGACGAGGGCTTTTATGCCAAGCGACGAGGGCTTTTATGCCAAGCGACGATGGGCTTTATGCCAAATGTTCCTAAGTATGGACAAAGCGACGAGTACCACATGCATAACATAGTCGTGTCTCATGGAGTCAGTTATGTTTATAATTGAGTTGTTTGGCATTGGGTTTTTAATTGATGGATGATGTTGAATTGCGATGATATATGATGTTTTGTTTGGCGATGATCTTTATGATGAACATGAAATGAATATGACGTGATAATTTCATGATAACTATGCGATGAATATAAATGATGAGTTTTGCGATGATTTGACTTTGATGAAATGCTTAATGCAAATATGATGTGATGATGTTTGTGACAATGGGCTTTTATGCCAAAAGCGACGATGGGCTTTAGCCAATTTGTGATGATTTTGTTTATGTTGCTTATGTTATTAGCATTATTTGATGTTGTTGTTTATGATTGCCGTGTTGATTAGTAACGTATTGACTTGTGATGATTTCATGGTGATGAAAGTTTATGTGTTGTTGTGATGATTTATGTCGATGAGGTTATGACGATAAAGTGTTGATCATACACATTAGAATGACGATTAAAGTGAGTGAGATTTGGATATGTGTTGGAATGCACTTACTAACCTATATCTTTTATGATTCCAAAACTATATATATGTTATCATGCCTTTAATTATATGTTTTGGAGTATCTCACCCTTTACTTGTTTCGACGTTACCTTTATACTGGTAACGTGCAGGTTATGAAGACGGAGATTATAGCTGCTATTAGTCGAGTCGGTGTCGCTCTGATACGTAGCACTCGGGGGGGAATATTTATGTTGTCTTGTTGTTGTTCTTTTGTTGTTATTCCTTTTGTGAATAAGAATCATACTTTTGAAAATATGATTTGATGAGGAGGTTTAATAAAGAAGGTGTTTTGATTTCTAAGATTCAATTTATGATTTCCGACGATGCTATGTATCCGAGATTTATACTTTAAAGTAAACTGTTTAAAGTGATTTGGTTTTGAAGGTGTGACGCCTAAGTATTGAATTTATGAAATTTTAAATTACTTTGATTTTTGCATTTAAAACCTTGGGTAATATTGGGGTGTTACATATACTAACATTTATTTAAGTGTGCATGATCATTAAGCTATTAATTAACTCGGTACTGGCGCAGTTGAATATTTTATAAAGAAGATACAATTTAGATTCTAATGGATTAGAATTTGATTTTCAAATAGAACTGCAATGTCATATTGACTCATCCTATGATGTGCTAGAAATATGGTAAAATTCCTTTTATTCGTACTCTGTGTAGCTTCATCTTATCAACTGGAAAAATAATGGATAAAGTCAACTAGGGGTTATAGCACAAGGCCTAAAGAAGTTTGACATGATTTCTTCAGTCCACTTCAGCATGCCCACACCTGAGAAAGACATAATGGATAAAAGGATTATTCAAAAGTAAAAGATCCTAATAGTACCTATTTCAACATCTCTCTCTCTTAGAAATAGATTATTCTTCAAATAGTACCTAATAGTACCTATTTTTCTCACATTCATATCCATCGATGTATGAATGTGAATGTGTTTGAGAAAATCATTAATTCAATGATGGTGAAGGCTGCGTGGGACATACTAGAACAATGCTACAATGATGATGGATAAGTAAATAAGGCGAGGTTGCAGTCTATACGTAAGCAATATGAGAATATCAACATGAGGAACAATGGGAAGGCACTTGATTATATCTCTAGAGTGATTATTATCACAAATGAGATTAAATATTGTGGAGAAACCCTTTATGAACAAGTAACTATTGAGACGCTACTGAGATTTCTTACAACTCAACTTGATTGCATTTTAATAGTAATTGAACATTCTAAAGATCTCAGCACCATGATATTTGAGGAGCTACAGAGTAGTCTAAAGGAACAAGAGTTGCGTGTGATTAAGAGAACCCCTGAAAGAGAGTTAGAGCATGTTCTAAAGGCATATTTTGGTAAGAAGAGTCAGAAACATTCTTGGTCATAAGCCAAAAACATACATGGTGGTGCTCAGTAGTCAGAATCCTACAACTCTGATGAGAAGAAACATCTTAAGAGAAAGGAGAAGCTTGACAAGAGAAAGGTTTGGTGTTACAATTGTAATAGGTTTGGTCACTTTGCTAAGTATTGTTGGTCAAGTAAGGAAAGGAAGTCAAAAGAAGAAAACATAGAAGAGGAGATTCTGACGATGAACCTGTGCTATTTATGGCTTCTAAATCTGATGGTAGATATTTGGTAGACAAGTGGTATATGGACACCACCTGCTCAAATCAATTACCTGGAAACAAACAATGAATGGTTGATTTTGACTCTAGAAGGAGGACACATATTAGATATACTGATGATAAATACCTTAATATTGAAGGTACGGGAAATGTCAAAGTCAAAGTAAAGAATGGTAAGTCTGTTCTGATCAAGGATGTTTGGTATGTTCCTGGTATGAAGGATAATATGATGAGTGTAGGTCAACTTATTGAGAATGATTTCCCAGTAAATATAATCTCTTAAAGTTGTATGATTCTGATCAGAAATTGATTATGTAGTTCGAGCAGAGAAGCAACAAAACATTCAAGGAGAATGTGGAGACAACTAAAAATAAATGCCTTAGTGCAGAAGTTGTTGAAGGTGAAACTGAGCTTTGGCACAAGAGATTGGGGCATCTGAAATTTGAAAGCTTAGGGAATCTGAGTTCTAAGAAGCTAGTACATGACACTCCTAAGATTGGGAAGTCGGAGAAGTCATGTGAGATGTACATGAAAGGCAAGTAACCTAGATTGCTATTTGCATGAGAAGTGTCCCAAAGAGTAAAGCATGCTTTGAGAGTAGTATATTCTGATGTATATGGACCATTTGAAGTACCTTTACTTGGAGGAAACAAGTATTTTGTGTTGTTTGTGGATGATTTCATAAGGATGATATGGGTAACACTGATCAAGTTTAAGCATGAAGTGTTTACTGAGTTTCAAAAGTTCAAGGTGAAGGTTGAAAAACATAGTGGTCAGAAGCTGAAAATGCTCATAACTAATTGTGGAGATGAGTATAACTCCACAAAGATTAAGATGTTTTGTGAGGATAATGGAATTGAGCGTGAGGTTACTACTCTATACACTATTTAGCACAATGTTCTTGATGAAATAAGAAATAAAACTTTGTTTGATATGACAAAGAGAATGTTAAAAGAGAATAAGCTCCCTCGCACCTTGTAACGTGAAGTTGTTTCCACTACATCATATGTGCTCAATAGGTATCCAACAAAGAAGCTAAAGGAAACTATTCCTTTTGACAAGAGGACTGGAGATAAGCAAAGTGTGAGTCATTTTAGGTTATTTGGTTCAATTTGTTACAAACATGTGTTATGTGCTACTAGAAAGAAGAGAGATGATATAAGTAAAGTAATTTTGATTAGGTACCCGAGTAGAAGTGCTTATAAGCTTTATTGTCCAAACACTGACAATGTTGAAATCAACAGAGACGTCATTGTGAAAGAATCAGAAGCATGGAACTGGGACAAGTCTCAATCCAACTCTGGTGTGGTGTTAACACTTAAGTTAACTTCTGAAGATACTTATGATTTTGCAGGAGACTCTGAAGATGAGTCAGAGTCTGAAGGTATGAAGATGATTCAGACTCTAAATCTGACTCTAAATCCAAAGAAAATTTTGAAGATGGATCTGACTCTAAAGGTGAATCTGATTCTGATCCAGATTTTGATGATGATCCAGACTCTTTTTGTAATCTAACCTTTGATGGTGGTCATGATTATAGAGATGGAGTTTCTTAAGGTGGTACAGCCTCTGAGGAAAGTCCAACATCAAATACTGTTCTAACATCTAAAAAAGAATCTAAACAAGTTCATATGCCATAAAGAATCAGACAAATACTAAGAATATTCGCAAAGTTTGACATGTTGCAAGAAAATGAGCTTGATTCTAAAGAAGAAGTTGTTTAGTGTGTCATGTTAGTAGACTCTAAACCAATTAATATTGAAGAAGATCTCGAGAAGAAAGTGTGGCTGAAGGCCATGAAAGAAGATCTTGGGGCTATAGAACTAAACAAGACTTGTGAGTTGTCTGAGCTTCCAAAGGAGAAAGCCATCAACGTAAGATGGATTTTCAAGGTGAAATTGAAGCTAGAAGGATTAATTGGCAAAAAAAACAATGTTAGTAGTTATAGGATTTCTACATAAATTTGAATTAGATTACTTTGAGGTGTTTGCATCTGTAGTTAGGCATGAAACAATTAGATTTGTGATTGTTATAGCTGCAAATAGGAATTAGCTTATGATGCATTTATATGTGAAATATGAATTTCTAAACATTCATTTACAAGAATAAGTTTAGTGTCACAACCTATTAGATTTGTGAATAAGAAAAAGGAAGATATTATGTACAAGTTGCATAAAACGTTGTATCGACTGAAACAAACTCTTGGAACTTGGAATTTGAAAATTGATTTATTTTTCAAGTTGTAAGGATTCAGAAAGTGTGATATGGAATATTAGGTTTATGTTCATCATAATTCTGAAAGCAATATGATTTTAGTGTGTCTCTATATTAATGACATATTGCTAACAGGAGTTGTTCAGATAAGATAGTCAAATTCAAGAAGGCGTTGATGAATCAGTTTGAGATGATTGATCTGGGAAATATGTTATATTTTCTAGGGGTGTGGATTTTGTACTCTGAGAAGGATATAATTTTGCATCAACTACAGTATGAATTTGAAGTTCCAAAGAGATTTGAGTTAACAAAATGTAAGACTGCAATCACACATTCTAAGACGAATCACAAGCTGGATTCTGATGTAGAGGATGATGATGTTGATGCTACAACTTTTAAACAGTTGGTTGGCTCATTGAGATATCTTTGTAACACCAAACCTGACATTTTCTATGCATTTGGAATGGATATTAGGTTTATGAACAAGCCAAAATGGTTACATTACCAATATGTTGACAGAATATTGAGGTGCATTAAAGGGACTCTGGGTTATGTAATGTTGTTTGTGAAAGCATAGCTCGAGTTTTCATGATGTCAAAACCCCATAAATGACATGGTGTATATCCAAGAGAGAGTAGGAGAGCTGAATGACAGGCTGGTAGAAGAAAAGTGCAATATGTCCTTAAATATTATAGATGCGTCGACGCATCCCTTACTCCGGGCGACGCAAATTTTAGGGACACCTCCTGGATGTTACGTGTCGACCTTATGCTCGACGCACCAACAAGGGCTTTCTGGGAGAAAAATCTAAGGACTTCCTTTGACGCATCTCCCTGTTCCAGTCGACACAATCACCTGTGATGTTTCAATACCCAGTCTCTGGAGGTTACGCGCCGACCCTCCCTCCTGGAGCGGTCGGCACATTCATACTGTGCTGATACTTTTTCTTTTAGTTTTTCTGCCTTAATTTTTTTCATTTAACTAACACATATAAATAGTAGGTTATTTATTTTTGAGCATTAACAAGAATAGAGTGAAAGATACACATTAAGAGCACTTTATCTTCATCATCTCCTCTTTAAATTCAATTTCTTCACAAAATCAATGCAATTGAATCAAGATTAGAAGATTGGTGATAACGTTCAATTGAAGAATAAATTCAGATTTGGGTTGTCTTTTGTGGGCTCTTTCTTGAATAAAATCGTTAGGGTTTTGTCCTCCTATATCCGAATCGATGAGGGGGTTTTTGGTACGAATTTTTGCTTCAACGGATTCAGCATGGTGAAATGATCGAGGAACAGGGTGGGTTCGCTTGATCAAGTCATGGTATCCGGAGGATCGTGGAGGAAGCTTGTTCGTTCAACATCAGCCATGAGAAAGAAATTATGCAACAAATTGGTAGTAATTTCAAGTATCGCTAATCGGAGGCGTGGTCGAAGAGATCAACGCTTGGTTTGGCTCGAACCAAGGATCGTGAAAAAGATAGGTTCATCACCAACAATTGAATTATATGAAAAGGGAACTATTTTTTCACTTGTTACAATTTTCAATTTTATGAAAAATTTCTCAATTCTAGATTATAGAATTGGGGGCAGACGTACACCACGTGAGGACGATAGGTGGAACTGCCTTAATGAATTCCCGTGTTATTTTTCACACTTTACTTTTATTATTTGATTGATTCAATTCATAAGATTCAAATTATCAAACTTGCATAAATTGAATTTATGGTGTGTCGAGCTTCAACTAATACATTGGTAACAATTTGTTTGATTGTTACTGACAAATTTCGACAACACAAATTAGTTAATGCAACACTTGTAAATTTCGCTCACTAGGTGTTTGATAAATTGTCTCTTCTACAAATTGTTCATTTTGCTTAATTTTGCTCTTTAATATTCTCAGTGGAAGTATTTGATACTCAAAGAGATTGTTGAGGCAATTAAGTGTTTTAGTATAAATTGTATTGTTTAGAGCAAAATTTTCTTACATCATCCGGAAGGTTTGCATATCCGATCTTCTCAATAGTGGATCGTTTAGACGATTGAAAATCCATGAGGCTTTCATAATAAATTTTCAAAACACGTAAATTTTAAAAACATCGATCTATTCAACCCCCCCCCCCCCCCATTTAAGATCGATCACATCATCTAACATTGTTCCCTTTTGATATTAAATTTTGTTCTTGCAGGAAAAACTTATATAGATGTATTTAGGGATTTGGAGGCTCAAGATAAGTATCTTGAACTCCAAACTAATGCCCTGTATATATAGAAGTAACGTGACTTCCACGTTTAACGCCTATAATGGCTTATGCCCTCCTAGTTCCATAACTGAACTGACTTAAAGGTGTGTAACGTCCATCGTTCAACAATGATGACCTTAATGTGTAACGCGTGCCGCCATGATTAATGTGGCAGTTTCACCTGGCTTGAACGTAACGCTCTCTTTATTAGCCGAGTTGGATTATGACTCGTATGGTCGGGTTGTATGCCCGAACCATATTCCGACCTCCATACTTTCCAGCTGAGTACCGTGCTCAGCTTCTACCTTGTCCCTTTCGTATTTATAGCTCTGCTAGAATTTTATGTATGATCAAATTTGACTCAGAGTTAATATGTTACTCAGACTCTGATTGAAGTGGAGACAAATAGACATATGATGTAGTTCTGGATATTTCTTTAAGTATATTGGAAGTCTCATTTCTTTTAAGCAAGCTTATGAGTTTGATGATTGACAACAATCAACTATAAACCTTGTATAGAATTCAGTAAGCATATTGACATAAATTATCATTTTCTATGGAATCAAATTCAGAATGGAGTGCTAGTAGTTATACATTGTAGTACTCAAAAACAACTTACATATGTTTTGACTAAAGTTGTCAAGATTGAATACATTATCTACTTGATAGGTGGAATTAGTATTATAGATTTTAGTTAGCTAAACATGAATTAAAGGATAATATTGGATATAATTCATTTTCAGTATTTGGCTTTTAATTTTGTCTACGTGACATGTTTCATTGGTATATTTAAACAACTCTTATAACTAAATTCCACAAATAATATCATAATTAAATTTCTCCATCTTAAGAATTTATTACATTTTCTCTCTTTTCTCTTCTTCCATCTTCATCTTCAACCTTATTTTATTCCCTAATAATAGATTCTCAAGTTTCACCATAGATAGTTTTAATACATAACTCATTAACTTGACCATAGATAGTTTTAAAACATAACTCATTAACTTGACCATATAGTTTTTATACATAACTTATAAACAATTAAATCCTTAATTTTCTTGTGTAATTTGCATGTAGTAGTAGTCTTCATTGATTACTCCAGGTTTTAAACCTCTTTTGTTGTACTCGCTCACATGATAAATGATAGCAACAAATTTTTCAATACATATAATTTTAGCACATTATTTATTTATTTATTAAAACTTATGATACTATTAAAAAATGATCTAAGTAAGTAATAACATAGAAAAATAAGTATTAACTCAATTTAAATTCCTTACTATTGAACCAATCAATTGTTGGTATTTGATATAGTCAATTAACTCACTTAAAAATATATTACATATCATTAGTAGATAAAAAAATTAATCCAAAAAATCTATGTTTGAATCAGTAACATGTTAACTTACCAATATTGACTCTAAACCAAAATCCTTTTCATAATAATCCACCAACATCAAATTTCCTGATACACACGTCAATACATTATATCTCCACCTGTAAGGTCGGTATAGGGGACCACCATCCACCCATCATAATTTCAAAACTCTTTCTCCCTACTCATGCATCTTCCCTCCCCTTCACCATTACCCTCTCCTCTTATAATTAAACAAGCCACAAAAACAGATAAATAAAATTAGTTACATCAACCTCAATCCTCCACGTGTCCCTAACGAATCTTCCTCACTCCCTACTCCTTCCTCCCTCAACCAAATCCTAGTCAACAGATACCATTATCACGTCCATACACCCGCCACGTGTCCACAATGTTCTACAGTCAGCAGCAACACACGCTTGTCTCCAATCTCTTCCTATAATAACAACCCAAATCCAAATTAGTTGTTTCTAAATTGTTTTACTACAACAATTCAATAACAATGAATACTCATCTTTCTAATCATAGGGATCGCCGCATCCTATCATTCCCGGCGGTTCACCCTTGCGAGGGAATTTCCACCGCAACACTCGTCGCTTCTCTAATCACTCTCGCGCAAACCATATGCAATTTCCAACCTCAAATATTCCCAACCCAAAAACGTAACGCAAGAGAAACAATACGTCAAATTTCTATCATTTCAATATTCCTCCACGAAATTCAACACAATTGTTCCATAATCCCAATCCCAAACTCAATTATCATCTCTTTCTCTGAGCTTCACTTCACTTTACAAAAGATTCACTTCTTAATGCAAGATTGTACTCTTCAAGGGGCTAACCTTTTATTGCTCTCGAAATCCCAACAAGTGGCGGAACAATTTTGCTCGCTTATTCGCGCCGTGGCAACTACACTAGACGTTTTGCCTTTACACAGAATTGAAATTTGCGACGAAGTGAAGGAGTTAGTTGGGATGGTAGCAAAACAAGCGAGGAAAGCTAAATTTGAAGTGGACGCAAGCGACGAGATTGCGACGAAAAAACTCTATTCTGTTCTGCATCAATTCGAGAGAGGAACCGAACCTAATGTTCATATCATACAGGAGATTCTCGATTACGTAAAAATCAGTAGCTGGAATGATTGCAATAGAGAAATCAAATTCATAGAAAACGAGATAAGCTTATTAGAGAACCGTGACTGCAACGAACGAGAACTTCCATTGTTGAGTAGCTTGGTTGGATTTTTAAGCTACTGTAGGGTAGTGATATTCGAATTCGAATCACTGAAACAAAATTCAGATCCACACGAAGCTCGAATCAGCACGGAGATAATATCTATAACATGTTTGAATCCAGATGATTTCCGCTGTCCAATTTCACTCGAGTTAATGACAGAGCCAGTAACTGTTTCAACCGGACAAACCTACGATCGTGCTTCAATTCAGAAATGGCTAAAAGCAGGAAACAAAACATGTCCCAAAACAGGTGAAAATCTTATTAACACAGAGTTAGTCCCAAACACAACGTTGAAGAAGCTTATCCAACAATTCTGCACCGACAACGGAGTTTCATTTTCCAAATCGTGCTACCGCAACCGTGATATAACGAGAACAAACTCACCGGGTAGTTCTGCAGCAGCACACGCTATGCAGTTTCTGTCATGGTTTCTCACACGAAGGCTTATCTTCGGAACAGATGAACAGAAGAACAAAGCAGCTTACGAGATTCGTTTGTTAACTAGGTCAAGTATTTTCAACAGAGCGTGTTTGATTCAAGTTGGAACAATTCCGCCATTGTTGGAGCTTTTATCCACGGAAGATAAAACGACGCAAGAGAATGCAATCTCTGCTTTGATGAAGCTTTCAAAGCATAGTAATGGGCCCGAGATTATAATGGGTCATAACGGTTTAAAGCCCATTATATCAGTACTTAAAAACGGGCTTAGTATTGAGGCCCAACAAATTTCAGCCGCTATAATATTCTATCTTTGTTCAGTGAAAGAATACAGAAAATCAATAGGTGAAAATCAAGACGCGATTCCGTGTTTAGTGGAGTTAGTTAAACAAGGAACAACCTGCGGAAAAAAGAACGCTGTTGTTGCGATTTTCGGACTTCTTTTGCTACCAAAAAATCACCAACGCGTGATTGAAGCCGGTGCTGTTCACGCGCTTATATCTATTTTACACCCTTCGTATAAAGAGGAGCTTGTTACCGAAGCTTTGGCTGTTATTGCGGCGCTGGCTGAGAATTTTGATGGAGCCAACGCTGTTTGGGAATCTTCGGCGTTACCGTTAATTACCGGGATGTTACGATCTGCTACTTCGCGTGCTGGGAAGGAACACTGTGCTTCGATTTTGTTGTCGCTTTGTGTTAATGTCGGTGCGGATGTTGTAGGTGTTCTTTCTAAGGATAGTACACTTATGCCCTTGCTTTATTCGCTTCTTACTGATGGTACTGCTCATGCTGCTAAAAAAGCGCGTTTTCTCATTAAGATTCTACAGGATTTTAATGAAACAGCAAGTTCTAGATTGAAAGGTTCTTCAGTTTTGCGTCAATTGAATGGTGGGTTAGAACTTAGAAATTAGGATATTTTCTTGTGAATATATACGTATACTTTTTTGTGTAGATACTGTTACATACATAGACATACATAGGATTGGTTAGTATTGGCACATTTAAGAATTTATGAAATTAGCTCCATGTGTTTTTTATCCTCAGTGAGCTAATTTTAATAAGTGAGCTTCAACTTATACACGGGAAGCTTATGATTATTCTGTATCTGGTATAGTTGTGAAATAAATTGGTGTGAAATTAATGGAAGAAGTCAGTTAAGATCTTAAGATTATTTCTCTGTTTCCTTTTTGTTTATTTTGACATTTTGCTCGATTAACCCTTGTTTGGTTACTTTTAAAAGTGTGTCTATGTACATGTTTATCTATCATGTTTGTATAGAACTTTTAATCATGTTTGTTTAAATCCTGGTTTTCATTCTTCTTTCAATTTTATTTTTTTTCCTTCCATTACTAATTGTGCAACAGAATCATCTTGTAATTAAGGTTGGTTAATTTTATGGGTGTTCATAATTTATGAACTACATTAAATCGAATCATATTTATGATTCAATTCAATTTTTAATAACCACTACAATAAAAATTCAATAAATTGTTAAAATGTTTCAATTTAATCTAAAAATAGTTTAAAACCAGTTTTTAAAGTCAATTTTTGTTCATCAAAATTCATTGAGAATTCTCCATAGGTTTGGTGTAAATCTAACATCTAGTATTAGAGTATTGGTTGAGCGATTCATGGGAAGCAAAACACGATGGCAATGAAACATTTGAATGAGTATTTTTCGGCGAGTCTCCCGATTCTAAATGGTCAAAATTAAGAGGATTGGTGTAAGCGTATGAATGTTGTTTTTTGTTATCAAGATCTTTGGGATCTTGTGAAAGAAGGAGTAACATCATTTGAAGAAGATGTGACGGGTGAAAAAAAGGATGTACACAAAGAATTGAAGAAGAAGAAGAAGAAGAAGAATTATAAAATCTTTCTTTATAATTCATCATTGTGTTGTTCCAAAGAATTTTTAGAAGCTGAGTGGTGTTGAATCAGCGAAAGGAGCATGGAAAATTATGGGGAAAAATTGTTTGGAGGTGCAGAAAAGGTGAAAGAGGTGAGGTTACAAACTCACAAAAGAACGTATGAATTGCTTCAGATGGAAGAAAGTGAAAGCATAACGTATTTCTTCACTATGGTTACAAAATTGGCGAATCAAATCAAGCTAAGTGGAGAAGTGTTAACATCAAGATCAGTTGTTACAAAGATCTTGAGGTCATTGGCTCCTAAGTTCGACCATGTGGTAGTAGCCATAGAAGAGTCGAAAGATTTGTCAAGATTGACAAAGGAAGAGTTTCAAGGGATGCTTGAATCTCATGAATAGAGAATGGATGAAAGAGATGCAGGCAAGTCGAAGAGTGATGTGGCTCTACAAGTCTAATCAACAAGAGAAAAGAAAGGTAAAGGAAAGTGGTTTGACAACAAAGGAAGAGGATGCTACAACAATTCGACCGATAGAGAAAACCAGCAAGAAGGAAATTTGTCAAACCGGAGAAGGCGTACCAAAGCAACCAAAGAGGTGACGATGCAGGCAGAGGAAGAGGAAGAGGTCGAAAGCCTGATAAAACTCACATTTAGTGTTTCAATTGTTAGAAGTATGACCAGTATTCTAGTGATTGTCTAGAAAAACAAAAGAACCAAGAAAATGATGCAAGGTTTTCAAAATATGAAGAAGAAGAGATGATGATGATGATGATGATGATGATGATGATGATGATGATGGTGATGATGATGGTGGTGATGGTGTTTCCAGTGATTTCTCGCAAACAACCGCTAGTCTTCGAAATTACTGGTTTTGGTTACTTGCAGGATCGACTAGATTGATCCTAGGACATGTGTCATAATTATGTCTGAGTTAAGTTCTATGTTCTTGTTTATTATTTTATAGATTTGCATCTTCACTGTATAATGCAAGAATCTTAAAGTAATTCTATAGACTTTTGTATTAACAATATTTTATATAGCGAAATATACTGACACTGTAATGTTTAAACTTAAGGATTGACCTCGATTTAAGAAAAGACTCTGGAAATTAAACGTAAGACTTTGTAAAGTAAAGTGGATAAAAAGTATAAAAGACTTTGACAAGAAAGTAAAATTTATAAAAGACTTTGATAAGAAAGTAAAATTTCTGGAAAAGTAAGTGTTCGTTCGAAATGTAAAGAAAACGAAAAGACTTAAAAGAGCAAAAATATAAAGACAAGATGAATGTAAATAACTTGAATTTAAACTGCGAAAAGCATAATGATAGTGTTTTATACGTACATGGTATTGCAACTCTTTTCCCTGAATCAATCGGTATTTTGAGTATATAAGATTTTCTAGTACAAAAATGAACACCCAAATTCTAACATTAGAACACCTATTTATACTATTTCGACCTTAACAATCCTACTCTAAAATCACGCCACGTTCGAAGCATGCATGCCTCTTAAAATTAGTGGCTTCCACGCGTATTCTAAGAATGGCGCCCTTTTATTTAAATTTCAAATTCTTGGAACTGACTCAGCAAATTCAATCCTTCTATTTGAATTCAAAAACCCCTTTGTTGGACCGCTTCAGCCTTCAAATCGAATCTTTATAATAACAAGATATTCAAAATCGAAATCGAAATCGAAATGCCTCCAAAGTAACAACTTTAACTCTTCAACTAATTGTCCCTTAATTCGAAACTCCCTACTGATCAGCCAAATGTGTTCATCTTTGGATCATATTCAAATGAACATCTATCTAATTATTAAGCACTTCTTCAGTAAAGTAGGCTCATCGAAATTACCAGCTAACAGATGGTCACAACAAGAGATAAAGAGAGATTCAAGGACCAATGGTACTTGGACTCAGGATGATCATCACACATGTCTGGAAGGATATATTGACTTGTCAACATAAAACTCTCAATGAATAATATGGTGAAATTTACAAATGATAATACTCTAGCAGCTAAAGGTATTGGTGATGTTCTGATTGTGAGGAAAGATGGAAAAAGGTCAAGAATTGTATTGTTAAATAAGATATATAAGTTGGTCGAAAATAACCACAAGATATCGATTAAAGACAAGATGATGAGAGTTGTCGTAAGGATTGTCTTACAAGGAAATTCAAAGCAGTGGTATGGAACCTACATCTTAAATTCAAAGACATAATGGAAATGCATAATTGAAGAAAATAAACATTATGAACAATGTGGTGAGTGGATTCGATTGAAGGTAATAGATACGTTGACACATTCATAGATGATTTCAGTTTAAAACTGTGGACTTACCTAATCAAGAAGAAAAGTGAAGTGGTCGAGGTATTTGCCAAGTTTAAATCTATGTACAAAATACAAAGTGGTTGAAATCATCTTAGAATATGTGAAATTATTTGTTTGGATGGTTACAAGTTATACAACTTGGTGAACAAGTAAAAGTATGTGGTGGGGGGACGTGATTAGAAGAAGCTATTGGTGGTATTTGAATTAAAATATAAAGAAAGATTTAGTGAGAATTTTATGTGAAGAACCAGTAAGTGAAGTCGAAAGATAAGTTCGAGAAGAAGAAGTCAGAGGTCAATTAAGACCAAGTAAATCTCAAAGAACAAGACGCACGCATGCAAGGTGCAGGAATATGTAATTGCATCAGATGATGTGGTCAATGATTAGGTGAACTGGTACATTATGTTTTCTATGCAGATATTGAACCAGTCAATGCAGCTAAGCCATTGAAGGATTCAAAGTGGTCAAAAGGAATGAGTGAGGAACTGAAATCCATCGAAGTCAACAACAATTGGTCACTTGTAGAATTTCCTCAAGGTAAGAAGGCAATAGATGTGAAATGGATATACAAGGGGAAGTTGAATCCCAAAAGAGAAGTAACTCAACACAAAGCTAGACTTAGAACGAAAGAATTTCGTCAAAAAGAAGGAATTGACTTCGATGAAGTTGTTGCAACAATGTCACAATTCTCTTATTACTTAAAACCATAATATATTGGAGGTGTCCCCAAATAAGCATCATTAACTCATAGAAAAGAGGTTTATGTCTCCTATTTTAGATTAAGGTAAGTGTGGGGTCTCTCATAGAATGAACCATTGCACATAGACACGTAGAGAAGAAAGTAAGATGTGAAGGAAACAACTTTACACATTCATCACTCTTCTTATTGATATCATCACGTAACAATCACTAGAACTATTAAAATACAAAGAGCACGGAAGAACGAAAGACTTACCAATTGAAAATGATGAACTATTCACAAAATAGTGAAGCAAAAACATGTGAAAAGCATTTATAAAGAATGGTGAAAATAGTTTTAGAGAGTAGTGATGTGGTTATAAAATAATGACAAGTGAAATAAAAACAAATGCCTTGTAATATTTATAGTCATATGAAAAGGAAGGTGAAAAGGAAAAACCCTTAGATCTAGAAATTCAGTAAGTGAAAATACCGAGTGACAATTAATGAATAAATGAAATATAGTCAAGAGTGTCGTTAGAGCCATCATAACAAAGGCAGCTCCCAAGAAACTCATCATAAGAGACATGTCGATAGATTTTCACACCACTATACTTAAACTATCTTGTGTAGGGATATACATGGGTTAGGTCAATCCATAAAACCCGATCAAACCCACCAAAAAATCTAAAAAAGTTTGTTGGGTCAGGTAATTGGATCGATATGGATTTAAAAAGTAAAAAATTCATTAAAAAAATATCGGGTTTTGGGTAAAACCATACCCACACCAAAAAAATCCATTGACCCACTAATCAAATATTTATTATTACAATTTTAATAATTTTGATGAATATTAACTTGGTTATTGCAATTTTAGTCTCTTAAGCATTTATTATTTTAGTGAACCATGACTTTAACTAATTTTAAACATTTCACTTTCTACTTATTTGGATGCTAATACGATTTTATGTCATGCAACTTTAGCTTGTTATTAGTATTTTATGATAACTTTTACTACCTTTGGTCCTTAATATAAGAAAAAGTTTATTTTTTAGGTTCATTGAAGAATCAATGTATTTGGACTACAAATAGTCCAAATACATTGATTCTTCAATGAACACAAAAAGTGAATTCTTTCTTATATTAAGGATCAGAGGGAATATTAGTTGATGTTACCATTTATTATTGTATGATAATAATAAAATAGTAAAAATAGGTTATTTAGTATTTTTTTTAAATATAAGAATGATGGATAATTTTTATAAAAAATATTATGGCTCATCATTTAGTAATTTAATATTAATAAAATAGAAAAATTATTTGGGCAAATCCACTACCCAACCCAATCCAACCTGAAAATTAGTGGATTTGTCCAATCCAACTCATTTGTTAAGCGGGTGGTTATTTTAACTCACCCAAATCGAAGGGCCTTATATGGGTTGGGTATTGGATTTGACCAAACCCAACCCAAACCGGCCCATGTACACCCCTAAGCTTGTGATACACGAATGAAGAGACAAATTTCAAAGAGTCGTATCATTTAATGATAGAAATGTAAAAAAAAAAAAAATCAAGAGACTAGTGGGGAAAGACGGGTTAAAGATGAATAAAACTCCACTAAAGTTGCTTTTAATTCCTAGCGATAAAAAGAGTTGTAGGCTCGGACCCGATTCCATTTAGGGGTGTTTAAAATCGAATCAACCCAAAGAAAATCACTAACTGAACTAAACCAAATAGAAAACCACAAAATTTTGCATTTAATTCAGATGTGTTTAGGTCATTTTCTCACATAAACACGCGATTCGGTTTGATTTGTGGTCTGTATTTTATAAACTGAATCAAACTACATTATGTTACAAAATCTTAGTAGTCATTAAATATATTTTAATTCTTTAGAGAAATCAACAATTAATATGTGTATATTTTATCATATTCTTTGTATGATATTTAATTTATGGCAAAATAACATTTTTAGTCCCTTAAGTTTCCTTCGGGGTCCATTTTAGTCCCTGAAATTACCATGGTTGCATGAAGAATATCTTACCACTAAGTCAGTTAGCTATTAGTTATTAATAATGCATTAAAGTTTCTCGTATGCTAGAAATGTGAAGGTCTTTTACATCATTAACAACTTCCATTATGGTAATACAATGAGAACTCTCCAGTTCACAACAGTCGTTTTCTTGTCTGAATAGTAATTTCCTGCCACAACCAAACCAACAGTGCACATGAACATCATTAGTAACTACTTTCAATTCAACCATAACAAAAAGAATAATATTAGGATTATAGGTGTACGAAGAGGTAACAACATTTAAACAAAGAAGTTAATTTTTTTACTCGCAACAAGACAACCCTCAGTTGTAGCCATTGGCACTACATACTCAACTTCATCCAACAACAATTGACCTATCACACCAGCAAAAATTTGCACAAACCCTATCAGCGTCTCACAACACTAACCCATTATCGAATTATAATCAAAACCTTCCAATGGTAAACCCTCAAGTTGTAGAAAATAATAAACCAAAATTTTGGTCTGATACATCGATTCATCTCATCCCTTTTAACCCTAAAGCCCCAAATTCGAATTTTAGCAAACGAATCAAAGACAGTAAAACAAAAAATGAAATTGAAGATAGTAAAATGAAGAACAAAAAATTTGATGTTCAGGATTTCAATTTCAGATTTTCGATTTTGCTGTTCTTTGATTTTAGTTTTGGATTTTCTTTTTCGATTATCATTTTTCAGTTTTGATTTCAGATTTGATAATGATAATTATGATTTCTCCATTATTGTTTATGAAACTGATGATGTTGTTGTCGGATTTCCTCAATTTGCATAATGATGATTATGATTCTGTTGGAGAAGGCAAAGATTTAATGAAATCCAGGAAAAAGAGACAATTATTATACATTTAATTAGTAAACTTAATAACAAAAAAGGAAAATTGGTTCAGTCTTAAATTAACTTCTAAGTAACCAGCATGTACCTTAATTAATATTGTGATAATCATATACCACATCAAATTCCCTGTCAATTCCCCATCACATGCTAGCATGTAAAAGTTGACGTCGTTTAAGAAAATTAGACTGAAAGGACTAACGTGGACCTTTTAGAACAATTAAAGGATCACATTGAAACTTAAAGTTAAGGGACCATAATGGATCTTGAGATAAACTTAAGGGACCAAAAAATGTATTTTGCCTTAATTTAATTTACATATAAAAAATAAAATATTACTTATTTTTAAATATTTTTATTTTTATTTAAAATAAATTGCTAAATATTTATTTTTGTTTTCACTTTTAATTTGTTGACGTTAATTTTTAATCTGTTGAAGTTGATAAGGATAAAATTAAAAGAAAAAAAATGTAATTACATTACTTTTGTATCCCTTTATATATAAAATATTGTTTATAAAAAAATTATAGTATTATCAAGCTAGCATAATCACATGCATGCACTTAGGTTTTGTTTGATAAAAATAGTGATTGACTGATAAGCTAATCTATAGTTGATAGTTGATGACTAATAGCTTATAGTTTATAACTAATGATTGAGACTCACGACTGATAAATTAATTGAAGTGTTTTGGTAACATTAGCGGTTCAACTTGCTTATAAATGTAAAATGACATAAAAAGATATTAAATATATAATTATTTTATTTTAAATTAAATTAAATTATTGAGGATAAAAATGAGGTTTTGTTAAAATAATAAAAATAAAAATGGAAGAAAAAATAATAAACTATAAGTATAAGCTAAAATGCTATTTGAAATAGCGTTTGAAAAATAAGCTATAAGTTTGTAATCAAAATACCACCACCAAACAGGTATAAAACATCATATGAGCTTATAAGCTATGTGCCATAAGTCATAACCTCAAAAATTTGTCTTATCAAACAGACTCTTACTTATAACTACACAATATAGTATTTTACATTTATTTTAGAATGCAATTTCCTATATATTGTTCTTTAGATGTAAGTTAAATGGAGGGTGCAATTCATATTTATATATCAAATTATAAGTTTATTTTATTTTATGATAATATATCAATGACTAAACAAAAAATTATATTGTGCTTATATGTGTATGTGTTTATTTCGGATTTTTAAAATTCTGGCCAACAATATGAATCAATAAAAAAAAATTAAAATTTGAATCAATCGAACCAAATCAAACTGCATTGATTTGGTTTTCTTTGATTCGGTTTTATTTTTAAAAGTCAATCAACCATACGTTTTTTCTCTTACAACTCTGATGACTTTTAAAGTCAAAATTATCCAAATTGCACATTAAACACTCATAATTTCACCAATTTGAGTTTGGAGGGAAATTGTTCTCCCCTGATCGAGACGGGAATAAAGACTACCCATTAACATATTATTGGTTATAAGCTAAAGTCATAGATGCTCCTAATATGTCTCAGCCCTAAACTTGATCGAGTGAGAAGAAACTCCATGTCATTAGACCCAATCTTAAGGACAAGAGAAAAAAATATTTATTTCCATATTGATTGTTTATTATAAGGTTTTTGGATTTGTGGAGCAGACATGAAAATTATCAAAAAAATACAAATTTAAATAAGGGCCGGTCCCGACTGTTTAGAAACTCTGGATAGATAATAAAAATAGATCCTTAATAAAAAAATATAATTAATTTTTCAAAAAACATCATCTATTTAAATTATAAATAGCATTAGCAACATTAAATATAGTCATTTATCAGTGTAATTAACATAAAAAAGAGATCATATTTTAATCATTACTATCAAAATATCTTCTAACTACTTAAAAAAACCTCTCTTCTATCATCTTATATTATGGACCAAATAGGATAAGAAAGTATTGTAAATCTTAGATGCATGGATAAGGAGAAATTAACATGTCACCCCTAATTTGATTTATTCTAAAAATGCCCCTGAACAAATTTTGGGGGTGTCTGAGACCGAATTTCCGATTTTTTTAACGAAATTTTTAATATTTTTTTAAATAAAAAATAATAATAATAATTTTGAAATTTTTTAAAATATATTAAAATTTTCAGTATTGTAATAAAAAAATTTCACGCAGTATCGTATTTTTCGAATTTAATTTGAGTATTTTTTTGAAAATTTCAATTTTTTTTTTAAATTTTCGATACCCAAGATTCCGATAAAAATCATATTTTATGAAATTTAGTGATTATTCTCGAGGTAAAAACCATGTTAATTCTTCATTGATATGTTTGTTTATGTGTTGTGGGAGAGGTGTTGTAAATATTGTAAAAGAATGGATAACAACAACATTTGAGTAGGTAAAAAGGTGTAGTAGAGTAATGGTTGAAATGCCTAATAGGTTTGCAATTGAGAGAATTGTGATTGAAAAAATACATTCAATTTTAGAAATGAAACAGCAAAAATAGTCCCCATACCAAAAAAGTAAAAATTCACAAGTTACATATGTTTAAAGAGAGTAGAATTAAGACTATGTGACATGTAAAATGATGAGATATCATCCTCAAAACTTTGCATCCTCTTTTATTATTATTATTATTATTATTATTATTATTATTATTATTATTATTATTATTATTATTATTATTATTATTATTATTATTATTATTATTATTATTATTATTATTATTATTATTATTATTATTATTATTATTATTATTATTATTATTATTATTATTATTATTATTATTATTATTATTATTATTATTATTATTATTATTATTATTATTATTATTATTATTATTATTATTATTATTATTATTATTATTATTATTATTATTATTATTATTATTATTATTATTATTATTATTATTATTATTATTATTATTATTATTATTATTATTATTATTATTATTATTATTATTATTATTATTATTATTATTATTATTATTATTATTATTATTATTATTATTATTATTATTATTATTATTATTATTATTATTATTATTATTATTATTATTATTATTATTATTATTATTATTATTATTATTATTATTATTATTATTATTATTATTATTATTATTATTATTATTATTATTATTATTATTATTATTATTATTATTATTATTATTATTATTATTATTATTATTATTATTATTATTATTATTATTATTATTATTATTATTATTATTATTATTATTATTATTATTATTATTATTATTGTTATTGTTATTATTATTATTATTATTATTATTATTGTTATTGTTATTGTTATTATTGTTGTTGTTATTATTGTTATTGTTATTGTTATTATTGTTATTGTTATTATTATTATTATTATTGTTATTATTGTTATTATTATTATTATTATTATTATTATTATTATTATTATTATTATTATTGTTATTATTATATAATAATAATAATATATTGTTACTCACTCTTTTTCTATTTTCCAGTCTTTTTCTTGTCTAAATCCTAAAGCTTCAACACAAAGTACATCATTGAAAATACTGAAAACATGATATGAATTCTATTTTTAGAAACCAATGGTGTTAGTTAGATGGTTAGACAGTGAGTGAAATCCGAAGAAAGAAAAAGTTTCTTGTAGCTACAATACAGGTTCACCAGTCACCACTTCACACTTGTTGCGGTCAACAACTATAACTTCACCCAAACTTAGATAAGTGTCTCCTATTTATATCAATTTTCATTTACGCTATTCATATTGATTGTTTAAACTACAAACATTAAACAAAACTATCTACTAAACAGTTTCCATTTACACTAATAAGTTGTCTTAATCTTCTTCTATCTATCTTCAGTTTCTTCTTTCAGTGTGGTAGCCATGGTTAACTCTGATACAGTAAGAACTGTCATTGGAATAATCGGTTCGTGCTCAAGTACCTCTTGCTCAATTCTTCCTCATTATACACAAAGAGACCTCTATTATTTTAATACAAGCTTTAAAATATAACCATGCAATTTTTCATGTAAAAAATATATACATTACAATTATTTATTTTTTTATAACACTGTTTATTTATTTGCAGGAAATGCCATCTCATTTTGTTTATTCATGTCTCCCTTGTAAATTTCTCAAATTCTTTCTCTTCAATTTGTACTTTTGAATGGATTTTACTTTATCACTCATAATTTAATGTTAAACATATGTTTCTAATGTATTTATATATGCAGGCCTACATTTATAAAAATATGGAAAGCAAAATCAGTGCAAGATTTTAAACCAGATCCATATGTGGTAACAATACTCAATTGTGCCGTGTGGTCATTCTATGGAATGCCCTTCATAAGTGAAAGCAACACTCTTGTCGTCACAATTAATGGCTTTGGTTTTTTCCTTGAGATTATCTACACTTCCATTTTCTTCATATACTCAAACGCCAGTAAGCGTGTAAGAAACATCTCTTTCTTCTTTTCATTATTTTAAAATTCGAACCACAGCTCAAATGGTTGTAAGTTGAACCATGAATTGACATTTGACCATAAGTCGTATGTCTTGTTTTTTTAAATATTAGTAGTTCTTTGAGTTAGTAATTTATTTGTATTACTGATTTTATAACTTTGACCTAACTGATTGATGGTTGGGATGAATTTATCGAATTTCAGAAGAAGATCTCGTTGGCCCTTCTTGCGGAAGCTGTCTTCCTTTTGTTAGTGATATTTATTGTCATGTATTTTATTGACAACCAAAAGCACAGAAATTTGATTGTTGGATTTATATGCATAATCTTCAACATCCTTATGTACTTTTCACCCTTAACTGTCATGGTACGTTTGGTTATTCAGTGTTTTTGGTTTGCATAATAGTGACTATTGTTGCCCCTTTATATATATACTAAAAATTTGTTGCCTTACATGTTGAAAAAAATACAGAGACAAGTCATTAGAACAAAGAGTGTGAAGTATATGCCATTCTTACTTTCACTTGCCAACTTCCTCAATGGACTTGTTTGGACAACTTATGCACTTCTTAAATGGGATCCTTTCATAGTGGTAATCTATCTATCTTGTTCTAAGGATATCTATATTTTATTTGAACTTCATATTTTGTTTGAAATGGTTAATCCTTTGACTAAGCTTTGAGATTAGTCTAATGATATGTTTTAAGAGAGTAAAATGTTTGAATGCATAGATTCCCAATGGCTTGGGAGCAATTTCTGGGTTGGCTCAGCTTATCCTTTACGGACTTTACTATCGATCAACAAATTGGGACGAAGAACCATCGTCTAATATCAACATGGTATGATATCAGCTTGGGTTGAAAGAGAGACAGAACAAGTTCAAAGGAAAAAAGTTGTTCAGTTCAGTACATGCAGAGAACTCATGGGATTTTTCCCTTTTCATTTTTGTTTTTTCAAGAATAACTTATTTCATTTTGTTGAAAGCATAGCACATCAGCATTGATCTATTGTAGAATAGAAGTTACTTGAGATCATTGTAGTGACTGTTGTGAGCAAAAATGATGTATGTGCTCATTTGAGTTTTGCATAGATTTTTTTATCGGGAGAGAATAGAATCGGCATATGACAGGGAAAATCGATATATACTCATCATAAATGAATCACAGTTCAATACTTCAATGAAAAAACATAAGGTTCATAGCATAAATATTGACCTTTTTGAATATAGAGATTAGAATACCAAGGCAATTGATCCAATTTAATCACATAAATATGATTGCAAGTTTGCAACAGTATAATGTAATATATAAGTATAATGTAATATATAAGTATAATGTAGATTCAGGTAGGAGGCAACATAGGCTGAAATTAATACCCATACCCACAAAACTCAAACCAAGGTGGAGAAAAAAAGGTAAGAGTAAAAGAAAATCAGAGGTACCAGCACCTTCAACCTATACCTGCTACTGTGTATTTTTCTCATCTCATTACAGTATCCAATTTCTGTATTCTCACCATAGATACAAATTTGATTCTTCAAATAGTGAAAAACCACTAAAACCAAATGGTTTGTTGTAGACTAAAAAGAATAGAACTTCATGGCCCTCTATGCTTGCGGAAGCATAAACAACCATGCTGCTGATCACCAGGGATCATGCCTCCACCTTTGGATGTGTCAATGGCCTCCAGCATGGAGACAACCTCCTCCATCTCTGGCCGCTTATCAGGACTGGCATCCCAGCATTTCCTCATTACATTTGCAAGAGAACTTGGACAGCATCTTGGCATTTCTGGTCTCAAATTCTAAATTCCAAAAGAAAATAATAATGTTGTTATAATGGATTCACAGAAACTGGATATACCAGTGTGACAAATTTGGATTGCTTTGAATGAGACAGTAAATCAAAACAGAGTAGCAAGTATACCTGGCGAACAACAGCTGAAGTAATTTCTGAGAAACTTAGATCGGGATATGGCATGTCACAACAATATGTCTCCCATAAACAGATTCCAAAACTGTACACGTCACATTTCCTATTGTAGGGGTTTCCATTTAAAACCTGTAATCAGACAACCCCATTGGGGGAAAAACGATTAGTAGTGTCACATCTTTTTAGTTGAACAACTTAATATTTTAGTTGAACAGCTTAATATTTTAGTTGAACAACTTAATATTATCTTCCAATGGGGTTGGGAGAAAAATGATCAGCCAACCCCATTGGAACTATACAACAGCTTTCTAGTTGAACAACTTAATATTGTTTATCTCATCTTTTTCTTTTCTTATTTTAGTTTCACACACTATTTGCAGCCATATTAATGTAATCATTTATTATCACTGAAAACTCTTAGAACGACATTGGAGAACAGAGACACTCAGCCCCATTTAGATGAAATTGAAGCTACAGATGCCCATTCCCCATCAGAGTTCAGACAGTCCTCCCGTGTGAGATTTTAGACAAAAAAAGTCCGGTGAAAAATTTGTACATATCTCTTTCTTCATGCATTCACAAATTCATGGTCTGGTAAGTATTTAAGCACATAGGGAACCCTCCCTTAAAAGCTAGATATCAAGGGATAAGAACCAAATCACTTAAATACACCACCGAGCATCATAGACTTGAGCATCCCATAATGGCCAAGTCTCTTCAATTGCACAGCCGCTGAGAACTGATGTCCTGGCAGCTGGCACTCTATGCCTTCCCCGTTCTGAGCCACCAGAAACCAGTTCTGATTCCAGTTGGTAAGGTATTTAAGCACTTGGAGAACCCTCTCTTAAAAGCTAGCTATCAAAGGGAGAAGAATAAAGCCACTTAAATACACCACAGAGTATCCCATACAACTAGATCTCGGACTTGGAATGCCCAAGTCTCTATCACATAGCACTACCCAAGTCTCCTAACAGTCTTATTTTAAGCTAAGAGAGATACACAAGGTTCTCACATGACAAGGCCATTTCAAATTTAAACGAGAGGATCCTTTCCTATTTAGACATTGTGTTCCTTTGCACTAAGGCTTTCACTCTGTTATACAAGTTAGCATAATCATTTATAAATTTAAAAGGATTTTACAGGTACTGATTACACACCTCAGGAGCCATATAACCAAGAGTTCCAGTCTCCCCAGTCATATCATTAGGATTTGATGCCTCGACTCGTGCAACACCGAAATCAGCAATTTTCACTGTGCGAGTCTTATCCAGAAGCATGTTTTCTGTCTTCACGTCTCTGTGGACAATCTTCTGAGAGTGAAGATAACTCAGCCTGTAAAACCAAGTGAGTTCAAGTTGAGTAGTTATACAGACAAATTATGCGCATACTTTATTTTTCCAATCTGCTAAACTTCAACCAAAACAGATAAATACCCTCTTGCTAAATCAAGCGCCAGCTGGATGACAACCTTAAAAGCTAATTTCCTCCTCCTGTTTTTTATCAGGTAGGATTTCAGAGTACCTCCAGCAAGATACTCCACGACAACACAGCAGACATTGCTTGGCATTCCAATTAGACCGGTATCAGTTTGTATCTGCAATTCTGCAGATCCCATTGTTGCCCCTATAAACTAAACAAGAAAACAAGATACTTTCAGAGAAGTGCATAATAACAATTGAAATGAGAGAAAGTAAAAAAAGTATCCACCACATATCACAAGATATCATAGAGCAGGAAGTAGAATATGTCATGAAGAAAAAGACCAATGAAGGCCTTAGATGTGTTATGATTATACTTGTTCTCTACACCTGCATGCATCTTTTGTTGCAGAAAAGGAAACTACAAAGAGAAGAACACACAGCATACCAAATGGAAGGATTTTAACGCAATGAATATACAACACATGTATTGAACGGGAGAACATGGCAAGAACATAAATTCTTCAAAGAACAGATTCGCCATAAATTATAGAAGCTTTTATAAGGAAAATTCAAAACATGCCAGTGGGCTAGTTTATTTATTTACAAGCTTTGTTCAGCAGTAGAGAGGATGCTGAACCAAAGAGAAAATACCTATTCACATCAATTATTATCCTCTGATGTGAAATACTAGTTCCAGTTTAAAGCACTTGCGACAATTTATACATAGAATGATAATCATATCAAAACTGACTCTTTTCTATAGATGAAATCAATATTCATTCTTAGATCAACAGAGTATCTACACTTATTAACGATACATGATTTAAGTTCTATACTTTTATGGAAAGGATGTAGTCAAGTTACTTATCCTATAGCCAACTTTATGATGGGTATGCTATTTTCAACACATCTCCTCAAAACTGCTTTCAGAATAATACGAAAGAAGTAAAACTCCAAATATGTAAATACACATTCAATTATGGATTTTCTAAAATCTCTAGAACTCGAGATTTGTAGCATGTTAATAAGGAAATATTATATGCAACCAATGCCACCAGTGTTTGAATGATGGAATATTTCTCTGAAGAACTGCAGTTGCAAATTACTTATTCCAACAATCTCATTCTGTATCACCCCTTATCATCAAAACTACTTTTCGACATCCCAACTTAAAATGAGATTATCAACAGATAATCAGAAAAAAATAATAATAGAGAAAGGCATACCTAGGACAGGTTAAGTTCGTGTTGTAGAAGTTCAATAAAATATGATTAACGTTTTTTCATTTCCATAAAATATAATTATATTTTGCAAATAAAAGATTATTGAATATCATTAAATTGTAAAACCTGCATACCTCATGCTTTTTAAATAATATGTATGAAGAGTTTTTTTTTTATAAATTAATAACAATTAAAGGGCCGTCAACAACAATCAAAGAAACCCCTTCCAAACTACCAAGAAAAATCAAGCTGAATGTAAATGAAGGAAGTGCAGAGAAAGGAGGTAGGAAGGAAGAGAAGAGAAGGGAAGTAGGAAGGAAGTGAAGCCGCAGTTACAAGAAAAACCCTAAAAGTGACAAACATCATCGAGTATAAAAGAGTTATTATCAAATGACCTAATCACTGGACATGGGCCACAGTGTTGTTAAATTGAGGCCGTGACAGAATGGCATAATGGGTTTTTTGACAACCGCCATAGGCAATTTGTGAAGGGAGGTTTGACATGGCAGTGCCACAGGCCATAGAAGTATGTTAATAACTTAACATAGCAGAATTTTGGCCTTTCCCTATTCACAACTAAGTGGTTATTAGTGTCCCAAAAAAAATGTCAGTCCTATCTCAATTTGAAACTAAATTGCGCCAAATCAATATAAATCGATATGCAGATCTATTCGGAAATAAATTGCAACATAAAATTTGATTCATTTAAATTTTGATTCTTTTAACAAATCAGTTTATTCTATACTTCAAAATAGCATATTTATATTGATCATATATCAAACAATTTGTAATAACATTAGATTCACAATTCAAAAAATAGATCTTCCGATCCACAGCAAGAATCTCAATTCAAAAAACCACCATATGAAAGTACGCTCAACATTAAAAAAGAGTCTACAACAGAAAGCAAATATGTTGCATGAATTCAATTAGCTATAATATGCAAAGGCATACACAAAAAGGAGGACTGAATTGCATTTTCAGGAAAATGACTCCAATAAAGGGGAAAAATTGATGGATCGCGTTCCAAATTAAAGAAAATACCAAGCAAATAACACCAGCACATGCAACATTGAAAGTTTGAAACCACAATTGCATTATATAATATACAAACAATACAAACATAAGAAAAGATGCTGAAGTCAAATAAAATGAAATCAACCTTTGTGACATTGGGATGATCAAGTTTATGCCAAACAGCAACTTCCTGTATAAACGCCGCCCTCAGTGAAGAAACTTCAGCTTCTGTCCTCTGGCCTTCTTCACCCCAATCAAGCAATTTAACTGTGATCATGAAATAAGTAATCACAACCCATTATCACTAAAATGCAGAAAACAAAATCCCTAACTCAATTCCAATAAAATAAAATAAACAACCAACAAAACAAAAAACAACAAACTTTATCACATCCACCCACCCACAAATTTGATACTATCCCCAAAAATTTATTCAACCTCACAATATAAAAGTCAACTCTTTTCAAGAAAAAATATGTTTTTTTTTTATAAAAATTGATGGAATTAAGCATCTGAATCTGATGAATACTAAAATTCATCCCAAAACCTAAAACAAAAATTAAAATTAAAATTAAAAAAAAAAAAAAAACAAACCAGCAACATCTTGAGTATCATAGACACCACGATGAACAGTCCCAAAAGTTCCGCGAGCAATAACACTTTTGATAATAAGCTTAGAAGGCTCAATTTCCCAATCCTGCTTCTGCTTCTTGAAGTTGTTTTTGAACTTAACAGGGGAATTACCAGCGCTACTGGTATGAACCCGAGCATGATCAAAAACATTAGAAGCAGTAGAATCTTCAACTTCAACGCGCTTTTTCTTGTCAATAGTCAACACTTTGTTGAGATGTCTCTCAAGCTGTTCATCTATGCTCTTCAGATCAATCTGATCCGCTCTAACGAATCCATCACTGCTTTCCTTCATCTTGCAATCTCTGGATAATCTATGGATATATGAATGAATGGTTGATTGATTGATTAGAATTGAATAAATTGGAATTTCTAGGGTTTGAGATTTTTATTGATTCATCATCGTCTTCTTCTTCTTCTTCTATTTCTCTCTATCCATGTGAGCACATGGATCTGCCTGCTCAAAACGTGTGCCTCTGACCCACTTCACTCTCTTCTTCTCCACTTTTCTTTTTTTTTAATATTAAACTATTTTCAAATTCTAAAGTTTTTTTTAGTTTTTTGTAACCCTAATTATTCACGGTGAACCGTCTAATCTAATTTCAAATTAATATATGTTTTATCTTTTAGTGAAAGTTATTTTCAATTAAAAATTAAGTTTTTTTTTATAAAATTATTTATTTTAAATTTATTTTGTAATTTATGGATATTAAGTTTTATTTGTTTAAGTGTTTGACTATTTTTTCTATAAAGTAATTTTATTGATGTATTATTGGTGATTATTTTAGTTGTTGTAAATAGTTTGATTGTGACTAAAGTTGTACTATTAAATGTTTAACATATATTTTTATTGTTACGTGTGCCGCTAGAATACCGGTACTGGGAAAAATAAACTTTTATATTTTGGGTAATTTGGTTTGAAAAATGTCTGTATGGACGGTCAACTTAAATAAGAATGGAATAGGATAAGTATCTAATGGGAGATTAAGAGTAAAGATAGATTTTGTATAATTTGTTAGGAAATATATTCTAATGCATATGAAATCTATAGAAGCAATAAAACTTATAGCATTCTAAAATCTGAATTGATGGACTTAATTTTCGATCGAATGAGTCTTTGATTATTGAAATTCATCAAAATTTATGATGAATCATTTTTTATAAACAAGATTATTATTAACTCTATGATGACAATGAAAAGAAGAGAAAAAATTATAGAAGAATTAGGGTTTCTATTGAATTTGTTTTCTCCTAAATCAAAAATTTAAAACTATGAAAGTCTAAAATATCTATTTTTAAACTAAATCAAATCTATATATTTTAAATCTAAATCAAATCTATTTAATTTATATCTAAATCAAATATTTGTGTAACAATATGTTTCTGCACTTTCATAGATTAATTTGACACACCTTGTGTCGAACAACATATTGCTTTCGACACAATGAATTACACTTTCAACACACCACATAATTTATTATGTCTAACCTATCTATATTCATCATAGCTCTTAATCTCTTAAATACTTCGACTTGCAAACTATTCGTTATGATATCTGTAATCTGATTCTCAGTTTTGCAGTGTTTCAAGTTCATATTCTCATTTGCTATCTACTCTCGAAGATAGTGGAACCTCATTTCGATGTGCTTGCTTCAACCGTGTGTTATCGGGTTATTCGCCAGATTGATAGGTGACGTGTTGTTAGGGGTATTCGCTTTGCGGTTTGGACGATTTTGAAGCAAAAAATCACTTGAACCGCAAGAGAAAAAATGTGCGGTTCAGTTTGGTTCGGTTGGTTTTTAAAAATAAAACCAAACTAAATCAAACTAATGCGGTTTGGATTGGTTCGGTTTTTATAAAAACAAATTATTGAATCATACTTACACATATAGAGGAAAATATAATTTTGTATTTAATCATTCATACATTACCATGAAAAAAAATTATTATTATCAAAATAAATGTATAATGCGGTTTAGTTTGGTTTGGTTTGGTTTGCAAAATACAAACCGCAAATAGAACCGAACCGTGTGATTCTGTTAGAAAATGACTCAAACACATCCAAACTAAATGCGGTTTTTTGCGGTTTCGATTTGATTCGGTTCAGTTTTGCGGTTTTCTATTGGGCCGGTTTGGTTTTGAATACCCCTACGTGTTGGCGATCTTCATGGTAATTTCTCCATGATCTTTTCCTGTGATTTCTTCGACCAAGTTCATCATCGAAGTTGCTTGACATGCACAAAGAGAAGCAACTATGTACTCTGCTTCGCATGATGATAATGTCACTATTGGTTCCTTTCTCAAAATCCAAGCAACTGATACACCACCTAACATAAACACATATCTGGCTATGAATTTTTTATCCTCAGTATCACTACACCAACTCGAATTTGTGTATTCCACTAACTTGCATTTTTTCCCTTTATCTGCTGCTGGAAACAAAATACCATAGTAGATAGTTTATTTCAATTACCTCAATATCTTCTTCGTCGCTACTACGTGTTATACCTTTGGTTTTTGCATGAATCTACTTACCATACGTACAATGTTTTGTACATTTGATAATCCTACTGTACAAAACATTGTTGTTGCTGTTTATTTGTTTTATTAAAATTAAGCCAATCCATATAATTCAGGAACTTACAATAACTATTCAAATTTGGGATGTTACAGTGTGCAGGGATTATTTATTTGTTTTAGCCAAAATTTGTCAAAGGGGATATTGTTAATTCTCTATTTTTACGATTAATATTAATTTTGGTAAAACTAACTTGACAACAACATGTTGAATAAGATGTCATATCCAGATGATTTGACATCGTATGTGTTACAGTTGTGCACTTGGATATATTTTGTTATAATAGATTATGAATATTCTAGGAATATTATGTTATCCTATATGGCGTCCAAGACTAAGGAATCAAAGACACTATTTGAATTTAGAAGATTAATTTTTTTTTCTAAAAATGTTGAGACATTTTAGGAAACATTGAATCGAAGGCCTATTTTTATGCATAAAATTCTACAAATATTTAGAAGTTGTCCTGCTGCATTTTTGAAGCCCAAATCCAAGCCATACATTGCTTATAAAAGGAAAGCTACAAACCAAATTAAGTGTCTAGAATGCATTGTGCTATTTAGTGATCTATTAGGGTTTATGTGTTCTTGTTAATTGTGAGTCTCTCTAATATCATTTTGATATAAGAGTGGGATTGTCTCTATTGAGTCGTAAGTTTTGTTAATCATTATTAAGCTTTTAAGCATTGAATGATTATGTGTCTTTGAAGTCTGACTTTTGTAAAGTGTTTATTACTTAAATCACTGGTGTGATTGTAAGAGAAGTGAAATGAGTCTCATACATAGGTGAGTCTTAGGTAGAATTTAAGCACTGGTAGTGATTAGGTGCATTGATTGTAAACTAGAGATAGTTTGTTGAAGGTCTACAAACTAATACTATTTAATGGATTTTCTCCCTAGCTTGGTAGCCTCAAACATAGGTGTTGTTGTACACCAAACAAGGTTTACAATTACTGGTGTAATTTTACTTTCTGCAATTTATTTTACCGATGATATTTCTTATTTCGTTAACTCTCAGGAATGGTCTGTGATGTCGTAACATTGTATTTGGCATCTGTTTTGTTCTAGTGTAACTGTATTGTGAATGTCCTAATTCTGGTGTCATGACATCTGATTCTACATCTTATACAAGAATTTCACATGAAATGAGTTGACTAACCTTTTATCAAGTATTTGACAGACCGACCATTCAAAAGACGGGTCAACATTCCAATGAACACTTTCCAACCTACGTGCTTGATAAAGATAAAGGTCGTCCTTAGTATGTCCATTTCGACCTAGGGATATTGGTCAGCATTGCCATGAAGCTCAAGATGTTGTTGTCCCATTTGAACCATCCCTCCATCACTGTTAATAAACAAAATGTCACGCTTGTGAGTTTGTTAGGGTGCTCGAGATTCAAGATATCACCTAACCTCGTCATCATCTGGTTCTTGGCCACTCAGAGTCATAATAAATTTAATATACACGCAAGCCTTTAAGTCACCCCTGTAATCCTATGCCCTTTCCAAATTCACCACAGGTACTCCATGGATAACAAAACCACAATCAACTTCCCTAATGTCAATCCTAAATATGTTACCCCTGATCTTCTTCCATAAGCTCCTCCAGATCATCATCGTCTTGAGAACCCCCATATTTGTTACCATCATCGTTAGAACTCCTCTTATAATTAGAGTTATTGTTAATCTCTATAACATCATAGAGGGAGGTATCACCTCTAGAGGAACCACATCCAACAACACCTTTGAGTCAATCACTCTAGTTCGTGAAGAAGAAACACTTATATCATTTCGACTAGACAAGTTCACAAAATTCATGTTTGGGTTTCCTAAGTTGGTCGTGGATAACGAAAAGAATATGAATAACAAACATGGAATAAAGAGAGATAAATATTACATATGAGGAAATGCAAATATGGGAGTGAACGAGGCACATAGGAAATCTCCCAGTAACTTAGAAACAATGATGGAATACAAAATCGAGGACGAAGAGACATGTGAACATATCAAAGTGTCGCCTTAATTCAATGCACAACAGAAGGAAACTTATGAGAGGCGTAACGTTTGGGCAAGAAGATGAAAATATCATTCAAGACTCGTCTTATATAAGGATACGAAGGGGATGAATATAAGTTCAAAATAAAAGGAGACTCAAAAACTGAAATCAACGATGAAGATAAACCTTGAGATCACAATGGCACTCGCGTGCACTTGAGTACTTTAAATGATAATGTCACTCCTTACCCTAGGACCTGAAGTCGTGTGTATGAGTGATGCTAGGAAACAATTCAATGGTGAGACATGCATTTAATTAGCATGTTCCAAAGGTCACACTCACCAGAATTTTCCACTTATGCTTTTGTAGATTGAAGGCTTATTTGGAAAACACAAGACAAAAATAGAGGATTACTCTAAATCTCATTTTTTTCACTAAATAACATCAAGTACTGGGGAAAAATGTTCCGGACCGACCAAAAGCCTAAAGCGGCAGACCCAATTATGAATGCTCAATCCAAGTTCCACAAAGTATGACGAATGATCTGGTGGAACTTCATTAAAAATCGATCAATTGATCCTTGTTAGTGTTTTAAGTTGGCATCAATTTTGGTAAAACTAGGCTTTAACAATGTCATGATGGATGTCATGACATTCAGAGATTGAAGATAAATCCTCGGACAAGGATGGTAAAAGTACATTTCAGGCGGGAAGCTAAAGTCTTTGAAATGCAGAAAATGTCATGACGGATGTTATGACATTCATGTGACATTCTGCTCAGAATCGCTTTTCCCGAGATTTTCGTGAAGTTTGTTGAGCATTTTATTTATGTTTTTCGTTATTAGAAAGCATGCTCACGTGGCTGCTAGGTTAATCTTAATTAAACCTAAATTGGTTGTTGAACAAACCATGTTTTTAGGAGAATTAAGTAAACCTAGCTATCTTTATGGAAGCCCAAACAAGATTCGTGGATCGCTTCTATATAAAGAAATCAACCCACAATACGCCACGCCTGGATTCCATTGAAGAAATTGAAGGCTTTTGTTTGTGTCGTTAAGGTTAGTAAGTTGTTATTGTGTAATTCTAGTTTCTTTGTGAGCCAAGCAACTATCAATTGAATAGTGCATTGGACTAGGATTTCTGTAAGGTAGTTTATCACTCAAAGCTTTGAAGCACGTGTTTGTCTCTTGATTGTAAGCTTTGAGCGAGATCAAGATAGTGTATTGAAGTGTGTCTTCACAATTCAATTAAACAATAGGTTGATATCATGCGGTGATTGAGGGGAGTGAGTAGGAACTCATATCTAAGTAGGACTTAGGTAAAAGTGTCATTGGGTAGTGATTAAGTGAAGGTCAAGTTGGTGTAGGTCTTTGAATTGATACTACTAATAGTGAACTTTATCCCGGCTTGGTAGCCTCAGCACGTGGGTTTGTTAGAACCGAACGGGTGAACAACTTATTGTGTTATTCGCTTTATATATTTTGTGTGAATTGTCAAAGCAAAATCGGTCATAACATTCTCGTGACATTAAGTATCCGCCAATTTCAATTGGCATCGAGCGGGCACCACGCTTGTTATTTCTGGGTGAGATCTAGGGATTATAGTTTCTGGCTTAATGGATAAGGAAACAGGATTTGGAGGTAGACCACCTATTCTGGATGGGTCTAATTATGAGTACTGGAAGCCTCGTATGGTTGCCTTCCTAAGATCAGTGGATATCAAGGCTTGGAGAGCCGATAAAGGATGGAAACATCCAACCAAAGTTGAGGAAGATGGGACCACCGCCTTGAAACCTGAGGAAGAATGGAGCAAAGAGGAAGAGGAGTTGGCTCTGGGAAACTCTAAAGCATTGAATGCTTTATTTAATGGTATTGACAGAAATATCTTCAGATTGGTTCATCAATGTGAACTGGCCAAGGATGTTTGGGACACCCTCAAAACTACTCATGAGGGAACATCTAAGGTGAAGATGTCAAGACTTGGATGCTCACTACCAAATTTGAGAATTTGAAGATGAAAGAAGATGAGACTATTCATGAGTTTCACATGAATGTGTTGAGATTGCTAATGCCTCGTGAGCACTTGGTGAAAAGATGTCGAGGAAAAGTGGTGAGAAAGATTCTCGTGTCCTTGCCCAAAAGGTTTGCAATGAAAGTTACGCAATTGAAGAGGCTCGGGACATCACACCTTGAAGGTTGAAGAACCGATAGGATCTCTTATGACTTTTGAGATGGGGATCGGTGAAACTTGACAAGAAGAGCAAGAGCATAGCACTTGTATCCATTCAAGAAGGATGCAAGGAGGAAGATGAGGAGAAGATATCCGAAGCTATAGCCATGCTTGGAAGACAGTTCAACAAACTGATCAGGAGAATTGATCCAAAGTCAAGGTCAAATGTCAAGGACAACGCATCGACATCGCAGATCCTATGACTCCAGCAGAAGATCCAAGTCGAGGAAAAAAGGAAAGCGGAGGTCCAATGTCATGAATGTGAAGGATATGGACATATAAGAGTCGAATGTCCCACCTTTCTTAAGAAACAAAAGAAAGGAATGGTCATCATCATGATGGTGATTCGAAGTGAATCGAGGAAGAAGGTGCCAAACTTGTCACTGCTCTCTCTGGAGTGTACAATTCTGACATGGACTCTAGTGATGAGGAAGTGACATTTGAAGAGCTTGCTAAGATCTACAGGAAGTTGTGTGTGAAAAGTGGTGAAGTGTGTCAGAATGAGGAAAAGTCGATTGAGAAGTCGAGAATGTGAAGCTAGAGGTGAGAAAGGGAAGACACGCCACTATAAATCTCCTCAACAGTGATATTGTCATGTTGAACTCAAAACTTGATCGATGTCTAAATCATCAAAATGATGACATCCCATCGATAAGTTGGAGGAAATTCTTCACTTGGACAAAGTGGGGAATAAGCATGGTTTAGGATATGTTCTTGAAAAGAAATCATTGGTGACACTAAGAAGAAGACATGGAGAACAATGTCAAAAGTTGTCACAACACAGGAAGTGTGTGGAACAGATATGTGGATGCAAAGAGATTGCTAATAACCGTAAGAGGAACAAACACAGGAAGCCAAAGGCAAAGAGAATGCCATTCCACAAAGCAGAAATAGGTTTGCCTCGGGATATGTGGAAACTAAGAAAGTTGTTGATCACGGAAAGAAAAGCGACCACATGAACCAATGTCTAACCAGATGTCACAACATTGGGTTCAACATCAAAATCATAGAAACCTGAACAGAAGGTTTCAGAGATGGAGATGTTATTCGTGGAAGATTTGGTCACATAAAGTCCTCCTGCTATAGGCTACATGGGTATCCTAATCACGTTCCTTATGTAAAGCCTAGGTTCAACAAGGCATCCCACACTCACCAGTGGAAGAAGAAGAAGACTACAGCTCTAATAGCACAAAATTCTCTCAGAGCACCTTCCAAGGAAGACTGGTATTTTGACAGTGGGTGTTCCAAGCACATGACTGGAGACAGAAATCTTCTCAGAGATGTTAAGCCTCATTCTACCAGCTTTGTTACCTTTGGAGATGGAGCTAAAGGAGAAATCAAAGGTGTTGAAACTCAAATTGGTCCGAGTTCCAAACCGAATGAAGCTTCGGTAAAAGGTCATCGCATCTCATTAGCATAAGTCACTATGTGATATGGGATACACACAAATTCACTAAGGTGAATGTCTTGTGATCAAGAATGAACAAGTAGTGATTATGAGAGGTCGATCAAAGGACAAGCTACTTGTGGAAATCGAGAACCCCATTCACCATCTATGTGCTTTCGACAAAGATGAAGAGAAAGTGAAGTTGGGGCAACAAGAATCGACCACCCACACCTCGGAGGAATGGAAAGGATCACTCAAAGAGGAGTCAAGATTACCAAGAATTCACATGGAAAAGGGAAAATTTGTGGTAATTGTAAGGTGGACAGAAATCGAATGTCACACTCAATGTCCGACATTTGATCACTCCCATCAAGCAAAGTACTAGGTTCGCATGAAAGGTTGACCAAGTGTCTCACCACAAATGTTACAGGAGAAAAGTCTTGGATGATGTCCTCGTAGGCGAGAAGGAAAAATCATGGTAACTTCAATCCATGGTAATCACTTGGTATCCAAGAAGTCTCGCACAATGATGGATGGCTCAACACCTCCTTCACAGAACAAGTGTTCAAGGAATAGTGTCAAGAAGCTTGGAATGAAGAATGGCAGCCACACTAGGACCATTACCCCTCCACATTTGAAGGTGTTCAACAGAACAAGTGGAAAGGCTGTTGATCTAAGCTTGTGGAAAAAGATTTCTGTTGGAGGTGTCCTCTTGAGAAGTAATCTCATTCCTTGGATCGTGAAGAAAAAGCGTGGTCCTATACAATGTTGAAGCTGAACTCACAACAGCTGATAGCAAGTGTTCTAGGATGATCTGGATGAAGCAGACACTGATTAAGTACAATGCCATACAGGATGTCATGACATTGTACTGTGACATTGTTACTAAAGTTCTTAAGGTCAGCCAGTTTAAGTCTTTAAGGGACAAATTGGGTATTTGTCTACATGAGAATTTGTAGCAATTAACGGGCGTAAAGGGAAGAATTGGACTTGGTATTTCAATTACTCTAAGTGGGGCATTTAGGTACTTTCATCTCCATTTTAAAAGTCCAAGAATAGGAAGGACATCCTTATATAAGAGTTTCTCCATTTGAAGGTCATCACTCTTACTTCCTCTAAAAGAAACTCCAAATTCCCTTGCCATTTTCGCTATCACTCTCTCAAAAACCATCAGCGAAAAATGTCTTCATCTTCCTCATCATCCCAACAATCGGGATCTTCATCTCCTTCAATGGTGAAGTTAGGTCAAAAAAGCCATGCAAGTCACCACTCGCACCATGGCAACCGACCCGAAAGAGTCAAGAAGCTACGCAAGAAATGCAAGAAGGCACAAGCATCCCTTCGGTAAGAATCCTATTCCATCATCCTCCTCCCAGGGACTAGGTCGGCATATGGCAATAGCTAGGATAGTGTCCGATATCCTAAAGGAAAATGAATCGATTCGGGATTACAGTTCCTGACTATCGGCTAGCCCTAGCTTAGCAGTATATCCAGATGTCAATAAGAATGTCAAGACATCTGGTGATGATGTTGACTCTCCTGTCAAGGTTGATGAAAACCCTTGTGCTTCAGCTCCTGTCAGGTATCAAGGTGATAATATAGTGGAATCTCCTGCTGATAATGTGAAAGAGATCCCTGATGAGAGTCTTGAGAAATCTCCAGATCAGTGTACCCCTGATAATTCTCCTGCTGTCTCTGCTGATAACATATCTGACAGTATTCTTGAAGATACTCCTGAGAAGAACACCAATCAGAATATGGTTTCTCATATCATCAATCTAGATGAGGAGTTTTCTGATAATGACCTCATAATCAAGGTGAATCTCAGCATTGCCAGAAGGGTTATGAACAGGAAAGGAAAGAAAAGTGTTGTTCTTGAGAAGAAAGCTGAAGTTGGATGCAAGACTCCTAGGGCTGAGAAGAAGGCTGTAGGGACATCTGGTAAGGGCAACAAGCTTGGAACTTCCAAAGGGAAGAACAAAGTCAAGAATGTCAGTGATACCCCTAAAGCAAGGAGCACTTCAATAGTAAGGAAAAGGAAAGCACCGAGCCCTCGGATCGATGACTCGACTTTGATGTTACGAGAATGTCTCGACATTCATTCAAGGTTGTCTCTTGGGAAAATACCCATTGTCCCAAGTGGCAATTGACAACATCTCCTTTCACCACCACGAAAATGCTAATAGGTGGAAGTATGTGAGTTTGAAGAGAATTGCTCGGAGAGGAATAAAGATGCCCTTGAATGCAAGGAAGTGGTAGATCCGATCAAAGAAGTGGGTTGATGAGAACTGGTGAAGTTCTCAAAATGTTATGAAGGCTTGGTGAAAGAGTTTATTGTAAACTTATCCATGGATGTCTTGATGGAAGTTCACAGACTTTCAAACTGTGTTTGTTAGGGAAGAAAAGTGAAGTTTTCCCAAGAGTAATCAACAAGTATTTGGGGAGATCGAGGAAGCTCAACTGAACTTGAAGAAACCGATAATCAAGTGTGTACATCGCCAAGCAAGAAAAACATTGGCCACTAAAGGGAAAACTTACTGCTAGCAAGTTGAGTGTTAAATTTGCTATTCTGCACAAGATAGGTGCAGCAAACTGGGTTCCCACAAACCACAAGTCAACCATATCAATTGGTTTGGGAGGTTTATCTTTTTGTTGGAACAAAAGCAAAGTTTGACTATGGAAGCTACATTTTGATCGATCCTAAGACATGCCGATGACTATGCTATAAAAGGTCCAATAGCATTTCCGTCTCTCTGTGTGGTATTATAACCGATCAATACCGATATCTTGGTTGATAGAGATACAGTATGTAAAAGAGCTTCTGTCCTTGGCTTCCACTACAAGCTATTTCAAGGAAAACATGTCACGACATTGTCATGACATCACCGAGACATCAAATGTCAAGACAACTTCCCGTAAGGCAAATGTCATTGCAGTTCTAAAGGGACCTGGGAACTTCAAGCAAGCAGACCAAAGCTCTAATCTCCACACTTAAGAAAGAGGAAGACATGAGGTTGAGGAAGAAAGGCTTGATGATGTTCCTGTCAATATGGAAGAAGATGTTGAGGTCGATCAAGTTCTTGACGAAAAGGCTCAAAATGTGTCCTTTCACAGAGCCTCTTCTGGAGAAGAAAGCACTTGAAGTTGCTGCCCCTGTTGTCCCTGATGCTATTCTGTCAATTGTTCTCTGTTTTTGTTGCTTGTTTCCAACTTGCATTCTGGATAAATGTAATTGTATTGACAGATGTCTTACCCTTGCATACTTATGCTGTTTTCCTTCTGATTCTCCATTATGATTGAAAATTTGGGGCAATTGTAATCCTTTGGCCCTTTATGGCTAAAAAGGGGGAGAAGAATTGTATTAATGCTTGCTTGGGAAACTGTATGGGGGAAATGTGTGGCCAGTTTTAAATTGAGTGGGCAATTGTATGTGGGGCAGCTATGGGAAAATGTGGGATATTTGTATGGGTAGAATTTATCTTCTATTAGTTCTAGGTACTTAAAGCTTAGGAAAGCTTAGAGAAATTTAGAACTAGGTAAATAGTCTTCTCATTTGTACTCGATAGGTCTAGATGTTTTAGCCAAAATGTGCCAAAGGGGAGTTTGTTAGTGTTTTAAGTTGGCATCAATTTTGGTAAAACTAGTTTTAACAATGTCATGATGGATGTCATGACATTCGAGATGAAGATAAATCATACTGGACAAGGATGGTAAAAGTACACTCGAACGGAAGCTAAAGTGCTGAAAATGACGATGTCATGATGGATGTTATGACATTCAAGTGACATTCTTGAGAATCGCTTTTCCCGAGATTTTTCGAAGTTTGTTGAGCATTTTATTTATGTTTTTCATTATTAGAAAGCATGCTCACGTGGTGCTAGGTTAATCTTAATTAAACCTAAATTGGTTGTTGAACAAACCATGTTTTTAGGAGAGAATTAAGTAAACCCTAGCTATCTTTATGGAAGCCCAAACAAGATTCGATCGCTTCTATATAAAGAAATCAACCCACAATACCACGCCTCGGATTCCATTGAAGAAATTGAAGGCTTTTGTTTGTGTCTTTAAGGTTAGTAACAGTTGTTATTGTGTAATTCTAGTTTCTCTTGTGAGCCAAGCAACTATCAATTGAATAGTGCATTGGACTAGGATTTCTTGTAGGGTAGTTTATCACCAAAGCTTTGAAGCACGAGTGTTTGTCTCTTGATTGTAAGCTTTGAGCGAGATCAAGATAGTGTATTGAAGTGTGTCTTCACAATTCAATTAAACAATAGGTTGATATCACTGCGGTGATTGAGGGGAGTGAGTAGAACTCATATCTAAGTAGGACTTAGGTAAAAGTGTCATTGGGTAGTGATTAAGTGAGAAGGTCACAACCGTGAGTTGGTGTAGGGTCTTTGAATTGATACTACTAATAGTGAACTTTATCCCGGCTTGGTAGCCTCCGACGTAGGTTTGTTAGAACCGAACTGGTGAACAACTTATTGTGTTATTTATCGCTTTATATATTTACCGTGAATTGTCAAAGCGATTCGATCGTGTCATAACATTCTCTGTGACATTAAGTATCTGCTGCCAGGAATTTCAATCCTAATTACCCAAGCACCATTTATAGTTAGATTAATCAAACAACTTTCCACATTACTCGTCGAAATCTATCACATATATATTTTAATAACTTGAATGTTGAAGTGATAATTTTACAGATCATTCTCACTTTATCGGTTAAGAAGAGCTCATTAACTTAACATTATGTTCTTCTTATTCCACTTTAAAATATTATGTATTATTTTTAACCACATTAAAAAAAAAATTAGATTATGCCAATTTTGTTATTTGAATATTAGATAGTTTTCAAGATTTTATCAATATATTATATATTAAAAAGAGATTTTATCAATATATTATATATTAAACACAAAAGGAAACTAATACGTACTAGTACCATTTTTAAAGTTTTGACACATGTCTATATTTGTTCAAATGTGAGTTCGGATTAAATTAAATTTTCTCATACGATTTTGAGATTAATATATTTACTGTATTGCTATGATTTAAGAAAATTTTAACTTATATTTAGGCATATATTTGAGACGGTTCATAACCACACCACATTTTAAAATAGGTTTTTTAAACCAAACCAGATTACTTTTATAAAACTAATTTGAATTTTGGATTTTACAATATGCATTCTTTATAATTTAATATTTTAAAATCCTTTAGGTTCTTTTTTTTGTTATAACTTTATCCTAAAAACACATATAGTTGTTTTTATACTACGCTCCCTACGTCGTCGTTTTGCAGGTGCTGGTTTTGATAAGGCAAAACCTCCCCGCCATTAAATGCAATGCCAGAGAAAAAAAAATGTTTGCGCCAAATTACACGTGTCAAACCCTTACTCGCTCTCACCCAGAACCACCATGTCTTCCTCTCAAACAAATCAACAACCTCCTCCACCGCCGCCACCTTCTCGCCACAACCGCATTCACTCTCTCCTTCAACTTCAACTTCTCTTCAAAAACCCCAATGCCCGTCTCAGAACCCGTAGCCGGTGCCAGTGGCCTCTTCCTCATGCCCCCACCACGCCTCATCAACCGCTATTATCTAGTGAGATCCGGGGAGTCGGAGTTTGAGAGCATGGGAGTGGTTAACACGAATCCTGTGACGAAAACCTCCGTGGATAACGGTTTGTCCGATAGAGGGAAGAAACAGTCTGTTAGAGCAGCTTTTGATTTGAAAGAAATGGGTGCTTGTGATAATAACTGCTGGATTTGGCCTGCTATTACTCAAAGAGCTTATCAAACTGCTGAGATTATTGCTTCTGTTAATTCAATTACTAGAAGGTTGTTTTCTCACTGACACAGACACATATACACTTTTTTCAGAGTTGTCGGTGTTACAGGATCACAGAGGTTAATATTAATGATATTTTTCTATTTTTGCTTTTAATTTAGGGTTTGTGATTTTTTTATTTATTTCAGTTATATAGTTCCAGAATACAGCTTTCTTGATGCCAGGGGATTAGGTGCTTATGAAGGAAAAACATTAGAATCTGTTTCAGAAGTAATTTTCTTTTACTTTAACTTTTTTTTGTAAAGCATATAGATATGTTTATTTCATTACAGTTACAATTTCAGTTATTGTTGTTGAGCTACGTATAATTTGTGCAATGAGGTTGAAATTGTGTGTAATGGTGGTGCAGATATATGCATCAGATAGTATATCTACGAAAATCAAACCTCCTCCAATTGACGACGGAACTCCGAATGAGAGTGTTGCAGATGTTTTTGTTCGCGTAACGCAACTCATGTCAATCCTTGAAACTCAGTACGCTGGGGACACGGTTGTTATAGTCTCGCCGGATTCTGATAATTTATCAATCCTTCATGCTGGTTTGGTTGGACTAGACTTGAGAAGGTAACTAACAAACTAACTGACTGGATACTTAACCTCAACCAACCAAACCTCTTGCAATTACATATGCATATAATTTCAACTATCTATAGATTGTTTATTTCTCTTTAGTCATGTATCTTCAATTTCAGGCACAGAGATCTGTCTTTTGCACCCGGTGAAGTTCGCTATGTTGATACCAATGACATTCCTACCTACAAGATTCCTCCGTCCGCGGTATATAAATGTTCCAAACTACCAAATTGTAATTAGCTCTTTTGGTTCCTTCAATTTGTTATATATAGCAGTCAGAAAAATGGATATATATTAATGAAGATATAGCTAAAGTTGTCTACATTGTGTGTTTGAATGGAAATCACCTCATTCCTTGCAAGCAAGAAATTTAGAGAATACAATAGATTAATGAGGTTTACGGACATTTTCAAAGCAAGACATAGACCCCACATTTCTAGCTACTCCTACTAGGCCATGGGTAGTTTTGTTCTTGCATCAGTTGACAACAACGATACTAACATTTACAAAGGGGGCCGGTTACAAATTCATGTGCATATTCGACAATCAAATGAGCTGCATTATATTTATCATCCAAAATTGAAATGCCATGTGCATAAACCAGAGCATTAAAATGCCTTTTGTGGAACACTACAATATTGTATCTTTTCTTGTCTTTCAAATTGTCCAGAATGTGAGACTGAAGAGTTTGTTGAGAATAACGAGTTGAAAATGTTTGAGAAAATAAAATGTGGGAAAGTCTCACATTAATTAGAAAAGTGGAGACTTGAATATTTATAAGTGAAAGAACACACACTTAATACCTTAAGATTTTGGGTGAGAATGTGGTGTATCTCTCACATATGTGTGTTGCTCTTAAAGAAATGCCCCAATGTATTACACTAAGACATGTATTCCAAGAGGTGAGATAAACCAAAATATTTGGGCTTCTTGACATTGTGCAAGGAAATGATCTCGAGATTCACTGTCACTATGGCACAAATTGCAGCTAGGATCCAACTTGACCACTTTTTGATCCAATCTGAATCTTGTGGGCAAGATTCGTTTAGCAGCTCTCCCTGATAAATTCTTAATCCGTTGGGGCGTTTGGATTTTCTAAATATCCTTTAGAATTCTAAGGCTTCAAACAAAAGATGGTTCATGATTGTCTCCAAGTGCCTTCTCTTTGAGTATATGATATGACAATCTTACTAAGTAGATATAACTGATCAAATTTGAGATGTTCTTCCTCAAGGTTAAATAGCAGGTTACATACCTTAATTTTGGACATATCGATGTTAAAATTTATAATTGAAGGACCCCATTGTTTTGATATAGAAGAGACAAACTTTACAAGGGAATTTCACCAACTGAATAATTGAAAAGAATGGAAACTTCTTATCTTATATACCTTAATTGTGTAACTTTGTAAAGCTAACTAACTAAAAGACAACTATCAACAATAATACTGGTTCTAATTACATTTGAAATTGCACTTCATCACCCCTTCTCAGAGTGGAATAAATGTCAACCATTTCAAACTTGGAACACAAATGAAGAGATTTAGTTAGTATATAGTATATATGCAACCTATTCTTGAGAAGAAATAATCATTAAATGAAAGACTAATAAGCTTCTAAGAAAAAACAAATAATAGGATTGTAGGCTGTCTAGCATTTGAACGTGCTTCTTAATCCAAACATGCTTCTTAATCCAAATCACGTAAGTCTTTGAGGCTTAAAAGTGAAAGCAAAATTGAAAACCACTTCTTGGACATGTTTTGATACAATGTATAACTTATATTTTAGCTACTCACAACTCACATTTTAGATTGAAAATGTATATTGTACTAATATAATTGCAAAGAGCTCACATTAGGCGATATCAAAGTTCTTCAAGGACAGTGGATGCAATATGTGCCTGCAATCTTCCTAATTGCCCCTTTATTGGAGCACACTCCAATTATCTAGTTATGGTGCCCAAATGTCTATATCACCCTGCCACTTAGGAAAATGTGGGGAATGATGTGTTTGTACTCATTGACGGTGCGAAAAAGGAAAAAAAGACAGTCAAGAAAGAGAGTCACATTCTCTAGTACAATACGTGAAATAACTATTAATTTTCATGCTTCTGAGAGAGAAAAAGGTTGTTACTGCTTACGTGGATTCAAAAACTCAGGCCCTAAGAGGTTCATATAAATACCTCAACTCCAATGTTGATGAGGGCATTCAATTCACTTAGAAAACATCACATACAAAGCTTATCACAACCGTTGTCAGTTTGCTCTAACACTACAACAACCTTGTAATCCTCAAGCAGCCCTACACAGTTAAGAATTGTATCTCATTGTACTTTAACAAGTACAATTTAGACCTACTATTGGATTAGTTAAACTTGATCTAGGCCACACATCATCAACATTCATCACTCGTTCTCGTCATCTTTTTCAAGAGGATGGCAAAACAAAACTCCAATATTGTTATCAACATAATCGACAGAGGTTTCGCTGACGGGGGAGAATTCAATTCCTCATGCTGAAAAATATATGTCAGGCAAGTTTTGACGAAAAACATCATACCCACAATCCCTAAAGTAAACTCGAAGAGGAAGCCAAAATCCAAAATCACATTCTCCAACAAAGATGCCATAGACGTTCACCCTCACCACAATGACCCCCATGGTCATTGCGGTACCGTTGATGATTGAGATGTAAAACGGGTATTTATCGACCCTTGGAGCTTAATAGATAACCTATTCTAGAGCGCCTTTCAAGGACTTCGGCTTTACCTATATAACATTCAAGCATTCCAAAGATCTCTTGTTGGTCTGTCAGGCGAGCAAGTACATGTGAAATTCTACATAACACTCAAAATAATGATCTTTTTAGAGGCGAGTGCAAAGATAAACAAAGTAAAATATTTTGTAGTATACACATTGTCCCTATACAATGCCCATACTAGGGTGACCCACCCTTAACTTATTTGGGAGTAATATTTTCTACCCTCAATTTAAGCATAACATACACATTATATGGAGGGCGAGTTGAAGTGGTTCAGGGGGACCAAAAGATCACTTAACATTGTTACCAAAATAGCCTAGAAAGAGGGAGGTATAAGATCTTTGTTGTCATCGTCCCACATTTAGACGCACAAGAAGTATATGTTGCAAGTTGGAATCCTATATTGGAGGTAAGTTTAGTGGATTTATGCTAGCCAAGAAATGGATATAGATGAACTCATATAAGTGTCAACCCATCATCAACATGAGAATCCCATCCAACATTAAAGAATTTCAACAACTCATATGAATCTTAATTGCCCTAACTCATTTTATTTAGTGTGCATGTGACAAGACTTTCTACTTCTTTTGCCACTTTGAAGAAGAAAGAGAAGTTCGAGTGTACAAACAAGTGCGACGAAACATTCTCTAACTTAAAGGCCTTTCTAGTATCATCGCCCATATTTACGCACCTTATAATAGGTTTGCCGCTCAACCTTTATCTATATGTTATTGACTAATCGATAAATTTTTTGCTCGTACAAGAGATAAAAAAACATGAGCAATATCTCTATTTCGTGAGAAATATCTTTAAGGGCAGTGAGACCAGGTATCAGAAGATTGTGAAACTTTCCTTAGCGATCGTGATCACTGCAAGGAAACTCAGACCCTAATTTCTAGGGCACCGTGTAATGGGGAAAATCAACTACCTTATTCGATAAGTCTTAAAATGGCCAAATCTTACATGGAGAATGATATCTTGGGTGGTCTAGTTATGTGGGTACTATATCCATTACATCCCCAAACTAAGTATCAAATCATAGGTGTTAGCCGATTTCCTGGCAGAGTTTAGTTCGATAATAGGTGAGGAGACCACTCATACATGGATATTATTTGTGGGTGGTGCCTTGAACTAGAAGGAACCGGCGCCAAAATAGTATTAGAGGGCCCAAGTGACCTTTTACTCAAGTAGTCTTTGAAGTTCGAATTTAAGGCCAACAATAATCAAGATGAGTATGAAGCTCTCATTTCTAGCATGATATTCACCTTTGACATGAGTTCTTAAAGTACAAAAGCCAAGAGAGACTCACGACTAGTGGTGAATCAGATCACTGATGAATATCAGGTAAATGAGCCCCAACTTATCAAATATTTGAAAAAGGTACGTGATTTATGTGAACATTTAAAAGATTTTGAAATAACATATGTGATAAGGGAACAAATCTTTAGGGTCGATATTCTCTCTAAGCTCGCCAACCCAAAATAGTAGAACATAATTGCATTGTCATTCAAAATTCTCTTGTCACACCCTAATATCTAGGTGGATGAAACTAACACACTTGAAGTCATCATGACCACCAGCTGGATGACCTCGTAATACATTATCTACAATCATACGAACTACCACTAGATGAGTTAGAAGAGAAAAAGATTTGGAAGCACACATCAAAGTACACCATGATATCAGGGAAGATTTGCTAGATGGAAAATGCCTTCCCCAAGCTAAAATGCCTAGAAGAACATAAAATTTCCTATAGTCCTAATAAAGTTTAACCAAGGACTTATGGAAGTCACATTGGTGAGCAAGCATTGGCCCACAAATTTTTGATGGCAGGTTATTAATTCCCACTCTAATGAATGATAGTACATTATTTAGAAAGTGCGATAAATGTTAGAAGCACGCCAATCTTCGTCAAGCACCAGCTAAGATCCTTCATTCTATCATGTAACATTGGCCATTATGCTAGTGGTGTATGAACATCTTAGACCCTTTCTCACTAATGCTTGGCCAATTAAAGTTCCTGATTGTTTGATTAAACCATTTCACAAATGGATATTCTATCATGTAACCTTGGCCATTTTGCTAGTGGTGTATGAACATCTTAGACCTTTTCGCCCTAATGCTTGACCAATTGAAGTTCTTGATCATTTTCAAGATCACGATAGCAAGAGTTTATCGCTTCTAATGGCAGTTGATCATGTGCAGATTTGGTTTTCTATGAGTTATCATCTCATACAATGATGGTACTCAATTCACCAACTCCATTATGGTCAATTTCTATCACAAACTTGGAGTTCAAAAAAAGTATTTACGTTTTATTCGATAGGAAAACGAGAAGACTGAGTCAAAAAACAAAGTAATATTAGGCATAATAAAGAAAAATTTGCACGAAGCCAATGGGATATTGGCTGAACAACTCCACAAATTGATGTAGTTATATGACACCACACATCATTCAACCATAAGAGAGACTTCATTTACAATGGTATACAAACTTGATGCCATGTTGCTTGTAGAAAATCACACACCTATGCAGATTCGTTCTAAATTCAATGAAGAAGAGAATAAGGTAGGGATTATGGGTGCAATCGACCTGATTGACGAGACTTGATATGTCGCCCATATCAAGGAATTCGCCGCAAAGAAGAAATAACCATAAGATATAACTCAAATATGGTCCTAAGATAAATGCATGAGGATGACCTTATGCTCTGACAAGTTGTCATGCCAACCTAATAGAGCAAACTACAATATAACTAATAGGGTTCATACCATATTTTTCGGGAACTACCCTATAGAGCTTACAATCTCAAAGAGAATAACGAACAACTTATCCCTAGAAAATGGAACTTAGTTAACCTAAGATATTATTATAGTTATCCATTTTTATGCTATCTGTTTTAATAAGGCGAAAGGCGCTTAAGCATCCAATGTATTAATTCCCTTAAAAACTAACTAGGGTTATGCCATTATAAAGCTAACTCGTTTCTTATTTCATATGAGAGTTGGATTCCCATGAGAAGATACTTGTCGCCTTCGTAGGCAACATAAATGTTGGACTCCCATGGGAAAATCCTTGCCACCATCAGAGATAATATAAATGATGGAATTTTATGTAAGATCCTTTTCATCCTCAAGGGCAATATAAATGATGGACTTCCATGGTAAGATCCATATCATCCTCAGAGGCAATAAATATTAGACTTTCATTGGAAGATCCTTTTTCAACTTAAATGTATCGCACAAAATACCTAACTTAAAAGTCTCGCCTACGAGACTCAACTAAAAAGTCTCGCATTAGGGACTCAAGTTAAAATTATCACATGAAAACTCAACTTAAAATCGCACCTGAGGGACTCAATTTAAAAGTCTTTCCCAGGGGACTCAACTTAAAAGTATCACCAGACTCAACTTACAAGTCTCACCCGACAGACTCAACTTGAAATTCTTGCATGAGGAAATCAACTTAAAAGTCTTGCCTAAGGGACTCAATTATTTAATTCTCGCCCAAGATTGAGTTCTTGTATTAAATCACTTCACCGTTTCCAAAGCCTCGTGCTTGAGGTACTATGTATTGACATGATTGAAAATGGGCCATAAGAGGTGTTACCATAATTCTCTCAGGACATACAATGCAATATGTTGCCTTTGCAAGCTTACTAGTCACCCATGTATTGGAACACGCACCATTATTTAGTTACGACATCCATTTTCTATATCACTTGGCCACTTAAGAAAATATGGGGAATGACATGTCCTTACCTATTAGCAATGCGAGAAACAATCAAGGAAGAAATCCACATACTCTAGTATAATAAGGGAAATAACTACCCATTCCCACACTCTTGAGAGAGTAAGAGGATGTTATTGCTTATGTGGGTTAAAAACCCCAGGCCCAAGAGATCCATATAAATACCTCAATTTTATTAAGGTCGAAGAGGGACATTCAATTCATTAAAAAAACCAACATACAAAGTTTCTCACTATTTTTGCGTGAGCTTGCTCCAATACCACAATAATATTATGATCATGAGGCGACCCTACCCAACTATGGGTTGTCACTCATTGTACTTTAGGAAGCACATATATCATTAGTACAATACATAAATTGACTGAGTTTTCCAACAACATAAGAGATTTTTGGTCGTAAGTGAGTGGGGTAACAAAAAATTTCATCAAGACTTATAATTTTTAAGGATTAGAAATTGTAGTACCTAAACATTAGTGTCATTTTTTATTAGCTTTAGTAGGAGAAATAGAAGGCTTACATCCTAGAAGGCCTGTATATTGCAACAAATCAAGATAATATTTGTGTTGGCAAAGAGACGCACCTTATATGGTACGATCTATCTCAGAACCTAGAAAATGCTTAAGCTTGCCCAAGCCTTTGATATTGACTTTGTTATCAAGTAGAGCTTTAACCTACTTGATTTCATTTAAATCAGTACCAACGAGTACCATGATATCCACATAGATTAAAATAGTCGTGAAATTGTTGAAGGATGACTTGGTGAATAAAGAATAGTCAAATTTAAACTAAATATAGTTTATTGATAATAAAGTGATAGTGAACTTGACATTCCATTATCGTCTGACCTATTTTAAACCATATAAATGTCTTTGAAATTTGCAAACTCGATTAGTATGAGGTAATTCAAGCCATGAAGAAGGTTTCATATATAATTCCTCTTGGAAATCTCTTGGAGAAATACTGTATTAACATAAAGTTGGCCTAAATGCTAGTTTTATGCAACTACTAAGGATAACAAGACCTTAGTAGCTATCATTTTAACATTTGTGTTGGATGTTTTCAAGTAGTCAACCCCATATGTTTGAGTGATGATTGTTTTTAGGAAAACACCTTTTTTTGTCCCTTATCTTTATATCGGGGTCCATTTTGGTCGCTTAACTTAAAGTGTCAATATAGCCCTTTAAGTTTTCAAACGACGCCATTTATGTCATTTCTGTCTAATTTTCACAAACGAAGTTTAGTTTTGTAGTCGTGGCATATGACATGTATATGTTTTGCATGCATAACACGTTACGTGACACATGTTATCACAAAGGTTATAAAAATTCCAAAAAATATTCCAAAGTTCCACACACAACCAGGATTCAAACCCTCTGTTCTACTAGATGCAAGCACTCATAATAGGTGTTGTTGTACACTGAACATATTTAACATTCCCGTGTGTTATTTATTTTTCTATACTCTATTAATCATATATCTTGTCATTGTGTGTTTGTTCAGAGAAAGATGTGTCGACGTCTCTTAGGACATCTGTGATTTGAATACTAGAATTTCAGTTTTGTTAAGGTGTCTTTGCTTAACGAGGTATTAGGCTCGCGTATCGAGTCTTTAACTATGACCAAGTATTATGATTGTTATTATTAAGTATTAAGTTTAATCATTAGTTTTTGTTGCTATGAAAAAAAAAACATAAACTTTATTAAAAATTTACAAATTTTATGAGTGGGTGCAAAGCGGGCGAAAAAATCCATCACCTTTGGGGACAGGGATGAGTGCTATAGGAAATGGTGAAGTTAGGGTTAAATATTTGAGGGGTCGATATGTAAAACATATAGTTTATTGTAACTTTTAAGAATAATTGTATCTTGGCAGAATTTTAAAATTGAAGTTATGAAAAACGGGTTTGACCCCTGGTAATCACATTTTCGGCCAAAGAAAATAACAAAATAACGTAACTAGGAATCGATTCTTTGACACATATGCTACAAAACAACTCATTTACCACTTGACCAACTTTAACTATTTATCAAATTGTTCACATTGGTTTTATATAAATATAAAATTTAAATACTTAAAATTGCGTTTAAAACTTTTATTTTATATAAATAACAATATTTTGGAGGTCATGACCACCTCTATCCAAACGAGGTTCTACTAGAGGTGGAGACGAAACTTATAATGCATAATCCCACCTCTCTTTGATCATTGCCAACCTAATTTTTATGAATTTATATTTTTATATAAAATATCATATGTTAATTATCATGATTTTCACAAGCTAAAAAATGAATTTGAATCCTTTGCACGTGAGTTTTCACACATTCATACTATCAAAATAATATTAATCATTTGATCTTTGATCGGACAATCAAATATATTTGAGTGCATGAATGCGAGTTTTTTTTTAAGAAAAGAACTTATGTAATAAGTTGAAAATTTCGATGTAAGAATTATGATGTGATTTTTATTTTTTTCTTGATTTTGAGTGATCCAACTTATCTAAATATTTTATTATATAAAAAAAGTTAATAGAAGACTTGTGCGTGAGTAAAAACATTTATATCTTAAATTATCTATTTGAAATAAAATTAAAATTAATGAAAAATTTAAGCATGGAAGAATAAGAGCATAGACACGAATTGTCCATAAGTAAATAACCATAACATCATTAAGAGATTTATATTTATGTTTTTGTAAACTTAGATCTAATTGGTTGTATCGCGTGTTATTTCACGAAAATTTTCTTAATAATCAGTAAAATCTTAAATTCTATATGATCACCAATATCACTAAAAGTGATGAACATGGTTACTAACTACTAAAAGTGATATACCAACTTAAACTCTATTTCTTTTTTTTTAAAAAAATTATTTAATTAATAATTATTTATTAACTAGCTATTTAATTATTTTGGGAAGAAAAAGTTCTCTTAATCATTAGTAAAATTGTAATAGCTATACATAATTAATATACAAATTATATCATTAAGACATTTATTTATATATTAATTAGAGGTCCAAACAATTAATTTTTTTCTTTCTTACTTTTTTTTTAACAAAGTAAAACTAACTTTTTCATTCATAATTAAATGTTCAATACAATGAGGAATATGCAAGATACTGCGTCGAGTCCATGAATTGGCCGCCTTCGTTAATGAGTGGTTAACCATATATTTGTTTGACGTTTTATAAACTCAACCTCAAAGTTAGAGAAATTTTGAAGCAAAATATTAATATCTCTAATTATTGAATAAAACTCGGAATTACCAATACTAACCATACGCAATGTTTGCACCACTCGAAGAGAGTCACTTTCAAAAATTACTTGATCAAGATTTAAAGCTATAGCACTTTGAATAGCTTCTTTGAGCGCCAAAACTTATGCTTCTATGACAAAAAGATTACTGACATTCCAAGCCACACCTGCCATAATATGTAAGCAATCAACAAATTATATATATATATATATATATATATATATATAAGAAGAGATTCAATTACACCCGAAGAGTTACACCATGAGTTACACTCGTTCAAAAACGTCGCTTCAGATTAATATTTTTTAAAATCAACCATTGGATTGTAACATAAAATCATATAGATCATACCTATAAAGTTTGAGATTAATCTATAATGATTTATTATACAATCAAAATATTCAAAGATTAACGTCAAAATGGACTTTCATATAACATTAATTTTGAGGTAGTTCAATGACATAGTAAATCATTATAGATTAATCTCAAGCTTTATAGGTATGATCTATATGATGGTGTGTTTCAATCCAACGGTTGAATTTAAAAAATATTAATCCAAAATGGCATTTTTGAGCGAGTGTAACTCATAGTATAACTCTTCGGGTGTAATTTGATTCCTCACACACTCACACACACACACACACACACACACACACACACACACACATATATATATATATATATATATATATATATATATGTTTTAGTTATATGTCAGTAATAGATGGTAGAAAGTGTAAGTAGAACATTAAAAAGAATTGTGAAATAGTTAATTTGTTGATAATACCAAGTATATATTGATGTTTCTAAGATATGATAGCTTATATGAGATTGGAGGTTAACTTATATGGGTTGCAGTAGGAATGTCAATTTGCACTCGTTAGTGGGGATCTCCGCGAGGATTCCCCGTTTGGAGACCCAAAGATGGAGAATTTCCCTCACGCGAGGACGGAGAATAAAGTTTTCCCGAAGCACTTTGAGAATGGGGATGGCGAACATATCTCCCGTCCCGTGGAATTCCCACCCCACACTAGAATTCCATGATATCGTTAATTAATATATAGTTTAACATTTCTATGGAGGTTTATTTATCATTTCAAATAACTTGGTAGTAAAAGAGAGAGATCTAAATGACTATTTTATTTTTTTAAAGTTTGAAAATTTTGTGTTCATGAATCTCAAGATTAAATATTGTTAAAGCAATATATTTATCGTAAATGATTAGTTTACTAATTTAATATCGTTAGTTTTTGAATTTTTTCTATTAAATTATTTAAATAATAAATAAAAATTTATGTTTATAGATATCCGCAGAAATCGTGGGGATCCGTGGGAACCCGCAGGGATCTGTGGGGACGGGGATGGGGGACAAAATCTCCATATGTCGGAGATCCCCGCCCCGTCCCATTAACATCCCTAGGTTGCAGGTTAACTTATATGACAACTTCTTTGGAAAAATATATTGCTCCAAAATAACTTATGGAATTTTTTTCAAGTAAAATTATAAATATATTTTGTGAGATATTGGATCAAACTCTATTAAATTGAAGGTAATATCTTGTTTTGATGGTTCGACAGAGTTTAGCATGCAGTCGAAGGTTGCTCACATGTTGTCGTCGAAGTGTTACAAGTTGTATTCGAAGTGTGTTCTAGCTTGTAGTGTCGAAGGATGCTAGAATTGTTAGCATCGAATTGGGTTTGTTTGTTATGTACAATTGGTTAAGTTAGCTTGTATCCTGATTTAGCTTGTAATGGGTATTTGTGATAAAAGCCCATTAGTTTAGTATGTTAGGTTTATTATAAATAGCATATTAGTCTCTCATCATTGCATACTGCAAATCCTAATTTAGGGTGAGAGGGTTATTTGTTATTCTTGTATACTTGTAATCATGTTTAGAAGATTAAGGAAAGAATAACAGTTAATAACCAATCCTTGTGTTCATCGTGTTCTTCATTCATATATTCTACCTTAGTTTATTTCTTGATCATTAAGCAACAAGTTTATACTTTGTTCCTAAGGCATATGATTCACAATAAATTGGTGTGGTGAGTGTGGAGAATATGCCTTCAACAAAGTATGAGATTGAAAAGTTCATCGGAGTGAACGATTTTGGTCTGTGGCGCTTGAAGATGAAAGTCATACTGGTTCAGCAGGATTGTTTGAAAGCATTGAAGGGAGAATCAACCATGAATGAAGCGTTAATGACAACTGATAAGACGACGATGATAGAGAAGGCCCACCTCGCAATTTTGTTGAGCCTTGGTGATAAGGTTCTTTGACACGTATCAAAGGAGACGACGACGGTAGAATTATGGGTGAAGCTTGAAAGTTTGTACATGACTAAATCGCTGGTAAATCGACTTTACCTGAAGCAAGATTTGTATTCATTCAAGATGAATGAAGACAAAGTGTTAACTGAGCAGTTGGATATGTTTAACAAGTTGATTCTTGATCTTGAAAATATTTATGTGAAAATCGATGATGAAGATCAAGCGCTGTTCCTAATGTGTGATTTTCCCATATCACATGCCTACTTCAAAGAAACCCTCTTGTACGAAAGAGAGTCCATGACCTTTGAAGAAGTTCAATTAGCCTTGTATTATAAGGACTTGAACGAACAAAAGGAGCATAAACCTTCAATGATTGGTGAAGTTTTGACCGTTAAAGGAAAATTCTTGCGAAAGGATAATAAGTTCGACAAGAAGAAAGGTAAAAGTCAGCAGAAGTTTTATAGTGGGGAAGCATATGGTATTCGATGCTATCATTATAAGAAGGAGGATCACACAAAAAATGTGTGTCCTGGACGCTTTAAAGATCATGGAGATAAGGATAATGGAAATGCAACTATTGTTCAAGATGATTTCGACTCATCTGATGTTCTTGTGGTTTTGAGCAGTAACCCGTCGAAGGAGTGGATTATGGATTCTGGGTGCACTTGGCACATGACTCTAAACAAAGACTTGTTTGAGGAATTATATGATCAAGATGGTGGATATGTATTGTTGGGAAACAACAAAGCTTGCAAGATTGTAGGTGTTGGATCTGTGAGGTTCAAGCTCCATGATGAGTCAATAAGGCTATTGACTAAAGTCAGGTATGTACCTAATTTGAATAGAATTTTGATTTCTCTTAGTGAATTAGACAAGAAAGGGTATATTTTCCAAGGAGAGAAAAGTATTCTAAGAGTCATGAAGGGGTCGAAAGAAGTCTTGAGAAGCGTGAAGAAACAAGGCTTGTATACCATTGAGAATGAAGTTGTAAGTGGTTCGACAAATGTTGTATCCACGAAACCTTTGTCGAATACAGAAATTCGGCACATGAGGTTGAGTCATGTCAGTGAAAGGGGCCTGGTCGAATTGAGGAAACAAAATTTGCTTGGAGGAGACAAAGTCGAAAAGTTGAAGTTTTGTGAACCATGTATACTTAGAAAATATTGCAGAGTGAAGTTCAACAAAGGTAAAAAAAAGAACACATGGATCCCTTAATTACATCCATGTTGATCTTTGGGGGCCTCCAAGGTATCCATCATATTCAGGAGCAAGGTATTTTCTATCCATAGTATATGACTATTCCAGAAAGTTATGGGTATTCATCCAGAAGACTAAGGATGAAACTTTTGAGAATTTCAAAGGTTGGAAGACTCTGGTCGAAAATTAAACTGGCAGAAAGGTCAAGAGGTTAAGAACAGACAATGGCCTTAAATTTTTCAATGAGGCATTCGACAGTTTTTGTGTTTCCTATGGTATTGCAAGGCACAAAACTACTGCAGGCACTCCACAACAAAATGGTTTGGCTGAAAGGTTTAATCGAACCATCTTGGAGAGAGTTATATACAGGCTAACTAGTGATGGGTTAAAGAAGGTGCTTTGGGCCGAGGTTGTTTCAACAACGACATATCTGATAAACATATGTCCTTCGACTGCGTTAGATATGAAGACACATGAAGAAGTTAGGTTGAGACATCCACCAAATCTCGACAAATTGAGAGTATTTGGTTGCGTAGCCTATGCTCACATTAGGAAATACAAGGTCGAACCTAGAGCTCTTAAATGCATGTTCATGGGATACCCTGAAGGTGTCAAAGCTTATAGGATATGTGTAACACCCCCTTCTAATTCCCCAAATATATATATATATATATATATATATATATATATATATATATATATTACAATCAGAGTAAATAGAATGCATAACAAGAGGGTGTCACATGATATTTCTTTCAATATTAAAATCATACATGCACATTGGTCATAATCATAACACATATTTGAATCTCATGCTTTAGAATAATTCATGCATTTTCACAACGGATCATTTAATATTCATAGATACTATTAATGATTACATCCCATACAATAATCATTGGATGAAAAAGTAATAAATCCATAATGTAACAAAATCATCAGAATTCATGCATCGGCACCAAGACCACATCAACATAGTATCTCAATCATACAAATCAAAATAGATGAGAATACATAACAAATCTCATCAAAGCAGAAATCCAGATAAATCTTGTGTAACATGACCAGAGCAATAACTCAACTACCTAGTAAAGGATAAACTAGCTAGACTCCTCAACTAGTCTCGTGCGAAGCACTCCTATCCTCGAAACCTGCACGTTATCCACGTAGAGGCAACGTCATAACAGAAGGGTGATAATTCACATCATTATCCAAAAGTATATAAATGGAAATAATATGGAAACAAGATCTATTCACGAATTCCACGCACTTCAAGTGATATTCTAAGATAACATGATTATACAAATATTCCAAGTATAACATATTCATATTTATTGCACATAGCATAAATGTCATCCATCTAAATGATTCAATTATCCATACGATTAAACATCATAATTTCATTACACATCGCATATTCAATAATGACTCATGTGACAATAATGAAATGTGACTCAATATACATGTGGTACCAATCTTGGGAACATTTTGTTAACTCCGCTTCCGATTCATTATCATAGAATCCAAGCCACTTCCGATCCGGACAAGACTAACAGCCTCCACTACTTATCCCCAATGGGATCGAGCCAAATGTGAACCCAAAGTTTCACCGCTACTTATCCATCATGGATCGAGTCAATTGTGAACCCAAAGTTTCACTGCTACTTATCCATACAAGGATCGAGCCAAACGTATGCACGTACAACTCATCAAGACAACATATGCAATTTAGTATTATTCACAAAACCTCAATTATCCAAGCATATCATCACCATTCAACTCACGTGAATTATCCATCAATTGCACATCATCATATTCCAACAACAAAATCATTACATGTATCATATACATATCATCACATATAACCAATGACATTATGACATATCATTCCACCAATGTTATTCACAACATTCAATTAAGAATAACACACACTATATTCAAGTAGGGAGAGCACATTTTCATGATCTACGCGACACGTAGATTCATAAAGCAGTGAGTAAAAGATAAAAACTTGAAATATTTTCTCCGCTAATTTTTGCACAGTATCGAATCGCCTTTAGCAGTCTGTTTATAAACCCAAAATATCGATATCATCGAGATATAAATAATTTAAGAACAATGCAATAAAACAGACAGAGAGATAAAAAATGCATGAAATAAGATAACGGGTATTTTACCATTAAAAACGATGCAAACATCAATTTAAACTAACTTTTGGTCAATTTAAATACGACGAAATTATGCAAATGCAATATGTGAATGACTGTTTTTTTTATTTTAAATATAATGCGTGTAGAAAAATAGCAGGGTAAAATTTGGGGTGCAACAGTTGCCCCTATTTAAACATTTTCGACCAGATGATATGAAGATGATCAAGCTTCATATTATCGCAGTGGGAGATAGTTAAATATCAAAAACCCAAAATTTTGCCCTGAGTTGCAATGGGTATGCTGTGAATAAAATATAATGAGAAAAGTGCCGAATGCAATTTTTTGACATATTTTTTGAATGATGTATGATATGAGACAGACTCTATTGTAATTTGTGGTAATTATTGGGAGACTTTGAAACTAGAAATTTGTGGTAGACAATCGATTTTAAACAGATCCGCTACATCGAGACAAACCGAAAAGACAATCGATTTTGAACAGATCCGTTACAACAGAAATAAACTGAAAAGACAATCGATTTTAAACAGATCCGGCTACATCGAGAGATAAATTGGAAAAGACAATCGATTTTAAATGATCCGGCTACATCGGAAATAAACCGAAAAGACAATCGATTTTAAACAGATCCGGTTACGTGGAAATAAACCGAAAAGACAATCGATTTTAAACAGATCCGTTACGTGGAAATAAACCGAAAAGACAATCATATTTTAAACAGATCCGCTACATCGTAAATAAACCGGAAAAGACAATGATTTTAAACAGATCCGTTACATCGTAGAGATAACCGAAAAGACAATGATTTAAATGATCCGTTACATCGAGACAAACCGAAAAGACAATCGATTTTTAACAGATCCGGCTACATCGAGAGATAAACCGAAAAGACAATCGATTTTAAACAGATCCGGCTACATCGAAATAAACCGAAAAGACAATCGATTTTAAACAGATCCGGTTACATCGAGAGATAAACCGAAAAGACAATGATTTTAAACAGATCCGCTACATCGAGAGACAAACCGAAAAGACAATCGATTTTAACAGATCCGGTTACATCGATAGATAAACCGGAAAAGACAATCGATTTTAAATGATCCGGCTACATCGAAATAAACGAAAAGACAATCGATTTTAAACAGATCCAAGCTACATCGTGGAAATAAACCGAAAAGACAATCGATTTTAAAGATCCGGCTACATCGAGAAATAAACTGAAAAGACAATCGATTTAAACAGATCCGGCTACATCGAGAAATAAACCGGAAAGTACCAAGTAAGTTGGATTTTCACTGCAAGGTAAGACATTGGCTGTAACAAGACCTCGGAAAAATGCAAATGAGGATAAAACACTCTTGTTATGCATGATATATGAATTTTGTGATGCATGATATATGAATGATTTATGCATGTAGTATGTAATGCAGACGTTTATGACAACGGAGATTGACTCTTTTGTGGGGGTAAGATGGGAACTCTGATTCCTTAACACAGAGAACACTACCAACTCTGCTTAGAGACAAAATGTCTTGCGAAACACTTATAACACACTTGCGAATTGTATTGAAATGATGATCCTTGAAGGAAGGACTGCAACGCTGCTTAAGGATTGCCCCAGATTAGCCGATTGTTGAGGATAAACCGATCATGGCTTCAACTCTTGAAATGACTGAGGGGAAAGGAGTGCCCCAATATAGGTCTTGAAAATGCTCTTCTGATTAAAACAATTCTGATAATGACTTGCACTGAGCAACAAATCTTGAACTGATTCACAACAGGATCTGAAAGATACTTGCCCCTGATTAGGATCACTGACCAAGTTTCCTAACAGTTTGGACTTCCTTGATGATGAGGAAAACTTGTTTACAAGCAAAAATTGTTTATTCAAACATGGTAAATTTAATGCAAAGTTCATGCAAAAGTTTTGAAATAAAAATTATTTTTTTGAAATGATGTAATTGCTGTATAGAAAATGGATCACTCGTTAAAACACAGCGGTATAAAAATTTAAAAGTGAAAGAGAAAACAAAGGTATGGATATACCAAGACAATTGATTTGCAAAAGACCTTAGGAGTCATATTACGCAACCTTGCTGTAGTATGCTTTCAAAATAAACCTCGCTTCAATTAGGTCTTTTGCGGTTGAACGTGGTCTCGTTCACGGTTTAAGAAACAAAGGATAAAGGCTCAAAATTTATCCGCACTCAACCCAATCTTCGTGATGTTCTTCCCCTACGCCGCTAAATCAGATTGTGCATTTAAGTTCCAATAGATTTTGAACTTGTACACTGATAGCGATGATGGCTCAGAAGCTGATATATTCTTGAGATTGCAGTCACTTCTTTTTTTGCAACATTTTGCTGTTTGAGGACTTTTGTCAACTCTTTTTTTTAAAAATTTGTCATCCCTAACTTTTGCCTGAACTGTTCCGCTTTAGATTACGGTCAGCGGGATGCCCCAATTTTTTTATATATATTTTTTTAAAAGACAGTGACTGCTTGACTTTCATGATTACGGGGAACCATCATCATCACTTTTTGACTTGGATGACATCTTCGATGCTTCTTTGATGTGTGTGAAGGAAACTTGATTGAATACAACCTTTGTTGAAAGGCGTCTTGAATAAATGCACATTCGAAATAACCGAGAACTACCCTGCCCCAGGTTAAAAAATTGCGGGTTTTTTCGTATAGAAAGAAACTCCAACTTCTAGGCTCGAAGAGGTTGACAAGGGATTAACTTCCTTATTTCTCTAGTGTTTGGGAATTGAAACAATGCCTGTATATCATCAGCAAAGTTTTATTCGAAAGCATACCAACAACAATTATGGGTATCTCGTTTTTATCATCCTCCCTCCAATCTTGCAAAAACAAGAGTTCGGTAAAGAAATTACACAGGGAAAATATATATTTGGAAAGAAAGCAGCAAACAAAAATTATTTGAATCAAAAGAGTGCAATGCTCATTTCATTAAAATTAACTTGAAATTAAAAACAAAATTTGCAAGCGACAATTTAACATAAACAAAGGAAAATGCAAACAGAAAGAAACATGGCCTAGTGACTAATCAGTTACAAGGATGAGTTGTCCTGTCTGAAACACTGGCTTTATGAAGTAACTTGAGATATTCTGACCCATCAGCCGATTGATTTCATCTCTTAATCTCTTGGTCTCGTTAAAGTTCATCCATAGTTTTCTAAACCATGCTTTAAATCCAAAGTGTTGAGGAACCAGTTTGACGGTAAACGACCAACTGAAGATGGAGACAGACAAAATGGGTGATTGACAACTTGAATGTATACATGAAATATGCAGATGAATGCAGTGAAATGTAATGTCATCAATGAGAAAGATGTGATGAAATGCAATGTCACCTATACAAATGGTAATGCAACATAATGGATAGTACCAAGTTCACAGAAATGTGAAACAGGGATGATGCAGGTAAACAGAACAACTATTTATGTGGGCTCCTATGATAGGATGGCTCTAAGCTTTCTACCCAAATTCCCTACAGGAAGGTTCTAAGGTTTTCTGCTAAGTGTTTCTCGGAGTCTCAGATCCCCTTTTAACAAACACTATCATCGCGCGAGAGGCCTACGTGGTAATAGTATTTGGAAAAGTATACCCCAAGAAACGGCTCTTAACGGGATGCTCAAATCCAAAATTTGAGTGTTTGGTCTCGGTTAGACAACATGAACAAACTTAGAGTTATAGGTCATTTGTCCAAAGATTGATGTCGCGCTATCGCGGCCAACAACCTCCTTAAAACAACTAACTCTAAGCCGGAGTCTTCGCTTCGGGCCAACAAGACAATGGAGTCAGGTGGACCTAGGCTACGCAACCCCTCTATTCCTAAAAAGGTGACCTAGAAGCCTGGGTAGTGGGCTTATCTATGTATCAATAATCCCATCAAGAATTCCCACACAATGGATATATAAACAAGATAATAAATGAAGCATAGAAAAATAAATAACTGAAACATAAAATAAAGGTACAAAGAATAAAGTAAAATAAAACGATAAACACACAACCACACAAAGAACTAAACTAGGGTTAACTCGCTTGAGAAAATGTCCCCAGCAGAGTCGCCAACTGAAGCAACTCGTTTTTTTTTCAAAAAAATCATTTAAATGAATTTTCAAAAAAACGGTGAAATCGCCACCTAATTTTATTTGTTCTAAAAAAAACGGGGAAATATAGATAAAACCCATGAATGAAAAGGATAAGACGGTCTACGAAATTAAGAGTTGTAGGTTCGGGAGTTGGTTATGCAAGGGGAAGGTATTAACACCCCTCACATCCATCGTACTCGATGGTACCCATTTAGTTCAAAGTGTGGTTGTGTGTTAGTGTGAAAATTTTACGATCTTCTAAGTTTTGAAAGGAGAGAGAAAGGGGGAAGAAATGTTTTTATTATTTTTTGAGTTTGACACGGTTTTGAAACCGCGTGCCTACGTATTCCCTCGTGCAATGGGAAAGTCAAAACTCCGTAGTTCTTCTAGAAAATGTTTGTTTGTTGATTGATTTTAAATGAAAAGACAAGTCGTCATTTTTAAAGGAGAAGACTCGTCTAACGTCCACAAGGTGTGATAAAGAATAAAAGACTACTCGCCAACATGAGGGAGGGTTTGAGAACACCTCTAGTACTCAAGTGGAGAAGTCAAAAACCTTGGGAATAGAGGAAGAAGCATCTCATTTATAAATGAATCATGTCTAATCTTGAAAAGGGTTTAAAGGTAAATGGTGCTTGGAGCGCACAAAAGAAGTTTGAGTGAGTTGGAATTGATTTTAAATTGTGGATGACAAGTACCAAAACGTTGGGATATCCTCTAACGATTCAATACTCGAGATTGGTGATTGAGGTCAACCGATCATCTCTCATCCAAAATCTTTATTATGAAAAGAGTGAGGTGAAACAAAGTTCACTTTTATTATGTATGGAATAAAGTATTTAGGTCATTGGGTTACCCTCTAATGGCCCAAATATTTTACATTTTAATTAAATCGTCGGCTATCCTCTAACAATTTAATTAAATACCATAGCACTATTTTTTGTTTAGAACATGGATTGAAAATAACTCGACGCTGGATCGAGGTTTGAGAAGAAGACTCGAGTTCACTTTTATTAAGTATGGAATAAAGTATTTAAGTCATTGGGTTACCCTCTAATGGCCCAAATATTTTACATTTTAATTAAATCGTCGGGTTGTCCTCTAACGATTTACTTAAATACCATAGCACCATGTTTTTTTTGTTTTGTAGAAAATTGATTTTTGAAAAATAACTCGACGTTGGATCGATTTTTATTGAAGGTGTTTTAAATGCTTGGTGAATGGAGAAAGAATAGGATCGAGATAATTGTAAATCACAAATAAAATCGACAATGCCCGCAAGGTGGCCAACCTAAGTATAAAATAATTAAATTACATGTGTACTAGCAAAGTGGGCTAGTCTACTAAGACGACCAATTGGGACAATTGATCGAAATAGGCTCACCGTAAGAAGGCCCGGATCAAGCGTGTGTGCATGTGTGGTCACCACACGCTCTTAGCTTTGTCGACTTACTGTGTTTAAAATGATTCACGTATTAGTTTAAAAAGATTTTTTTTTGTGTAAGTGACAGTTAAATTAAAATAAAATAAATGTGCATTAGATAATTATTACAAGAATTGTTCTTGGGAAAGGGATACATGAATTATAAATGGGGATTAAGCGGTAAAATAAAATAGAAAGCGGTAAATTAATTACAATGCAACAAGGGGATTGGGATACATTTTTTTCCGAATGGGGATAAAGATAAATTAAAGAGAAAACAGTAAATTGATTATGTTTAAAAGCATACAAACAGAAATTAAATGCGGTGAAATTTAAATATCGATTATTGTATCATTTGTATTTTAAAAGATTAATTAGAATAAACTATAGAAATTAATTCTAAGAAATTGATATATGAAGAAGGTTAGTATAATATAATTCGAATCTATTTACGAAATGAATAGATAAAGTATAATAATAAAAGTATGTATATAATATATATTTACAATACTAAATATATGAAATAAAAATAATACTAAGAATAATTATATTTACAGTATAAAATATAAAGCATAAAAATACTAAGTATTATACATATATATTACTAAATATTAAAGAGTAACATAAATATAAATAACAGTATATAAAAAAAAAATGTACAAATGCAACAGTGTAAAATGTATGCTTGAACCACCCTCGAATATCTTCACGAATAACAAATTCGTTAGTAGCATTAGTGGGATATAATAAGATGAAATTGCAATAAATCAGAAAATGGTTAGTAAGCAAATGAGTAAAATCGAACAAATCCGGGCAGCAACTATATATACTTAATAATGCTCAAGAATTCATCCCAAAAAGTGTTCAAAACAAATTAAAATGCAACGATAGAAACAGACAGATGCCTCATAGTTTCTCGGTTAAATTCACACGCAAATAAATGCGGTATCATTGTCAAACCATCATCGAAACTAAACAAATACATCTTTATTCACAAACTTCAATCGAAATAAAAACGAAAGAAATACAAAATTTTAATGGTTTCTCGGTTAGATTTCTCGCGAATAAACGCGGAAACAACATCACCTTCATTGAAAACATACAACTTTCAAATCGTAAACTTCAATTAAAATGAGAATAATGCAATATTGTGATATCCCTAATGGTTTCTCGGTTTGTATTAAACGCGGATAAACGCGTTATCGATATTAAACCATCATCAAAACCCAAAGCTACCTAGAGATCACTCATCACAAATTCCATTGAACATAATCGAGAAATAACACAATAAATATCCCAATAGTTTCTCGGTTTGATTTTTACACGAATGACGCGGTTAATCAATAAACCATCATCGAAACTATTCTTGAATATTGTTCAAACAAAAAACTACAACCGAAATTAAAATGAAAACAAGAGGAAATCCTAATGGTTTCTCGGTTAGTTTCTACGTGAATAAACGCGGAAACTAAATCACCTTCATCGAAACTAAACACATATACAAAATTGACACAGTTTGCATTTTAATTGAAAATAGCGGTAAAAATGATGTTACGACCAAAATTCTCGTTCGAAATTGCTTCAAAGGACACAACAACAAAGCTGCCCCTCGTAGTTTCTCGGCTAGGTTCCTCGCGAACAAACGCAATATTACCATTTAGCCTTCATCGAAACTCACTACAACTTCCGCATCCATTTTATACAAATAATCTTCGTCCATTATGCAGAGAAACCAATAACACTTGACATAAATTAATTCAAACAGAATAACATTTCAATCCGAACTCAAATCTGTCAAAACCTTTTGTTTCAGAATTTTAAATAAGAAAAAAAAAACATGAGTCTGTACACAAGAATAAATCTACCTTAACATAGATGACATTTCTTTTCAATAGTATAGCAATTAAACTGAACTGACGCTAATGGAAAAGGAAAAGAGTGTTACCGAAAATTAGCGGAGCTGCAACCTCGAGCTGATGCTTGCGATGAGAACGGAGGAAATACACTGCTGGCTGTTATTGCGTTGTTGTTGCAGAACAAATGCGGCTGCGAGACTTCTGGAAGAAACAGAGAGTATGGCAGCGGGTTCTGTTTGGTTGATGAGAACAGAGGAGATGAAACGGAGACTGATGGAAGTGAGGCACAGTGACAGAGGGAGGATTGATGGTTACGATGAAGGGGTTTTTGAGAAGGAGTTACGGCGAGGGAGATGAAGATGGTAACAGGGTGAGTGAGTTCGGTGAAAGATAATGGAGGGTTAACGGCGGAAGTTTGAAGGTGACGATGGGAGTATGGCAAGCTGGCTGTGTCAAAGAAAGAGCGACGGCGGTTTGGGATGACGGTGAGGAAGCGGTGGCTTCTGTGATCGGAACAAAGGATGCGGAAAGAGATTCACGGCGAGGGTTTTATGGAGAGGGTTTGTAGCGGCGAGAAAAATGGATGATGAAGAAAGATGAGACCGTGAGGTAACAGGTTGACGGCAGAGGAAGTTTCGGCGGATTGAGTGAGAAACAGAGGGGGGTTTCGGATGGTGTGAAGAAGATTCGGAGGGATGTCGCGGTTTGAAGAGAGGGCTGTGTATGGAAGGAGAGTGCAGCGGACAATGGGTGTGAGGAAAATGGAGGAATAATGGCAGAATGGAGAGTGAAGGGATGGGTTTGGCCGGAGATGGAAGAGGGTAAGGAGATGGAGGCTGCGGTTGACAGAAGGGAACTGTTGTTGTTTGGAATGGAGGGTGGTGGTAACAGTGAGAGAAAAGAGGTTGAAGAAGAAAATGAGTTTTTTTATAACTTTTGCCTCTGAAAGTTCCGTTATCCCAATTTTTCAATTTGGCCTCCTTGTTTCCAATTTTTTTTCCAAATTGGCCTCCTCTGTTATGTTTCGTTTCAATTTTCCCTCTCCCTTGTAACAATATAACACACACATATATATATAACATAATTAGGGTTAAACAATATTTTAAAAATGTCAAAATTGCCCTTCATGATAAATTGGGCCACAAAAATGGATTGGGTAAAAAATAACAAGCCCAATAATATTTGTTTTGATTTTTTTTTTTTGAGATGAAAAGTGGACACCTAAAATTGTCGAAAATGGTAAAAGTTCGGACAATAAATTATCCGAAAAATAATATGAACATATTAAAATAAATTACGGGTCTTATAAATTAAAGAAAAATTATTGAAATGGTTAAAATTGAAATAAAATGATAATAAAGGATACCCGATTTTAAAACGTTTACGGTTAAAAACGAGACTAAAAAATGTATCGAAAAATTAGGGAGAGCACATTTTCATGATCTACGCGACACGTAGATTCATAAAGCAGTGAGTAAAAGATAAAAACTTAAAATATTTTCTCCGCTAATTTTTGCACAGTATCGAATCGCCTTTAGCAGTCTGTTTATAAACCCAAAATATCGATATCATCGAGATATAAATAATTTAAGAACAATGCAATAAAATGATGAGAGATAAAAATGCATGAAATAAGATAACGGGTATTTTACCATTAAAAACGATGCAAACATCAATTTAAACTAACTTTTGGTCAATTTAAATACGACGAAATTATGCAAATGCAATATGTGAATGACTGTTTTTTTAATTTTAAATATAATGCGTGTAGAAAAATAGCAGGGTAAAATTTGGGGTGCAACAGTTGCCCCTATTTAAATATCTTCGACCAGATGATATGAAGATGATCAAGCTTCATATTATCGCAGTGGGAGATAGTTAAATATCAAAAACCCAAAATTTTGATAATTGAGTGTGGATCTTCATTTTTCATTATGTGATCCCTTGATAATTGTTGTTATTTGATTCATTGAGCAAACTTTTTTTTTTAGTTCTATTGATGTTAAAATCTCAAGAATTAGTTGGAATTTTCGTGCTCACTTGAATCAAGGAACCCAAGGTGTTTGTGAAAAGTTTTGAACAAGAATTTGGCCTTTAGAAATGTGATTTTTCTGGTTTTTACAGTGTGCAATCGATTTGCACTCTATTGCAATCCATTACACGGGCCACGTTTTAAAAAAATTGAAAAAATAACACTATGCAATCGATTTGCATCATGCTGCAATCGATTGCACAGAGTGTAAATTATGATTTTCACTTATTTTTTGACTTGTTTTGGATCTTTACTCTTCTTCTACTCCATTATTTTGATCTTTACTCTTCTTCTACACCTAATTCCTCTTTAATCTCAATGGACTTTGGGTGTTGATGAGGTTAGAGAAATGTATTGGTGATTTAAATCTATCAAAGGATTAATTATACAATTAATTCTTGGTGCTTTGAGTCAACAATATATTTTGTGCCTTAATCCACCAAGATGAGTGATTGAACTTAAAGATGGAAGAAATTAGAGAAGATAATCCAAGTTGATCTATCATTCTTTTTTTATTTTATATGTGTTGACAAATATTAGAAGATGATTTACATATCATTCTTCTCGTTTGCTTTTTCAACACATACATCACTATTGACCGACCTCGTTGTAGGGTGGCTTCTACATGAGTCACTTGGCGATTGCTTAACATAGAGCTACATTACTTATTCTTCATCTTATTTTTCTTTTGTCACGACTCGGAAAAAATAATCAATTGGTGGCATGAACTTTAATGTTCAAAAAAGCCCCAAAAGATCACTTGAGCTTTGATCTTGGTTCAACACTTGTGGCATTTGTCGTGTGGTCGCGTTGATTTCTAATCAAGCTTCTGGCAAGATTCTATTAACCTTGTCCATTTGAAATTCTCAATCATCTTTGATCAAGTGATATGATAATTCCAAAACCGGTGATATACTTGACAAAAAACAATTGAAACTTGTCGTGTGGTCGTGTTGATTCTATCAAGTTTTTGGAAAGTCTTCATGCGTAAGTTTCAAGATGGTCACCTTGCCGACGACTAAAAATTAACAATTCAATGATATACTTGACAAGTTTCAAGATGGTCATCTTGCTAACATTTATTGATTGCCTTTTATTTTCCGTATTTACTTTTTTGCTCTTTATTTTTATGCACTTTAATTTTAGCATTTACATTCCATGCCATTTTTTCTTTGCTCACTTGAACATTTTATTTTCTTGTACTTTTTTCCTTTGCTCACTTGAGCATTTTATTTTCTTTTTATTTTGAATTTTCTCACTTGAGCTTTATTTTTCTTTTCCAAAATACTTAATAATTCAACTTAAACATAAATTTTTTTTGATTGGACTTGGTTACTATCCCTGTGCTTGGAGCTTGATTTTTGGACTTAGGATTAAGATTCTACCTCAGCTTGGAGATTTATGTGCCTTTGGTGCTATTCTGTCTTGTTTGGTTATTATCTTTGTATGCAGGTTATTCCGTTATGCTCGATTAAGAGTGGATTTCCTCAAAATACTGTCGTTACTCTGCCCGTTTTTCTTAAGACAAGAATTCACCTAAAAGAATTGACTTATCCGAAGCTTGGTTTTTTGTCCGATTATTTGTTGTTTATGTGGTAATCCAAAGGATGGGATGTGGTATTGGCTCTTGATGTCAAATACTAGTCTTCTCACCCGGTTAGATCTTTCTTTACACTTAACTTTTACTTTATGTACATAGGTTAGCCTCTTCATCTCCTCCCCATTCTTTAATTTTCAAAATCTTCCCTCTTTTTCAAAGGATTATTGTTTTCAAAACTCGAACCGCTTTCATAAAAAACTTGGACTTAGGTCCATGAATTTTCAAAACTTTGTTTCTTAATAAACTTTCAATCCATTTAATAATACTTTGACTTTTCTTTTCATAAGACTAAAAAACACCTAACCTCATTCAAACTTTTTGTGCTCTTTGTAGCTTTTCTAAACTAACATTTTCTTAAAATCAGCCAACACACAATTTTGGTCTTTTTTAGCCAAACTACTTGGTTTTGATTTCAACATTGCACATTGTTGGTATGTAGGCCTAAAACTCATTCGAAGTTCTATCAAACCAAAAATTATAAAAAATATTTCTTTTCTCCCCCCACCATCCATTTTCTACATACATTTTTTTAGCACACATATACAAATTTTCAAAAAGGTTCCTGCGGAGTACCTTAAATGCTTTGGGTGTCAAACACTTTCCCTTTGCATAACTAACCCCCGGTCCCAGATCTCTGGTCTTTTTCTTTTAGGATTTTATTCGCTTTTTTTCCTAGTCCTTTGGATAAAATAAAAGCGCGGTGGCGACTCTTTTGTTACTTTTTTGAGTTAAGTCAATTCAATGGCTTATACTCGCAGTTTTTGCCGCTACACCAGTCAAGATGTAGTTTTCAATGAAGTTGAAATGACTTTCAACAAAAATGATGATGTTGAACGAAGTGGAGAAATATCTGACGAAGATCTGGAACTGGTAGAGATTCTTGTCGAGGTGGAGCATATTGATGTTGAATTGCATATCCCAGATAAAGTTGAAAAAGCAGAAGATGGTGATGAATTTGAGGAAAATGTCGATGAATACCTATTGGCAAGAGATAAAAAAAGAAGAGTCATCAAACCACCTCAAAGATTTAGGTATGCGTATCTTATAGCTTATGCCTTAATCTCTGCAAGTGAGGTTCTAAACGAAGAACCAAAAGACTATAAGGAAGTTATGAGGAGTCGAAATAAGACTGAATGACTGAAGGCCATGGATGATGAGAAGAAATATCTTCATGATAACAACACTTGGGAATTTATCAAGAAATCTGCTGAATCTAGGTTAGTCAGCTATAAATGGATTTTCAAAGTTAAGGAAGGAATCAAAGAAGAGGCGTCGAAAAGATACAAGGCGAGGTAAATTGCAAGGGGCTTCACTCAGAAAGAAGGTGTCGACTTTAGTGATGTGTTTTCTCATGTTGTAAATCATAGGTCCATTCAAATGTTGCTTGCCATGATGGCATAATTAGATCTTGAACTATAACAAATGGATGTGAATATTACATTCTTGTATGGTGATATAGATGAAACAATCCCGATGAGGTAACCTGAAGGGTATATCGAAAAGGGAAAGGAAGATTATGTGTGCAAGTTGAATAAATCTTTATATGGACTAAAATAATCTCCTCAACAGTGGAATAGGAGATTCGACAAGTTCATGACACACATATGTTTCATTAGAAGTCAGTTTGACCACTGTGTTTACTTCATATTTCGACATGATAATTCATTTGTTACTTTGTTGCTTTATGTTGATGATATTCTCATAGAAAGCAACAATGTCGAAGAGGTAATGAGGGTGAAGGTTGAACTCAATAAGAAATTCGAAATGAAGGATTTGGGAGTTGCATCCAGGATTCTTAGGATTGACATTCGAAGAGATAGAAAGGAGTCGAAATTATGCTTATCTCAAGAGGAATATCTATGGAAGATTCTCGAAAAGTTGGGTATGTCAAATTCGAATCCTGTTGTGACTCCAATAAACCCTCAATTCAAGTTGAGTATTGATTAGTGTCCCAGTATTGAGGTCGAAAGAGCTTATATGAAAAGCATCCCATATGCTAATGTAGTAGGCTCTTTGATGTATGATATGGTTTGTACTAGACCCGACATAACATATGCAGTAAGTCTTGTAAGCAGGTACATGGTGAATCTTGGAAAGACTTACTGGAAAACATTGAAGTGGATTCTAAGGTACATAAATGGGTCTCTGAACAGAGTCTTAAATTATGGTGGTACCTTGGGTGAAGATAGTAAAGCAGTAATCGAAGGATATGTCGACTTTGATTATGCAGGCTATATGGATTTCAAAAAATCTATTTCTGGATATGTTTTCACTATGTTCGGTATAATAATTAGTTGGAAAGCAACACTTTAGAAGGTTGTTGCATTAGCAACCACTAAAGTAGACTATATTGTTTTAACCGAAACCGTGAAAGAAGCATTGTGGCTTGAAGGTTTTGCTAAGGAGCTAAAAATTCAAGGTGAAGTTGTCACTATTAAATGTGATAGTCAAAGTGCAATACACATGTTGAAGAATTCAGCTTATCATGAGCGAACCAAGCACATTGATGTGATGTTGCATTTTGTCAGAGGAGTAATCGAGCATGGAGAAGTCCAAGTGCTGAAGGTTTCGACAGAACATAATGTTGCTGATATGATCGCCAAGACATTGCCAAGTTGCAAGTTTTTCCACTGTGTGCAGTTAAAAAAGCTGCATGAAGAAATCTAGTTCGTTCTTTGATAATAGAGTTTGTTCCAAGGTGAGGATTTGTGAGATATTGAATCGAACTCTATTGGATCAAATTTAGTATCTTGGTTCGACGGTTCAACAAAGTTTAGCATGGACTCGAAGGTTACTCACATGTTGTTGTCGAAGTGTTACATGTTGTATTCGAAGTGTGTTATAGCTTGTAGTGTCGAAGGATGCTAGGATTGTTAGCATCAAATTGGGCCTGTTTGTTATGTCCAATTGGTTAAGTTAGCTTGTACCCTAAGTTAGCTTGTAATGGGTATTTGTGATAAAATCCCATTAGTTTAGTATGTTAGGTTTATTATAAATAACATACTAGTCTTTCATCATTGCATACTGCAAATCCTAATTTAGAGTGAGAGGGTTATTTGTTATTTTTGTATACTTGTAGTCTTATTTTGAAGATAAAGGAAAGAATAGCAGTTAATAACCAATCCTTGTGTTCATCATGTACTTCATTCATATATTCTACCCTAGTTTGTTTCTTGATCATTAAGCAACAAGTTTATACTTTGTTTCTGAGGCATATGATTCACAACATATTTCAATAGAAAACCCACTATGGAAGCTAAATAAAAGCTAATCTAAATCACATTAGCAAGGCCCTTCCACGAAGTATAAAAAACAAAATTGAAATTAATATTGCTTAAATTATGAGTTAGAAATTGATGCTTAGCTGCTTTAAAAAATAATCCATTTCAAATATGACTAAATCAAAAGTAATGTTCATTCATAAGGAATGTCTGTGTGGATACTGATTGAAGTGCTATCCAAACATCAATATTTAAATGCTGGTCAAATTATTTCTCCACAACTTGTGATAGTAGAGTTTAAATGAGGATGGATTTTTAACTAAGCAATTTATGCAATTCAATCAAATGTCATTCATTCAGCTTCATGCCCGATTGATTCAAAAAGTGGTGAAGACAAATAACATTCTCCAAAACTGAGAAAAATCGCCTGCACAACATCAATTCAGAATTATTCAACATTTACACTTGACAACTAATAATCTGCCATTCATCGCAAACATTACATATTAATATTGCCACAAGTCTATATAGACCATAATCATTTCATAATTATGTGTCAAATAAACATACTAAGGATCATAATGAAAGATCAAATGAGGGCCAATATTATGTGATTCAATAACATACAATAAGTAAGGAATATAAAATTGTCATGAAAGATGATATTGCAATAATATAGTTCAGGATTCCAATTTTTTTACTTAGTATCGTAATGAGGTTTCTAACAATATATTTTCAGTGCATGTGAGTGCGAGAGAGAACGTACCGAGAGTCAAACTAAAACATTTAGAAGAGAGATTTTATTGACACCAAGTCTGAGCTTCACGCTCTGGCAAAATGTTAGCTTGGGGAATTCCAAGCTTCCATATATAGTCTGAAAAGCCCCCTGATAGAAATGACACCTCTTCAAATTGCATAATAGGCTGAGAAGCCCCGATAAATTCCAACAGAAGAATGTTAAAAGGTGCATAGATTTTCGTCTTTTCCCAGACATCTGTAACATCTACAATAATCTGAACATGCTACAAAATTCATTGCTCAAAATAATAGCAAAAAGGAAATTTAACTCAATCAGAGTTGGAGGCGAAACTTATAATGCTTAATCCTACCTCTCTCTGATCATTGCCATACTTAATTTTTATGAATTTATGTTTTTATACAAAATATCATATTTTAATTATCGTGATTTTCACAAGCTAAAAAAAGAAATTTGAATCTTTTATATTTGAGCTTTCACACATTCATACTATCACTTAATATTAATTGTTTGATCTTTGATCGGTCAAATATGTTTGAGGGTGCGAATGCGAGTTTTTGTAAAAAAGAAAAGAGCTTATGTATTAAGTTGAAAATTATGATGTAAAAATTACGGGAGTGAATTCTCTCCCGCCAAATAACCCTCCAGTAGTGAAATCTGGTCCATCAAATAAAATATTAAAAATATAAAAAACATGAGCGGTGGAGATTTAAAGGTGGGATATGTCCACCGCTCCCACTCCAGTTAAATTAACACTGGAGCTGATTATTTTCCAAAAATTATGATGTGATTTTGATTTATTTTTTATTTTTTTTCTTCGCACTTTGATTTGATGCTTAGGAGAAAGAGATCCTAATTGAGCTCATATCGAAAGGTACAAACACTGATAAAGTTTTTGTTCCTAATCGAATACGGTATTTTACTGATTATGTCATTTTTCTTGACCCAATTTATCTAAATATTTTATTATATAAAAAGAGTTTGATAATTAAGCTACCAGCACCAATGTGTAATACAACAAAATTTATTGGTTTATTAATTAAGTACTAGTGATAGAAAAGGTAAAATAGAGATAAAGTGAGTTATTATTAGGTTAGATTAGATCCGAAAAAAAAATGGAAATATTTAATGTGAATGGAATAGTCATGCTCGAACGCATCGAAATTGAAAAATCCATACCAAAAGTAGACGAAAGGGAAAACGTAAAAGTAACCTCAGAGTCTGAGTGCGCAGTGATGCAGTAAAACACAAGTCCATCGTCTCATCTGTCGTTCACCATTTGGCGGTGCGCTCTGCTACCGTCGATTGTCTTTTCTTTTCTTCTCTCTCTCTCTCAATTCTATTGTTGTGTCACTCTTTCGCTTTTCCCATTACTGCTTCTTCATTCACCATCACACTCTACTTCTTTTTACTCTTTTTTCCCTTTTTTAAACCTCAATTCCCTTATATAACACATTCACAATCCAATTCCGATTCCGTTAATGCATTTTCTCCTTAAGCGCGATCCTTCTATGCCACAACTCTTCAATCGCTAGGGTTTTCTTCGAATCGATTCCCATGGCTATCAGAGGCGTTGATTTCAAGTGGTTAGTGTTTTCTCTCTCTCATACATTCACCGATTCCCTTACTATTTTCTCCCAATTTTGATCCAATGCATCTTTCTCTTATCATTTTAGGTACGATGGATTTTTCTTGTCCATGCTCGCCACCAGCGTGTATCCTTTTTCAATTCACCTTTGTTTCTCTCTGAATTTTACTTTCATTACGCGTTGTTTTCTTGACACTTGAACTTGTAGAGTTATTGTTGCAATTAATTGGAAGCGTTACCATTCTTGTACATACCCATTGCACATATGGATTGTGGTGGGTTCATTTACTTCTATTTATTAATTTTTTTTTTTTTTTTTTTAAGATCCTTGCATCATTTCACTGACTCACTGTTCTTTAGGTGGACTATACTGCTGTGTTTGTTTTCCGGCTCTTGATGTTTGTTGATAATGGCTTTGCTGCCGGAATGGGTTTGTAAGTTCCTTCCATTCATTAATGTATTAGCTTGTTTTCTTCATTTTGTATTGTATGTATGCTTTAATATTGCTAATTTTAGAGTATGGTAGATGAGATGAGATGTTGTCTTTCACTGTTCTCATGTGTTTCTCTTAATCTGTTTAATTGAAGATAAATCATATCTCAATTTACAATAACCCTGCACTTAATAACTAAGATTCCTGACTTCCTCTGCATACCCTCAATTATCATCTTTTCATACAAAATATTGGTATCGTTGTTGGAATCCATCCGTATGCCATTAGTTTGTTTACTTTGTTGACATGTATTAGATGTGATAATCTTGACATAGGCAATATTTGCTGAGGCCATTTAGTGTATGTTTGGTTCATAGTTGGAGAAAATTGATTTTGAGTGAATTGATTTTGTAAAATTGATTCTGGTTAAAAGTTGTAGGCGAAGTGATTTATGTTTGGATAACTTTAAGGAAAATTGAGTTGAACAGTAAATTTCAATGTAAAAATCACTTTTAGACTCGGAATCTATAAATTCTAGCCAAGTAGAATCAATTCTACTTTAGAAGAACCAAACATGTTATAATCATTACAAAATCAATTCTCCACCTCTAGAATTGCTTTTGAGTCTTCCAAAATAGTACAAGGGAATGGTGGCAAGTGACATGGCTTAAGGTTAAGAGTTAAAATAATAGTACTAGGGAATAGGACTACAAGTTAGTGGAGATAAATGGAGGTCTGTGATTTTTAAAAGATAGTTTTCATATATGGATTTTGGAAAGTAAAATTTTACTATGATTCATTTCACTTAATTTCTCTTGGCTGTTCAGCATTCACTTTCAAAATCATTTTGCTTTCCTTGATGACTTCGAATTGATGATAGTAACCTCTAGCTCAACTAAATTGGTTCTGAATTTTTTGTGTTGCATCAAACAAACCAAGTCAAATGATGTTTTAATTTCTCAAATCCCGGAACTAATTCCTCTGCACATTGTTCCTCCTTCCCTTCTCATATGCTTCTAGAGATTTTGGGTGGCAGCAGCGATACGCTCGTTTCTGTGGAAGAGTAGCCGTCCTTTCGATCCTTGGATTGCTTCTTTATCCATTTCTTTGGGCTTGGACTATAGTTGGTACCATGTGGTTCAGCACTGCCAAGAGCTGTGTATGTTTTTCATTTATATTAACTTTTAGTTATACTTTTGTTAATAAGTTTGTGAGGCATAATGCAAATAATTATCTGCAGTTGCCTGAAGAGGGCCAGAAATGGGGATTTCTAATCTGGTTACTTTTTAGCTATTGTGGACTTCTCTGCATTGCTTGCATGTCAGTGGGAAAGGTTAGTGGTGGAGCTGTATTAATCATTACATGCTTCTTTGACTTGTCAGCAAGTTACAATCTTTTTTAACTCCATTTTCAGTGGTGTTCATGTTCTGAACAACTTATAAACATAGAAATCTGCAAAACAGTATTTTCTTCATTATTTGATATCTAGATTGTTGCAGTAATCATTTTGGCCTGTTTAACCCTTTGCAGTGGTTGACTCGACGACAAGCACACTTGGTGCGTGCCCAACAGGGTATCCCAGTGTCTGAATATGGGGTAAGATTTGCCTTCATTGCAACATATTTAGCGGTTTTAGCTACCATGTTGTGGAAACTATCTTCTTATAATCGGTATTTCTAAATAGTTTTCGTAATAACATGGAAATTTTTTCAACATTTTGTCCGCCCTTGTTGTTCCCTTATAAAGGAAAGGGTAAGGAGTAGGACAGTTCTTTAAGTTCTATTTTGAATCTGTAACTGGTGCAGCCAATCATCTGTTAAATTTGTTATAAACTTGTAATCTGATGACATGTTATTGGCACTTGCTTATCAGCTGGTGCCACCCTATCTGATGAGTGTTAATACTACTAACTATTAGAGTAAGAGTGATGAGTCTATGTTGCTTTGTTTTTATTTTAGTCATGTTTTGATATTGTTAACCATGTTATAGTTTCCATTTTATGGAATTAAATTTATCTAGCAACTGTGTACACAGCAAACTATCCTGTTGGAAATTGCTTACTAACGTGAGAAATTATACTTAATGTAAATTTTCCTGATTATAAAATGATTTTTTATTTTCCTCACCGTCGGTTGTATGGCTGGTTTTTCTGTTAGTTATTCTAGGGCACACTGTTCCTGAGGCACAGTCCCTTGTATATCATTTGTGGTTATAAGTTTCTCCACGCCTTCCCTTAAGCTTTATTTTTCACCTCATGACAAGAGAAAATTACAGAGAAAATGTTGTTTCGAAGCTCTTACAGTTATATTCTTTCTGGAAGCAACACAATCAGTCTATTGCTTTCTCATTTAAAATTTGTTACATATGGTGTTGATTAAATCATTGAAGCATAATCTGTGATCATATTCTTAGTAATCTAAATGTGTACTCATTTCTGTATGATCATCCACACTAAAACTATTAGATGCTAATAGTTGTTATTTTTGCTTTGTTAGATTTTGGTCGATATGATCCGCGTGCCTGATTGGGCATTTGAAGCTGCGGGTCAAGAGACAAGAGGCATGGGCCAAGATGCTGCTTCATATCATCCAGGACTTTACCTAACACCAGCTCAGGTAGTTTTAGTTGATCTTTGCAGACTTGTTGATTTCATATTACAACTCATGAAAAGCTACAGATTACAGTATTGTCGAGCAGAGTGAACTGTATTGTTATGTAGATTAGTTGATGAAATGTTTTGTCTGAATTCTGATAGAATATAGAGCCCCATACATCTGATGACCCAATTATTGGGACCAATTCATACAAGCACAGCTTCTAGAAGCTGTAAGAATAGAAGTAGTTAGAATATGTTCGTAATTCTAGGCTCTGTTTGGAAGTTTGGCAAGGAAGGGAGTAGAGAAAAAAATAGATAAAATTTTCACCTCTTCTAAAATTGTATGGAATAAAATGATAAATGAATGTTTGTTATTGATATATTTTTAATTTTTAATATTTAGAGTATTATAATGAGTAACAAGTAACAACTTAAATTGGATTTGAAAAATTTATCCAAGCCCTCCAAATACCCGTTCCAATATAATTTTTAAGTTTCTTATAATTAAGGGTTTTTTGTACAACGAAGAAAAACAAACCTTCAAAAACCCTCATCTCCTAAAACCCTTCATTCATTCTTTCCACTTCATCCTTCCTTTTCTTCAAAGCCTTTCCCTCATGAACTCCTAATCTAAGCCGGGAACCTTTGTTGTAAAAAGAGAGGGGTGGGTACTCATCAACTCAATCAGAAAGTTTGTTAAGAGCTAGTTAGGAAGGATTTTCTCTGGTTTAGGAGTTTAACACCTCTGGTTTTATCCCTATGTTTTCTGTTTTCCACCATTATTGTAGTATTAAGCTCGATCATTTGCAGTAAATAATACAGTGTTTAGCTTAATTTTCCTAGTTCTATAAAATCTGGTATTATTCATATGGTTCTTGTGTGTTTTTAGACAATGTGTTGGCTATCGTTATGCCATATATTTATCGTTCAAATTCCTTGAGTATTTATACGAAGAGTTCTATACTACCATGGAGTTTTGTTGAGTATACCCTAAATTAATTCAAAATTTAAATGAACTAAAATAATTAAATTAAAAAATGACATGGCATTAAATGATTAGACGATTTGGTAGGTACGCAACAAAACTCAGGTTCCAGAGTGTTCACTTATTTATATTCAATTTCAATGCTGATAATAAGGTTTCTTGTCTGGGTTGGATGCAGAGAGAAGCAGTTGAAGCATTAATTCAGGAACTCCCAAAGTTCATGTTAAAGGCTGTTCCTACTGATTGCAGTGAATGCCCCATCTGCTTAGAAGAGTTCCGAGTTGGGAATGAGGTATATTTATTCTAAATCTAATTAAAGGTCTATGTGCTGTTTCCTATCTGATACTGCAAAACCATGCTGTATAGCCTTGAGAACACTTAGTTGAGATGTAGTGTAAATTGTAGAGTGATTGAAACATAGTTTTACTCTATAATGCAGGTTCGTGGCTTGCCTTGTGCACACAATTTTCATGTTGAATGCATTGATGAGTGGCTCAGGCTGAATGTAAAATGTCCTCGGTGCCGTTGTTCAGTGTTCCCAAATCTTGATCTTAGTGCCCTGTCAAATCTCCGTCCAGATTCTGAACGATCTTCTGCCAGTGTTGTGACAACAACTAGATATGTGAGAGGCCAACCTTCCAGTCAAAGTTACCTGTTAAGGTTACAGGGACTTCTTCGCCCAGTGCGTGCTGAAATTGCAGGGCCTGCCGGTGACACAGATAATGCTTTGCAAAATGCTGAGAATGGTGTTGTGCCTATTGTGATACAAAATGCACCAAACAGAGTCCATGTCTCTTCTGTGGAATGCATGCCTGTTAATCATTCCTCTGCACAAAGTTAGATTATACAGTTTCGAGCTTCCGATATATTTCTAACTCATTCTAGAGATGAAAGAATGCATATCCACATCTGGGCTGTATAAAAATGGTTCACATTCTAACATGAAATTGTTACATTGATCCATGAAGAAATGGATCAGTTTCTTTGTCTGGGACATCTTGGAGTGGCGTAGTAGGACTTGGAAAATCAAGGTATACCTTTTTGCTTGACTAACCTAGATTAGAACCGAAGATGTGTAATTGTCTCTTATGTTTTGATAAAGTGTAAAAAGAGTTAAAATTTCTAATCATATCCTACTATTTTAGTTGTCTGTTTCATTTTATTAGGCATAATAGTTTATTTTTGGAAGAGGGTGATATAGGCAGAGTTGACTTTGACCAATGGAAATCACATTAAAAAATTATCTTCTACTAAAAAATCTCATTATTGTTGTTGGCTTAAATATCCAAAAAAATTATACAAATAGATTCACCTTGATTTTTAGTTGTAAAAAATTTTCAATTTAACTCATTCCACAACATTTTTATTCTGTTCCATTGTTAGAATTTTTTGCTTAGGTGGATATGGTTTGATGACATGGCTACATGACATTACAAGTTATTGGCTGGGGCTGAGTCACCAAACTATATATTAATCAATTTTTAAAAACAGAAAGAATTCTCATAAGCCATAAAATATATGCTACTTCATATAACTAAAAATAATATTTGCTTTGTTTGAACAAAAAAGATGGGAAATGTTCTTTCCACCTTTAGTGGTGCCTTCCACATCCTTGAAGTTAAAGAATGTCCTTCATGAGTTTGGATATGCATCTTCAGACTTAGCTTAAATCATGGCAATATTTTTTTTTTTGATTTCACTTGGTTTTTTTATTTGAATTTTAAATACGGTCTGGAGGTATCTATGTATATTGTTTGGGTGTATCTGGCATGGCATGTCCAAAGGACCCCCTCTGATCATTTATGGGTTTTTGATATTCAAACAACTGATTTAAATAATAAATTTTGGAGATACATAAAATTTTATAAAACACCATCTTGCATAATCTTTTTCTTCATGCTAAAAACACACTCCATTGCAAAATCCACAAAATTTTCTCTTATTCTTCGTCAACTTTTCAACACAAAATCACCATTCTTGTATTCATCACTTCAAAGAAGCAAAACAAGTTGGAATTGCAGGTAAAAAGCATTCATCCCTCATTTCTTGCATTTTTTTTTTTTGTCTTTGAGCTGAAAAATGTACGTTGAATTCAGATATGCATCTCCGGACAAAGTTTGATGTGGTCCGGATGTACATATCCAGATTGTCCCGTTAGTTTGATTTTTAAGACTGTTTTTTTGTTATTGGTGGTAATAGATATGGGGCACCCGAATATATTTCCCAAAACTATTGTGAGTGTGGATGTTAAACGGGTCGAAATGAAGCATGATGTTAAACTGAATGAAGTGAATGATTACGTTAAATCAGATGAAGCGATTGATGATGTCAAAAAAACAATATTTTGTTCAGGGTTATTTGAAATTGTGATGTCCTATACGAAATACATCTCTGGAGTGGACGACACATTTCACACAAGAGATTGAAACTTGGCCGAATCACTTTTTAGAAATAATGAAAGAGTTCACCAAACTCAACGACATTGAAAGAGAAGCAAATAAGGAAAGTTCGAAGAATGAACCACCAATAGATTTAGGCAATGAAATATATTTTGATGAATTTTAATTGTAATCTAACAATGTAACACATTTTTTTTTGTATGTAACACACTGCATAATGTTATAAAATTATATGATATTTTTTAGACAATTTTTAGGTTTTGAATTTTTGCTCTGCATTATCAATTGATTTTGGTCTACATATTTTTTGGGTGGATCTGGAGGTGCATATCCAGACACACCTTGTAATTTAAAAATAACAAAATAAGGGACTATACGGACGTGCATCTCCGAATAAACCTATTTTTCTGAAAAAGGTGGATTCATAGATGTATTTCTGAAGTCTTTCCTAAAGATATGATAGGGTTTGTAAGATCCTTATTGCTCAACTCCTTTTATAAATATAGTTTCTCATTCCATTTCTTTACAAATATCAGCATGAATCCATATCCTCATCTTGCATTTGTGTATTTTAATGGTGCAAATTTCCCTTTTCAGTTTAGGGTCTCCGAGTACATACTTCTTGTTGATTCGAAATCCAAATTGAATACTCTCCTATGATATCTATAAAATTGAAAAGTTGTCAAGCTCGAGTACCGTTCACACTCGATTGACAATGAAGGAAAAATGCAGTTCACCATACTTGAACTGAAGACAAATGATGACTTGAAGGATACGTGGAGTAACTTTTACCATTACTCAACAAAGGATCCGATTGAAGGGAATGCGACGATTCAAAGATCAACCAAAGATATTATAAGGATGTTGCAACGTCCTAAACCACTCGTTTGTAATGACATGTAATGTTAAATTTATGTAATGTTTATCTATGTAATGTTTATTTTGATGTTAAATTATGCTGGTTTTCCATTTTTCCATTATTTCTTTCTGTTGCTGATTTGAATTGACATAACATATTTCATAAATCTCATAGACTAATGAACTAGGGGGGGGGGGTTACAAAGATGAATTTCTGAATCAACCTTTTGTGCATACGAAGATGCATCTTCGGACCAAATTTAAACAAAAGAGTTTCTCAACAATTTTGTTTGAGACGTCTGTAAAAAAGGTGCGTCTGGAGATGCATCTCTGGATGCTAGTGGCATTTGAGACTTTTTACGGTGGTGGAGGAGAACACATAAGGGTGAAAATACACATAAGGGATTAACAATTTTTGAAAATACACCGTCTCACACTTTTTATGACCCTACAACGTGTTCTCTCTCCACACAAACCCTCTTTTATTACTACCTCAGAGAAAACTTAGATCTGGTTATTCTTATCAAACTTAGAATCAGTTTTCAACATACATGGGAAATTGAGGATCATTGATATCTCCAATGTTGCTTAATTTTTCCTTGTTGCCTGCACTTTCTACATCTACTCTAACTCTTTCTTTGAGTATCTTACATCATGTGAGTGTAACTTCTATTCCATCATGAGTGAGGTAATATCATTTCAATTTCTCCTTGAAAGTAAGATTTTTCTTCTATGTGAGTAAGGTTTCATATGGGATGTGGAGCCCTTGGAGGACCTATATGCTGTAAACCTACCGACTGACTGGGGTGATATCAGTGATACTGATGTCTGAGCTTGAATCCCTGAGAAAGATTTCGGCGTACATTGGCGAAAACAAAATAAATTCGGCGCTGGAAGCTGAAGCAAACATGACTGTCGAAGCCAGTAGGATACAAATTCTGGAGGAAGATTGCATCTTGGCTATTGAGCCAAAGCCACCAGATGAGAATGGAGGAATCCAAGAATACATCAACGAGCAGCGTTTTGACTGCATATATGACGATGAACCTTTAGGGTTCGAGAAGGATCCTATGGCGCCTGAAAAGATGCAGCCACAAGATCCCTTGGAAAAAATAGATCTTAGCAAAAAGGGGGATAAAAGACCAACCTATATCAGCGCCAACATCGACCAAACACTAAAGTCTGAGGTAATATCTTTATTAAAAGAATTTAAAGATTGTTTTGCTTGGGACTATAATGAAATGTCTGGTTTAAGCAAGGATTTGGTCGAGTTGAAATTTCCAATAAAAGCTGAGAAAAAGCCAGTAAAGCAGACACCTCGACGTTTTGCTCCAGCAATAATGTCGAAGATCAAAGAAGAAGTCGAAAGACTCCTCAAGAGCAGGTTCATCAGAACTGCAAGGTACGTCGAATGGTTGGCAAATATTGTGCCAGTCATGAAGAAAAAATGGGAAATTAAGAGTGTGCATTGATTTTAGAGATTTAAATGCCTCCACTCCCAAAGATGAATATGCTATGCCTGTGGCAGAAATGTTGGTCGATTCTGCCGCTGGTTTTGAATATTTGAGTATGCTTGATGGTTATGCTGGCTATAACCAAATTTTTGTTTCAGATGAAGATGTGCCGAAACGGCATTTCGTTGCCCGGGGGCACTAGGGACATATGAATGGGTGGTCATGCCATTCGGCCTAAAAAATGTCAGAGCAACTTATCAAAGGGTAATGAATTCTATGTTCCATGAGTTTATTGAAGACTTTATGCAGGTTTACATTGATGATATCGTGATAAAGTCGAATAATAAATCGACACATCTGCAACATCTTCGAACATCTTTTGAAAGGATGAGAAAATATGGATTAAAAATGAATCCATTAAAGTGTACTTTTTGTGTGCAGGCATGTGATTTTCTTGGCTTTGTGGTACACAAAAAGGGCATAGAAGTAAATCAAAGCAAAACCAAAGCCATCATGGACGTCATGCCTCCGTCGAGCAAAAAAGAGCTTCAGTCTTTGTTGGGTAAAATAAATTTCTTGAGAAGGTTCATATCCAACTTAAGTGGAAAAACTAAGGGTTTTCACCACTACTTCGACTGAAGAATGAAGATTTCGTTTGGCAAAAAGAACATCAAGAGGCTTTCCACAAGATCAAAGAATACTTAGTGAAGCCTCCAGTTTTAGCGCCTCCTGTTAGAAATAGGCCTATGAGGTTGTATATTGCAGCCTCAGATACGACTATAGGAAGTATGCTAGTACAAGAAGATGGAAATAGTGTCGAAAGACCTGTGTATTACCTAAGTCAAGTGCTAAATGATCCTGAAACTAGGTATAGTGATATAGAAAAACTATGCCTTTGTTTGTATTTTTCTTGTATTAAACTGAAGCAATATATAAAGCCAGTTGACGTGTATGTCTCTTCCCATTTCGATATTATTAAACATATGTTGTCTAAACCAATTTTGCACAATCGAATTGGTAAATGGGCACTAGGATTAACAGAATATTCCCTGACTTATTTTCCTTTAAAGGCAATGAAAAGACAAATAGTGGCAGACTTTCTTGTCAACCATTCAATGGTTGCCATGCCACAAAATTTTGTCGATATGGTACCATGGAAATCATATTTCGACGGTTCTAGTCAAAAAGATGGCGTCGACATCTGAGGAGTCATAATTTCTCCAAGTGGAATTCTAGCCGAGTTCAAGTATAGAATCGACGGTATTTGTACTAACAATGAAGTTGAATACGAGTATTTGATAATTGGACTTGGACTCCTGCTAGAATTGGAGGCAAGGAATGTCGAAATCATGGTAGATTCATAATTGGTTATTAAGCAAGTTTCGAAGGAGTATAGATGCGTTAAAGAGAATCTAATAGTGTACTTTGTAATTACTATTAGATTGCTTAAGTAGTTTGAGCAAGTAAGTCTTTGACATATACCTCGTGGGAAAATCAAAAGGCGAATGATTTAGCGCAAGAGGCTTTAGGATACAAGAAGGGTCAAGATGGAGAACCTATCCAGGTAAGAGAAAAAGTCCGAGCAACTTTATTATCTCCTTCAGATTTATCAATTATAAAATTAGGAGCTATAGGTGCTGAAAATTTTCAAATTTTAACAATTGACAATGGGCAAGATAATGCCTGGCGTAAGTCATTGGTCGATTATTTACGTTCTCCTACGGGTTCGACAGAACAAAAAGTTAAATACCGTGCCTTCAGTTATGTTTTAATAGAGAATGAATTATTTAAGAAAACTTCTAAAGGAATATTGCTCAAATATCTTGGGGAAAGTGAGGTATATATAGTAGTATCAAGTGTGCGCAGTGGAGCTTGTGGTGCACATCAAGATGGATACAAAATGAAATGGCTTTTGATTCGCTCAGGTGTATATTAGCCCTCAATGTTGAAAGATTGCATTGAGTTTGCTAAAGGCTGCCAAGAATGCCAAATGCATGGGGGCATACAACATGTCCTTGCAAGTGAGTTGCATGCCATCATGAAGCCTTGGCCATTTAGGGGATGGGCCTTGGATGTGATTGGAGAAAATCCAGCTTCATCAAAACAACAAAGGTATATTTTAGTCTACATTGATTATTTCACAAAGTGGGTCGAAGCTGTGGCTTTGGAAAATGTCGACCAAGAGGCTTTTATTGATTTTATACAAAATCACATCATATGTCGGTTTGGGATTCCAAAAACAATTACAACCGACCAAGGATTAATGTTTACTAGGCAAAAAATGCAAGAGTTTACGCAAGAGGTTGGGATTAAATTACTAACTTCTACTCCCTACTATGCTCAAGCAAATGGCCAGGTCGAAGCGACCAATAAGGTTATAATTAGTCTAATTAAGAAGCATGTAGGAAAGAAGCCAAGACATTGACATAAAACACTTAATCAAGCTTTGAGGACATGTAGGACTTCTCCCAAAGAAGCAACATGAACTACATCATTTCTACTTGCTTATGGACACAATGCTGTGTTTCCTGTTGAGATACATATTCAATCTGTAAGAATTCAGAGACAACATGAAATACCATCTGAGGATTATTGGAAAATGATGGCAGATGAATTAGTCGACCTGGATGAAGAGAGAATGTTAGCACTCAATTCATTGAGAAGACAGAAAGAAAGAGTTTCCAAAGCCTATAACAAAAAAGTGAAAGATAAGGTATTTTTTGTCGATGATTTAGTTTGGAAAGTGATATTACCTATGGACAGGAATGATAGAGTCTTGGGAAAGTGGTCCCCAAATTGGGAAGGACCCTTCAAGGTAATACAAGTCTTTTCAAACAACACTTATGAACTTGAAGAATTAGCCCCAGATCGACGGATTATGAGGATAAATGGCAAGTACTTAAAAAGGTACAAACTAATTCTTCAAGAGGTTGTAATTTCGACAGAATAAAATGTTTTTCGAATAAAAGCTAGAAAGAGTTTGTCTTGAAACCAGCAAGTCAGCCATACATGAAATGTGTGCAAAAGATAAAATGTAAAGGCAAAATAAAATATTACATTAAATCTGCCAATTGGCCATTGTTTGAACTTTACATTACATTACAAAAAAGACCATAACTGTGGACACAAAAAATCAGAAGTGTCGAAATTTGTTTTGAAAAGACCTGAGCTCACTATGAAGGTGGACTACGTGATTCTCAAAGCTTTCTGCCTTTTCTTTAAGCGTCTCTAGCTCAACTTTAATGTTCGAAGTATCAGTGCTGACAAATATGGCATCCATAGTGATCCGGTGAACTTCAGCTTGGGTCGGGGCGATAACTTGACTAAGCTCATTTTCTTGATTAGTGACAATTTCTAGCTCTTCGCCCAGAGCAATCATTTCTTTCGACAATTCATCCATTCTACTGCGTATTTCAGCAACTCTTTTCCTTTTAGGAATGAGTTCTTGGCGCTTCTGATTAATTTGTGTCCTCAAACCTTTGATCACCTTTTTGGTCTTCACCACCACATCCACATAATTCTTCACCAAAGTTTGTTTCTCCTCGACCAGTGCCTCATTCTTCTTCACAGAATCGACATTTTCCAGTAGAGGAAGAAATTTTTTCTCGAACGACGCCATCATAAATTTGGCTGAATCAGAAGTTTAAAGGCTCTTTAATTGATTTAGAGCATCTGAAAGTTCTAAGCCAAGACTGGATTACTCATGAAGCATGTGAGGCAAATTATGGTTTAAAGCATGAACACGAATTTTGTTCGGCAATTGTTTAACTTTTGCAGCTTCAGGCCCCAATTTGTCGTTGTGAGTTTGAGATTGGTCAGAACCATAAGAGAAAGTGTGAGTGTCCACAAAATTATATAGTCTTGCTAGTGCCTCCAAGGTATAAGTGTGACACCCCAAATAATTCAATATTTAAAATAATTAGAATTTTTAATTATTAATTTAATTAAGAGTTTAATTATTAATATTTGGAATTATTGGAATTAATTAATTAATTAAAATGAAAGTGGAATTGTTGGGAGTGTGAGGAGTAATGGGGGGTGTGACGAGTAAAATACTCTACCTATCCTAATTATTATTTTATTTTATTTATTGGAATAATAAAAGGAATAATAAAAGGGAAAAGAAGGAAAAAGAGGAATAGAAGGTTTTTCATCATTCGTAACATTGGAGAAGAGAAGAGAAAGAGGAAAAGAGTGAAAGTTGCCGGAATTCGAAGAACCCACAAGGTAAGGGGTGATTTCGATTGATTAACATGCCTTATCGGTTTTTATTGCAATAGAATTGATCGTAGTATGTTAAGAATTCTCAATTTAGTAATTCTAGGTTTTCATAGAATTATCCCAATTTGGTGTCGGAATGTGTAGAATTGAGTAATTAGTGTGTTATAGGATCATTAGGAATGATCAGAGTATGTTATATTGCATGTTACTGCTGTTGGATTGTGCAATTATATTGTGTTTGAATGTTGGGTTCGTGTGGGATTGATGGAAATTGAATTGGTATGCATAATGCTGTCAAAACTGCATAATTTTGGTTCTGGTCGCAGAACCGGTTTCCATGTGGAAGGAACCGGTTCGTGTAAAACCGAAAAGGAACATTCGGGTTTCGGGAACGGGTTCTCTGGGAGGAACCGGTTCCCGCTCATTTTTTCAAAGAAAACGATTTTCTGGAACCGGTTCTGTCAAGGATCCGGTTCCCATACATTTTTCGGGGCGTGTTTTTGAACTTTGTGGGAACCGGTTCTCTCGAGGAACCGGTTCCATTACTTTTGAAAAATTCCAAACTTTAAAATTCATAACTTTCAAACCGTAAGTCCGTTTTGAGCGCCGTTTTGGACGTTGTTTCTTAAATTAAATACTCTATTTTATAAAATGAAAAAAATTATAATTAATGGATTTTATTTTGAAAAGAGCCGTTTTTCCAATTTGTGAACAATGGGAGTTATGGGAATGGTGGATGAATGAGTATAGGATTGTTCTGGCAGGTTGAACGTGGAATGAAGCTTGTATGTTATTTTCCTGCTGTTTATTCATGATTGTATTGATATCATATGTTTTTGTTGGTGTTGTATATACCTGGTAGTTGTTGATCTTAGTTGTTGTTGTTGTGGTATATACCGGTGATAGTCTTACCAATTGAAGGGTAAGCGTTTGGCATATTTATGTTTTGTGATGATTTATTTCATGATAGGTGATGATATCATGTTGTGGTTGATGATGGTTTATGATGTCTGATATGGTCATAGCCTGTGTTGAATGTTGCATGCTGGTGTTGTGCATGCATATGCATATTGGTGAAGTTAATTCCCATTGTGTGGAATTTGACTTGTATTGCCAATAACCGTTCCCGGGTGATGATGGGTGGTGAGGCTGGATTCGTATCCGGGTGATTATGGACGAATCGATGATTACTGTATCCGGGTGATGATGGATCAGTGTGTGTGACTTGGTCACGTTTTTGGTACCACATGCATTGCGTCTGCATTTGTATTTGCATGGAATTGTAACATGTTAGAATGGTTTCCAGTGTTACAATTCTCTTGTTGTTATTGTTGTGCATAATGGATTGTGTGGTTGTAACCGTGTGTTAAAATCTGAATTATGCTAGAATGGGTGGATTAATATGCTTGTGAAATTATGTTGTCTGAGGAACTTATAATGCATCTTAATTATGAGAAATCTCACCCTTACTTTAATGATTTCAGATTAAAGTTAGCAGCTCATGAGTTGGTGAGGATGGCTCTAGAGCTATGTTATTTTGTGTCCGCGTGTCAGTGTCGTGCTCTGATAGGTTGTAACACTGGGGAACGTTTAGCTGAGAAAATTATCTAGTATTCATTTATTATTTGAATTACTTTGGGAAATAATTATGATTTGGTTTTATTCCGTTTTGGTTTTATGGTACTTTTCCGCTGTGTAACACATGATATCATTTTTATTGAATATTTTAATAAGTTCTTCAGTGGAGCATGGCTACTGTTATTTGAGGTTTTATTTTATTTTGAATTGTGACATCCCTTGTTTCCATGTAACTCTGATTTAATTAAGATATTCACGGGGTATTTTTAGAAGGGGTGTTATAATAAGCTTCAAGATCCTCTTCAATCGACACTAGTGAATCAACTTTCTCTTCCATGGAGGGTTTTGGTGAAGTGATTTTCTTTTCCCTTGAAGGGCTAGCTGAGTCATTCTTCCTCTCCTAAGGAGGATTTTGAGCCTTGAGTAAGGGATAAGGAGATCTGGTTTCCCTTTCAGGAGAAATGTCGGGGGCATCTTCAGAAGGGGAATATGGTGAATTGGTGGCATTTTCAGGAGCCTTTGAACCCTACAGGGAATCTGAAAGACTAGAGTTAGAGCTAGTCGAACTATAACCCTTATGTTTGGCAGGACTAGTGACCGAATCCGAGTCATTAAGATTAGCCGAAACAGTCAGGTCAACAAACTCACCAGCGGCTATGTCGAAGTTTTGTTGATGGTGAGGTAAGGAAACTTCTGACAGCGGAGTGTAGTCTGGCACACTGTATTGTAGGTCAGAAGCTTCGACCTGAAGAAGAAATAGAGAACAGTTAGCCAAATAAATTTGGCAAACAAAATAGATAAAAGGTAAAAGTTTGGTGAATACCTATGGCGTCGAACTTGGATTCGCAGTTTCATCCTCGACCGAAGCAACAACATTGTCCCCTTCCAGATTTTTGGCTTCATCAGGTGTAGGAGTTGGGGTCGGAGTGACGATGGTTGTATTTATTATGATATTGTCAGCACTTGAAATTAGGACAGTGTCGAGACATGTAGCCAAGAGCACTTTACCTCTTCTTGTTGTGTCATCTTTATCGTCGATTTTTATTCCAAGGTCTTTGATCAGGTGGACTTTCTTTTTCTTCTTTTTTACCACCTTGTCTTCAAATGGGGAAGCGTGTTTCCTCTTATGGTCTTTAGATTTGCGGGAGTGAGGAGACTGATCATCAGGTGATGGATGAGAATATAAAGAAAATGTTAGTCAAAATCGTAACTTTGGTCGAAACTGTTTAATTAAGCAACGCCTACCTCAGCCTTCTTAGTGTGGCGATTCTTTTTGTCCTTGAACTTTTTGGATATTTTGGAGGGAGCAGCCGAATCCGCTGAGCATTTTCGAATTTGATATACAAAAGATACATTAGCAACTTGCAATCCATGGAGCATCGAACGTAATAAAGAAATATATTTACAGAAGAATCAGGCTTCTTGAGAGAAGATGAAAGTGGCTCATAGTCGGAGGGAGTGTTAATAGGTGTGAACTGCAAGATATCGTCCAAGTAATGAATACTGAACCAGAAAACAAGAACAAAATTGTAAGTGTAAAATATACCTTTGAGCGTGAGAGGCCTTCTTGGTTAATAGTGTCGACAGGAACAGTCGACGGTCCTTCCCGATCTTCAAAAGCAAGAGTTCTCTTGGGAACGACTACTTGTGGCAGAGGTACAACTAGGAAAAAGGCTAAGTCAAATAAGGGTGTGATTCAAAACTGAAAAGGAAATTGAGCTTTCTAAAAGCTGTTACTGTTGGGAACTACGACAAGCTCTCTCACATATTTAAGGTCAATATGCAGAAAGCCTGGGTAGTCGTGTAACCAATGCTTCTTCGCAACCACCCGGTCGACTTTCTTTTTGTAAGCATTTTGAATATTTGACCAAGAGCTATACCACCAATATGGGATAGGTGGTCAAAAAGCCAGTGCTAGTGGGCTAGTCGGCAAAGGAGGAAATTTGATTTTTTCAAAATGAAGTGCGTAAAGATACTTGTCTTTCACGTAACCAGGGATTTTAAGTTGTGGAATATTTTCGGTTACCTTCTCCCTTAGCTCTTGGGCCGCATCATGGATGGTTCGACAAAGATTATTTGATAAGTACACCACCATAAAATACTTCTGGAAAGCTTGAATCTCTTTAATGTTGGTGGTCTTACATTTTGTCGTCTTTCCCTGAAAATTGTTAAGAGCAGCAATTAGTTCGACTATTTTTCTGGTGGGATCATTAACAAAAGTAACAAAATAGGACTGCCACCAAGTTTCAAACTCCTTACTGCAGTAGTATACTGGTCTAAAGGGAGTGAAAGTAAGTTTGGCTCTGCACAACCATAGGTTATCGACGTCTTCGGTAAGAAGCTCATGAGAAGTATAGAAAGATTTGGGAACAAGCTGGCAAAGGCCGACTCGTCGAGCTCCCAAGTTGGATTGGTAAGTTTTCAAACATGGGCTCATGTTGGTGATAGCGTAAGTGAGAAATTGGGGAGTCAAAAATCGCCTCCAATTTACCAAAGAATTCTGTCGGTTCGCCTCTTGGACTGGTGGGAAGGAGTCGGTGAGCCACTCTGGTCTGCTTTTACCATAAGAAAACCGAGCCATAAAGGGTGTGAAATCTTCTCTTGTCAACATAATGTTGAACAGTAGTTTGAAGACTTCATCATTCGGGGAGGTTTTATCGACAAGAGTCAAAGGAAGATAAGATGGCCAGACGGCTTCATTTCGATTGTTGGAAATTGAGACTTTCTTTTGTCGAAGAGGTTTGATGTCTTCAGAGAAAGTAGCGTTTATCCACAGTTGTAAGAGCCAAAAGGGGTCATGTACCAAAATGCTTTTCTTTTTTGGATTGTTGAGATCAAAACTTTTTATTTGGTTGACCACGTTAGTCATAGAAACGTATAAAGAGGCCAAAATTAGCTGGCCTAGGGCAATGTTTTCACCCCTGTGCAACGAGGTGGCCAGATAAACAAACTGTTTGACTATCTGCATCGATCACGAACAAAAAACAAAACGAGACAGCCAAAGGGTTATAAATGCAACGTGCTCCTCATCAAAAACGTCGCCAGAATCTTGTTGGTGATAGCTAATAAAAGTAGTGTATGTTGGATGTTTGGATTCGCCAACGTCGAATTTTATTGCAATAGGAGTGTGTTCAGTATGATTAAAAATTTTTCTAGCAGGTTTCACTCCCGTTAGAGCTACTAGGTCGAGGAGAGTGGGAGTTATCATACCACACTTAGTGTGGAAAGTGTTGGTCGATCCCTCCCAGAAGTGCAAGGAAGCCAATAACATGCCGCTAGAAGAGGGCTGCCCGACACGAGAAAGTTCCAGCAAATCATAAATACCAATTTCTTTCTATTGCTGGGTTTCAAACGTACCATCCAGGCCTTGAATCTAGAGCAGTTTAGAGGAGGAGCAGTGCGAAAGTGTCTTTCCAAAAATTGTAAAGAAATAGGATGTGGAGACGTGATTAGAGGGCTACTGCGAGTACTGGTTGGGAAAAACGCACCCTCGTCAGCAACATAGATTTCAGAAGGAACATCCACAGGTAATGGGCCCAAGAAAGCTAAGGGCTCGTTTTTAAGATTGAAAGGGATGAGTACCTGGGATTTTCAAATCTTGATTTTTTTCTTCAAAAAAAGGGGGCTCTAGCACGTAGGGCTTGCAATCAACTTGACGAATGAGGATGGTTTCTCCTGGAGCTGTTTGGATGTGTTGATTCGCCATTGAAAGAGTAGAGAAAGCTTAGAGGTGGTGAAAAATAGGGTTTAAGTGTTCTCTGGTTTTTTGCTGAGAGGAAGAAGAAAACTGAGGTGGCGAAAGAAGAAAGAAACAAAATAATTAGGGTGCCTATTTATAGGCTTGAGATGAAGTGAAGAAAAACAAGGGAAAATCTTGATGATTTCCTAGGTTAAAGATCATGTCCAGTCGAAGGACACGCGTAGCCAGATCAAAGTAGAAGCGTGGTGGGCCATGTCTGCCACTAAAGTGTAATCATGGCCAGCATTGATGATCCCACGTCTTGAAGAGAAAAACCTGGTACGCTATCATGATTACCTGACGTCACGAAAAGATCGGAACAGTAAACTACTTTTTGGAGTAGTGGAAACGACTTGGTCGACAAATTAGGAAATTCGAAAATAGCATCTCTGGGGGGAATTTTGTTACCTTGAAATTTCTTAAGGTGTTTAAGGGTATGCATCAAATGCAAACGTCCTTATAAACTAGGGGTCGATCCTTAAAGAATAAGGGTTCTTCAGAAGAATTTATGAAACCAAGCCAAAGATGTCGGAAAGAAACATGTCGACCAGAAGAATAAACAAGGGAATTGGTCGATTCGACTAAAGTATCAAATAACGAAGAAGAAGTCGAAGTTAAATCCAGTCGGTGGTAGACATTTCCAGACTTAGATAATTTTGTGTTCGTGTCTTTGGAGGAAAAAACATCGAAATCAGAAGCAGTTACCTTTTTTATAAGTCAGAGGCGGGAAACATTCAAAACTCAAGATCGTGGGTGGTTGGTGAAGCTTTGTGTGCTTTAAGCGCCAAACAGGTGGTGAAATATGGTGGAATGGTTTCTTAGGGATCGAACGCCAGTCATAGATTGTCTATAGGCAGTTACTTTGTAAATACTATAAATAAGTCACTTTTCTGTAAAATTAGTGTGTTCACTTGTATACTCAAACTACTTGTAAAAACTCTGCCCAATTTCGAGCGTCAGGAAGAAAGAGTTGCGAAAGTATTTGAATGTACGTGAATCACCATTTTATTTCAATGCAAAACCTTTATCTTTCAGTCGTTTACTGTGAAGCTTTTACTTGCTTTTTATTTATTTTCCAGCAATCTCTTTGCATTTTCGTCTACATTGATACGCTTTTTGTTACAAGTTTCAAGTTGACAAAAGAGTCCTTCTACCCTTATTTCGCATTGAACAAAACTGGATCCACTGCTTTCTGTCGGTTATGAGTCACCGTAGTAGGTTTAACCCCAGCGAACATTCAGGTTTGTCAAGTTATTTAGGTTTGTTGTCTCCGTCAGTCACGAGTCACCTATCGGTTAAGCCTGAATTATTGTGTGGAAAGTCATTGTACTTGCTCCCTTGTTTTTAGAAAACCGTTTCCTAGGCAAGGACTTCGACAGAGTCAGTACAATCACAAAATCTCAGCACATGTCTTAAGATCAACTGGTCGATCTTGCGAGTGACCCTTAATTTTAAAACTTTGAGAGGACCAGCGATTGTTTATCATTTTCGACAATAAACAATGATGCACATAAAACATAAAATGACTAACTTTAAGAGTTATTTATGTAGTTAGTTACAAATAGCTTGCTATACAAGCAACTATTGGTGTATACTTGAGGTTAATCAATAAAACTTTCTTCTTCTCTCTTTCATCAATGTATACAAGCTTTTGCTTTTTGTTTTCTTCATCACACCATTGCTGCAAATTGATACTTATGACACAGTGTGTTTAGCTTGTATCTTCACAAGTGGTGTGAAGGTTAATCAATCAATCGAGTGAATATTAGTTGTTGTTTAAGCTGATTTTGTTCCAACCATATTTATGTTTTTGTTGAAGTATGTCAAGTTCCAATAAATAGAAAGAAAGAGAGTACTCATTTATTTATTATACTAAGTGAATGAATCAAACAACACACAATTTTACATAATGATCTGAAAACAACAGAAGAAAACCACCACAGTTGTGGAGCAAAGAACTACCTGCCACAACTTAATTATTACCACATACATATGATGTTTACATTGTTGACATGAAAAAAGGTGAACATTAAAAACCCGAGTTTCTTCACTAATCTTAGCCACAATTCTTCATTTTTTTGAAGTGACACACGATTAACGATAGTAATGTAATATGTCATGAAGAGCTGGCCAATCATCGTTAATTAACTTTATTTTACCACCCACAATAAAATCACCATCAGCTTTGTTTGGTGCAAAATTTAAACGTGCAAAATATTCTCCTTTGAAAATGTAAGCTTCATCTTTAACGTGAGAAGAAAAAGCAGCACCAATTCCATACTCAAATACCGTACCAACCAAACTACCAAAACCACTTCCAATAGAGTCATGAGATACAATATCCTTAGATTGGAAGTCTATAAGGTAATATTCAGCTCCTCTGAATAAGAAAACATGTTTCTCTGTAGATCTTATTGCAGCATCTATTCCATCTTTAAGCGGTGTTTCTTTGAGACAAGGAAACATGTCAGTGATTGGAATATTACCTGTAAGTAAGCTGCACTCGGATGAATGTGCGGATAGCTTCACTTTGGCACATTGATTTCCAGAAAAGATGTATCCATCATTTGATTCAGCGTCAAAGGCACAATCGATTACATTTGCAAAATTCATTTGAGCGATCATTGATCCTTTAGAAGTAAGACACGGCCCTTCAATAATGTCTTTTTTCTTATCTCCAGGAGCATAATTCACAACTATAAACTTTTCTTTCACGAAAATGTAACATTCATTCAACTTGGATGAACGAAATGCAGCATCTATGCTATGATATGGCATTTTTTATTATAAGATTTATTTAGTTATTTGGAGAGGGATATGCCATGTTTTTCCTTTAGTTTTTGATTGACTCGGTTTATATAGATTTTACCGGCTTACACGTCTGGGCACGTTTGCATGCGACTCCAATCGTGGAAGAATAATGTTAATTGTTTAAAGACCTAATTTCAACTTGCTCAATATATATTAAAGAATGACCAAGGAAATAAAGCAAGTCTTCTCTTGGACTTTATGTCATGTTATACAATAAGCCCGTACAATTTTTTGTTTGAAAATCAAAAGATATTTTGAGCACTTACGAGGAAATGAAGGGAAGGTTATTATACCCTCTTCTTTACGGTAGTTTATTTTGTTTAATAGGCAATGAATCTTTTTAAAGGGAGTATAAGGTTGTATAAAAAGTTATTTGAAAAAAAATAATAAAAAATTGATCTTTTAAATCGAAATTTTTATTCCTATTATTAATATCTTCTGAAATTTAAAAAATTCAAATTTAATTTTTTACATTTTAAAAAATTTTAAAATTTTGTAAATAAATATTTAAAGTATTCTGAACAGATATAAAAAAAATTGTTCAAAAAATTAAAATTGAAAGATCGGATATTTATAGGAACTAAAAACGTATTTTATTAAAAAATTTATAATATTTTAAGAAACAATTTAATAAAATTTATTTTCAAAAATATTAAAAATATATATATGTTTTTGAAAATTATTCATTTCGTTTTGAGATTTCTCTATAGTACAGTTGCAACCTGTTCATACTTAGATGGATAATGCAAGAGAAAGATTCGGAAGCGTAAACAAAACTAATAATGTTAGTCTGATGTCTATAATTATTAGTTAAATTCATCTTCTCAATATATATTAAAGAATGTCCAAGGAAATGTCCTGTTAGCACTCCTCTATAATTTAGTTAAATTCCACTTGCCATATACATTAAAGTAGGACCAAAGAAATAAGGCAATTTCTTGTCGCATTATTATTAGTGATGATTTTGTAAAATACATATTCGAAATGTGTTAGAGATGTATATCCGATTTTTTTAGCAATAATTAGCTATTAAAAAAATACATAAGTAATTATATTTTGGAAAAAATTACGCAAATAACCATATTTTAGAAAATGTTTACACACATGAGTCATCTCAAATGGCGTATGTACTGCTATTTTTGTCTTAGGCGCCATCTCAGATGACACATGCACTTCTAACAAGCCACGTGAAATGGCGCATGCACTTTAGATTTAGGAGTAGGCGCTACCTGAGATGGCTCCTACGTGTAAATGTGTTTTCTATAAATAAAACACTCATTTCTCCATCATTCGTCACACCTTCTCACACTCTCTTCTCATTTTCTCTCTGGTTTTTGCGTCATGACATCTCTCATAATTTTCACGAGAGATGGGTACGTCATTTTCTCGGCCACCGAACCTCCGATGAAAATGAAATTTTGGCACTTTCATCCCATGGCCAAACTAAAGAAAGATTTGATGCGCTGGTTAGGAGGGGAAATCGAATATGGGGAACAAATTAGAAGGATCCAGAGAAGAAGGACGAAAAACTCATTTTTTAACTGCAACCACTTCATTAACTCGGCTTTTTGCAAATTCGCCAATAAATATGACTCCTCAGAGAATTGTTTTGCATCACAAATCTTCACTCTCTCTTATACAACTCTTACATAATTAGATAAAATTTTAAACATGATTCTTCTCACATTGGGTGATTCTCGCAGTGGAACAAGAGCAAACATTGTCACGTTTGTAAGTTTTATTTATAAATGTTATTGTTTTATTCAGTTATTCACACATGTTTTTATATATTTTATTTACATGTTTTTATTTAGGATAAAAATAGATTTAGATGCCGCTCGCACAACTACGTTGCTCCTGATTTTGGGCATTTTATTAAAATCTCAAACTGCACGATAGATACCAAGTTTATTCTTACAATATTGGAAAGATGGAGACCCAAGACACACACCTTTCATCTGCCCATATGTGAATGTACCATTACACTAGAGGACGTTTACATTGTAATGAGTCTTCTTATTGATGGTAAGGCAGTGGATGAGCTGGCTCAACAAGCCAATTCGCTATGCGAGGAGATGTTGGGTAGATATATGGTGGATCATACTATTGCAAGGGGCCAAGATATTTTATTAATTGAAATTAAAAGGCATTATGGGTCTCTTAAATTGAACAAAAATCCCTCCGAACAACAAAAAATTATTAAGACGCGTAATTATATCATGATATTATTTGGGAGCCTATTATTCCCCGAAAGTGAAGGTAATAACATGAATTTTATGCATTTAGGTTTGCTTAGCGACATTTGATAAAATAAAAAACTAAAGTTTGGGTTCCGCAGTTTTAACTCATCTATATAGTTCCTTATGTAAAAATGCTACAAAAGACAAAGTTACTTTTTACGACTGTGCTTTCTTGCTACAAGCATGCGATTAGTAGAGAATGGAGTCCTTTAACCCCGTCAACGACCAACCGTTCATTTTCCCGTACGCAACAAAGTAAGTATATAGCTTAAATATTCTATTATTTATCTCTTTGCTATATATACGTACTTAATTAATTATTTTTTCATTCCTTTAGATTTTGTGTAAGGGGTATGGATTACAACAAGAATCCAAGATTTAATGTCGTTCTTTATCGTAATCTTTTGGACCACCTCGGTCCGAATGATGTACGTAGTTCCTCTAAAATTCAATTACTTTTAAATTATATATTTTTTAATTTTATTATTAATATGATTTTATTTTATCCACAGTTCGTTTGGAGACCATACTAGGGTTTAGACCATGAACCCAACCCTGAGGATGCAGAGGTTTGGGCTGCGAAGACTGCAATCATATGGTTCAACATTATGGAAATGAACCATAGCGACTGTGTCAATATGCAATTCAAAATGCATTAAGACATACTACGCAATCCAATATTTTTGGCTCCCTGGCATCTCAAAAGGGTCGATGCCCAATGGGGATTTGAAAATTGGAAAGATTTTGATAAGTATTAATGTAAGATGTGGAAAAGGCGTTGGGAACATGTCTAACAATATCCTGTTTTCCTCGCTCAAGATATTATACGACACACTGATCAATATATTAATTGGTACATATTAGTAACTAACCCATAAATGTTTGTGTCTCACCAACGATATATGGTCTACCCACGCACCCAATGGGCCCAACCCTCAAATTCGCAATAACACTACCAACCACTACCCCAACAACAAACCCAAACACACATCAACCTCCCACAAAACACCCCGACGATACAGATCCACAAACACGGAACCCCAACCCCAATCTCAACCTCAATACCAATACACTTACATGTCCAACACATAATTCCAATACTCTCACATGCCCAACACACAATTACAATACTCCAAACAAAAATTATTTATCCAACACCCCAATATGGGTCCATCATCATCTCGCCTTAGCCCAGATATTGGCCTACCTGAAGAGTATTGCCTAACCAACCCAACATACCATCAACCATCACATCAAGAAACCTCCTAACAATCATATGAGTACCAATCTCTAAACACCCAATTTCCTTTTCACCCCACCTATTTAGTTGAGTGCTATCGACCCTAAATGGAACCCAACCCCCACCAAGACGACCAAACTATGAGAACATGGACACTCGACTCTACCAAAACGAGACTTTAAGAGATGCAGATTTGGAGAATTACATGGATGTTGATCGTATACACTATTTAGGGCTATCGACCCAACCAAAACAAGCTCAGTGTAGACATGGAACATGGGTTAGACGAGGACGTGGTTGTGGAACCACCGATCATTATCGAGTCCCAGGAAAACAATATAACTTATGTAATTGTTATTGCATATAGGATTTGTTGACTATTCTTGTGACAATTCCTTCTGCAGATATAATTTTTTTAAAATTAAAATTATTAAAGACTTATATACGATCAACTATATCACAAGAAAGACTTAAAGTTGTTAAAGTCTTTTATCTTTGTAAGCTTTCATTTTATCTATACTTTCATTGTAAACATATAAGAACATTAAAAATAAAATAAAATTTAGCACTGGTAAATAATAAAACATTAATTTTATCTTGAAATACTAACGGCTGTTTACTAAATTTTAAGATAAACAGTAACATCATTAATTATAAAAAATAAATTTTAAACCAAAATTACTCTTATTTTATTGAGATGACATAATTCTAAAAAAGGGCAAAGATGTAATCAAAGTCTTCAAGAAATAAATGAGAAAGTAATAAAAAGCTCAACATAAACTTTTTATTTTCCAAAAAAAGTTTTGTACGGCACTTTTGTCGACAGAAACAAAAAATGAAAAGTAGTATAACATAAAGTCAAACTCCAAGCGAAGAATTTCTAAATGTCTCGGGTCATTGTTTTTTATTTTTTGAACAGGCAAAAGCATTTTCATTGTCTTTGGTCATTGTTTGATATATATCGAGTAAGTTGAATTTAATTGCTTAAATGAGCACATAGCTGTCATTGTTAGTTGCACTTGCGCTCATGTTTCTCTAGCATTATCTAGCAACTATAGAGAAAATGATACATCCCATATTTTTTAGCTAGCAACATGCTTAATATTCAACGGGATTGGCAGTTAAAAATCAACATTATTCCTCCAAGGACATTATGATTATCAGATGCAGACGTGTCCAAACGTGTTTTGAGCATCTATTATAAAATTTATTATTATTTTGTGTTCAAATAGACTGTAAGACGGTAACATCTATATAAAGAGAGGCATTTTCCAATTAACCAAAGCATAAATATTTTATATCTCTTTCCAAACAGATACACTAATATTGGATAAGAAAAAATGCCATATCATAACATAGATGCTGCATTTCGTTCATCTAAGTTGAATGAATGTTACTTGTTTGTGAAAGACAAGTATGTCGTTTTGAATTATGCTCCTGGAGAGAAGAAAAAAGATATCATCAAAGGGCCGAGTCTTATTTCCGAGGACTTTCCAATGGTTGCTAAAATGTCGGCTGAAAATGTAATAGATTGTGCTTTTAACACTGATCACAGTGAGGCATTCATCTTCTTTGAAAAACAATGTGAAAAGATAGATTATGCTCCAGATTCAACCGAATCCAAATTACTTAGCGGTCCAACTTCAATCATTGAAGCATTTCCTGGTCTCAAAACTACAGTGCATAAAAATGGAATAGATGCTGCATTTCTATCTACGATGAAACATGTTTACTTATTTAAAGGACATAGATATGCCCGCATAACGTATGATCATCCTGAATACATGGTCTTGGTTTATCGAACCATACGCGAAGGTTTTACTAGTTTGCTTGGTACAGTGTTTGAATCTGGAATTGATGCAGCCTTTTCTTCTCATGTTAAGCATGAAGCTTACATTTTCAAAGGAGAATATTATGCACGAATCAATTTTGCCCCAGACACATTCCATGATGACTTCATTGTTGGTGGTAGAATAAAGAGAATCAAAGATGATTGGCCTGCTCTTCATGACATATTATATTACGAGCAATAAGTTCATGCTCACCACGCATAAAAGTCATGTGTGGTAATAAATGTGGTAAGCTTCATGTGGCTTGTTGTGGCATCTTGTGGTTTTTTCTTGTGTTGTTTCACATCAACGTAAGATGTGTGTATTGTTTGCTTTCTTTTCTTAATGTAATAAATAAAGATTATATTCTTTCTTCTTTTGAAGAATTGAGAGTACTCATTTCATTTCCACTTCCGGTTTAATAAAATTATTTCTCTTTTTTTTTTAGCACTAATACTACTACAATTGAAGTAATCTGAAAGAGGGTCGAATCCCACCTAAACCCTAAAATCAAAAATATTCTCTCTTTAAAATTTTGAATTCTCCTCCTTCTCTCTAGAAGGGGGGTTTCACTCTTCTCACTTTCGTATGCAGAGGCAAGAAAACCCCATGGCAGAGGGGTGGAAGGAGGCCAAACGAAGAAGGCGCATTGGAGGAGTTCCTGGGTGATGGAGAAGTGAAATGGACGACGTGGTTATCGGAAATCAGAAACTGGGAGGAGGATATCACTAATAAGGAAAAATTGATCTGGATCCAAGCCTCGGGTGTTCCTTGTTTGGCATGGAATATGTTGTTTTTCAAAATGCTAGCTAATTTTTGTTGGAAAGTTTGTGGAGTTAGACAAAGGTATGGAAGACGGGAATCGTTTCAATTGTGCTAGATGTTCTGTGGTGGTTGATATCGGTTTCAAGGTTCCGGTGCAAGTTTCGATCGTTATTGACGGGAAACCATGAAGTATTTATCTTGCGGAAGTTTTTCCTGTTTCGAACTTTGACTTTCAAGGTAACTCTCTATCACAAATTACTGAATCCTCTGTGTATTCTGAATCGATTGATTCCGACGAAATATGGTCACTTGATTCAATGGATGGAGATATTTCAATCGAGAGAGAGAGCGGCAATAATTTTGGTGGCTCTGTTAGAAAACAGAATACATCAGACTTGGTATCCGACGAAACCTCTTCCTCCGTTATCTCTCCATTATTGGAAAATCGAAGGGTGGATGTCATTGTTTCGAAAGGGGAGCGGGAATCTGTAGATAGAAATTCTGTCCAGTGTTCTTTTGATGGAGAAATCTGTAAATCTCAATTGTAAGCTAGTGGTAAGTTTGTGTCGAAGGAGGTCGATAGCAAGGAGGAGTTTGTGCAGTGTTCTTTAGACTTGCAGAGTAACCAAAATAATAAGAAAGTTAAGTTCAAGAAATTAATAGATGTTGGAGGTGTTATTAATAAGAGAGGTTGTTGCACCCCAAAATTTGCCTTTTTCATTTCACTTTATATGGCTTATGTTTTGTTCATAAACATTCATGCATTGTGATAGGATCAAGGTATCTTATGTTCCAGGTGTTCTTCAAACCGTGGAAATTGGTTGCGTTATCAATCGGTCAAAGAATTTTGAAAGTGGCAAGGGTCTGTCAATGAATCACATTTTTCTATCCATTGGCTCTTATGTCGGAGTCTTTGATTGATTGTAATATGTGACGCTTTACTTGACAAAATTCTTTTAGCATTATCTTGAGAATTGTCCCAGTACGCTTTCAGTCATCATCTGAAGAGCATTAAGTGATTATGACGTTTATCTCATGTGTGCTCATCGTCTGAGGTTCATTGAATTTGTGGCAAGGCTCCTCCTTCGAAGATATGTTGCTATTTCCATCGAGACTCTTCAAGGCTTATGTTCATCATAACAAGGAACCTTTGTGATCAGAGTTTGTTTATTCTCAATTGTTTGTTGCTTATTGATACAAGTTGGTTTGGAATTTGAATTGAGTTAAGGGTTTTTGAAGTTACATGAATGTTTGGTTTTTTGTTCATCAAATTTGAATTAAATTTGTGATTATTGGTGGAAGTGCTCGTTGTTACTAACGTGTTCAAGTAATACTTTTTTTGAATCCAAAGATTAAGTGGGCACGGAAAAATAAGACTTGGATTCATCCATATATTCATTCAAATTCTATTCAAATGTCCAACAAAATTCTCCATATTGATTTTCTTTCGAGTTTCAAGGTGCAAATTCTACAAGCTTCATAATATCTTTATGAAATTCTGGTTAGGGCCAGACTTAGGATGTCGTGACATCTGATCCGACATTACAAAACAGACAAGGTAGAACATACAATTAAAAGCAGAAAACAAAAGAACACAAGGAATTGTTAACCCAGTTCGGTTCTAACCAACCTACATTTGGGGGCATACTATTATACCCCAAAATTTGCCCTCTCACTTCTCAATACATTTCACATATCCATACTAAAGGATTTCACAAGGTTTGACCAGATAAACCATCTCCTAAGCAATCAATCCAAACTAGGGTTTTGCCATTCTCAAATCAAGATGGACCTCCAATGCTTCAAGTGATCATCATGCCTCACCATATGCTTCAAAGAATCTCCATGTCAAAACTCAAGCCTTACAAGTCAAGTTTTCTCATACAATTGCTCAGATGGTTGAAAATCAGTTGTATTGGACAAAAAGTCAACTATGGTCAACATACAATCAAACTTCATAATTTTTTGTCAACACCAATATTTTGAAGTAATATTCATCATTTGATCAAGGGTTGACCATGATTCATCAAGAAAAGTCAAGAATTGATCAAAAGTCAAAGTTGCTAAATTGGGCTTTCTCAGACAAAAGTCAACAGAACTTTGACCAGGCATAACTTTCACATACTTTATCAGAAATTTTTCCACCACAACTTATTTTGAAGAGAATTCAATTCTCTACAACTTCATGTCTCACAAGCTTGGGCAGAAAATGCTTCATTTGGAAGTTATGGATCAAAACATTATAGGTCCTTTTAAAAGTCAACAAAAAGTCATCTTTTTGCAAAGAAGTGTTCATGAGCATGGAAACTCCAATGAAGATGAAACAAAAAAGGCTGTTTAGAGGACATCTTGAGCTTTCTAAAAAGTCCAAGAACACCCAAAAATGTTAAAAATTGAGCAAGATACACCTTGTCCAAGTTGAGCATTTTTTAGAAGGTGCACAAAGAGAAATACTTGACAAAACCAAATTTTTTGCAAATGGGCTTAACTTTTCTTGATTCAAACATGTTCCTCAGCTGAATTGGAACCTCAAAGCCCAAGGCCACAAATTTATCTTTTATTTTTTTATTTATTTTGAATTTTTAATGATTTAAAACCAATTTAATTAAAATAAAAGATAGAAAATCAAAAATTAATTGCAAGATTGATTTTCTCTCATCCTTGAGGTCCAAGCAAAGCCATTTAATCTAATTATTTCGAAATAATTATGATTGGTAATGAGATTTGATTGAAATTGGCTCAAAAAGAAAATATTTGGTTTGATTCCAAATCAAATCTTTTCTCATTGATTGACTTGATTTTTTTCTCACAATTCTTGACCTAATTCACTTTATTATAAATACATGATGTATCCACAAGCACAAGGGACGAAATTCTGGCCTTAAGAACCCTATTCCAAGCTTCAAAAAACCGTGGATTGCAAGCTATTGGCAGCCATAGTTTCAGTCCAATTCAACCAATTCTAAGCATTCCAACACATTCCTGGAGGTCCTCTGAATCGATCTAGATACTCACAAGCTAGCCAAACATCCAGAATCAAGAAATCACAATTTTGGTTTGCACATCCTAACTCAAAATCGATTTCTGATTTTCATGCATATTTAACATGTTTTGATTGTTTGTTTGTGTTTAGAATGAAGTTTCGAAGCTTTCTGCATAGGTTAATTGTGTTTTGAGTACATGAATCAGAATCCACCATTGTTAGGGTTTGAAGGTCCGAATTAGGGCTTTGTGTTTTAGGCAAAATTAGCCAAAACCAGTGGTACTATCATGCTCAGGAGGTCAAACCGAATCGATCCATGTATTCACCATGGATTTATATTGCTTGTATTTAATTTTGAAAATCTGCAGGTGATGTAGTGACGGACGAAGCCGTCACTAAAGGCTGTGGTTACGGATCAAACCGTAGCTAAAGGTTTAAATATTCAAACGAAGAAGATGATGTTCTTCACGCGTGTTTTAAATTTGGTTTTCAGAAAATTAATTCGCTTATATTGTTTTTGTTTCATATTGCTAACAGCTAAACACTCCAGCTCAGATGGTAAGCAGTGCGTGCATGTGAAGGAGAGGACCTGGGTTCGATCCCTAATTCCTACAAATCTTTTTTACCACTTTTCCAAACTAACATTATTTTCTTATTTTCTTCATATTTTCCTTTTTAATTTAATTTGTTTTCAAATAATTTTCTAATGCATTAAAAAATCACAAAAAATATTTTCTTTTTGCATTTAGGTCAGAAAAATACTTATTTAATTTTTGGCATAAAAAATTATATTTTTGCATGCATATTTTAATTAATTGTTAATTAATCCAAAAATTGACTTTTAATTGTTTTTCCTTACTAAAATCAATCCAGAAAATTTCCAAAAAATTGTTCTATCATCTAATTAGGATTACTAACCTAAATTTTTTTTTCCTAACTCAAAATCTTTTTTTGCTAACATATTTTCTCTTATTCCCAATTCGATTCTTTTTCCGATTATTATGTATCTGCTTACATGTTGTAATAGTTAGGTTAATTTTCTCGCATTTCTTTTTCCATATTATGTAATTGCTCATGGGATGTAATAGTTTAATTAGGATTTACTTTCCGCACTCCTATATTATGTAACTGTCCCAAAGCCATGTAATAGCGTAGAATTTACTTTCCGCACCCATATAAACTGTTAGTAACTAGGCGTGTATGGCAAGATAAAAAACGAACATAGATCACCTATAATTGCAAGATAACGTATCTGAATTTAACACACTCTCTTCACACATGCACCCCCTAGAGTATTCACTCTCGTTGCCTTTTCGAACAAATGGTCAAGTCCCTCGAACGTAGAGGTATCCTAGCACTATTGCCTACGAAACATATCATCACAGTCCCTTCGATATAAAGATCATAGTCCCTCGATGTTGCCTACGAATACATGATCTCGTCCCTCGATTGTTGCCTACGAAAAATGATGATCGTCCCTTCAAATGTGCTAGGACACTCCTATAAGTTGCCTTCTATGACCATCTGATGTCCCTTCGAATGTCCCTTCTACATCCAACGAATAGGGTTACCTACCAAATAATGGTATGGATAACACTTTTCTAAAGGAAAGTAAAATAACACGAAAACGACCGTTCTGAGTAGGTAATTAGACTTTTAGTTGCTTGCTCCATCAAAATATCTTTTTCACACCTCACACTTTTACAAAGTTAAAACACTTTTTCAAAACAAAACATTTCCGAACACTTCGTATACATTCCAGCGTGAATCATTACGAAGTCAAAGCAAAATGCCTTTTCAAAACATTTTCAAACACACACACAGAAAGCAAATTTTAAAGATGAGCTAAAGTAACTAAGAGCCCGTAGATAACTACGGATGGAAAGGGTGCTAATACCTTCCCTTTTTATAACCTTCTCCCTTACTCAGAATCTAACGAAGGTCTTTTCCTGTTCTTTTCACCTTCCCTTAATTGGATAAAAGAAAAGTCGATGGCGACTCTTGCTATCCGCAACATTTGCGATCAAAAGCAAAACAAACCAAAGTCAGTTCTCTCACCGTATTACACATACCAAGCCAGAAATGAAGTTCATTATCAGCAGTATTAATTCGGAGGGAAACCACCATGTTTACACTCCTCACTTAATCAGACTACCCAATGACCCTTCTACCTAAGATACCACACTTAGATATGAGAACCTTCGCTCACTTTCAATCACCTCAGTGATGTATATCAACTACTATCACACCAGTAATTGCATCGTCTGCTTGGCTCCTAACACAATCAGCTTGGAGATACCTCACTCCAAACATAACTAAAATAGTTTGAAGATAACACACTTCAAACACAATCTAAACAGTCACTCAAGTGACACAAACCTAGCTTAGAATTGCTGCACTGCTTCTTCCAAGGACACAACTACACTCATTGATTCACAGCTTCTGAGTGAGTAAAACAGTCCTCTTGCCTACAGGCTTCGAGGTAAAAATCAGTGACCATCCCACAATCCGGGTGGTTCACTTACATGGCTAACCCTAAAGATTATATCTTTCTAAAACCGGCTAGCTTACTAAAACTAGGCTACAACTGCTTATTTATAACCTATTACCCAACTGGATTTGAGTCTTCAAAATAACATTATAAGCTATAACAAACTTCTGCAGAAACAAACTTTTGTAGAAACAAAAACGCAGATAACTTCTGCTATAATCAAGGTCCTCTCTGATTTTTCTCCTTAACTCTTGGACCTCCACATATATCTTCAAAGTCACGCCACATAAGATGCATAATATTCCCTGAATATTCTGCACTAATTAAAACAAAACTGTAACAACTTAACAGTTTCTGTAGCGTGATGTCCTGATGTCGGATGTCTCGACATCACATATGATATGTTGTTCCAGATGTTGAGCTTCTTCAACATAGCATGTTAAGGAATTCTAGATAGGATTGTAAGTTGAGAATCCTACTGTACAAAATATTGTTGCTGCTATTATTTGTTTTATTAAAATTTAGCCAATCCATATAATTTGGAACTTACAAACTTCCCCTTTTGCAAATTTTAGCTAAAACAAATAATTACAAATACAAGCCGTTTAAAGTAGCAACAACAGTTTACAATTGAAAATTAACAATTAAACAGATTCTTCAGCAATCTTTAGTTTAACAATGTGACAATGTGTAGTCAGGGATGGGCTTAAAGATGCCATATGGAGATACTGATGATAGGAGAGTTAGAATAAACCTTCGCATCGGTTTTATCTGGGATAAGCATTCGTCAGGATGTAGATAGTTTCCTCGTCTTGTTTTGGGTATTAATCTGTAGCTTGTTGTTTGTTGGTAAACCCGTCTGGTTTCGGGACTTCATACCGTTTGATTGTCTAGATTAGTCTCCCCGTCTTGTTTCAGGAATTGATCTACAAGTTGCTTTATTCGGTACACCCGTCTGGTCTCGGGCCTTCCTACTGTTATGGTCGTACAAATAGTTTTCCCATCTTATTTCGGGCATTAATCCTTTGACCTTACGACTAGAAGTTTGTGAATAATTTTCGTCTGTTTGAGAATTTAACTTGAAAGAACGAGGTTAGCTTTATGCATATTAAGATGCATGTGAGTATGTAATGATGCTCGAGAATGATATATGCACATGTTATGATTTTTTATGAATGATGTATGAATGTAGATGTTGTGGTATTTCAAAACATATCCATCTTGAAGAAGATAGGAATGTTCTGCTGGAGATCTTCGACTTCTGCTTCGGGATATAATTGTTTGAAGAACCTGACGGGGGGATAAGAGAGATGTGGATTCCTCTGATGCACTATCTGACCAAGTTTCGGGTCTGGATACTGATGTTGTTGGAGGATGATAATCCTTGAGATATACTCAGCTGGGAATGAATATCTTGTGTATAACCCTTGCTGGGAAATGATGTGGTTTTGAATAGCCCATTGTTGCTCGGAGACTAACATAATAGGTTAATGGGTGATTTGTTACTTCTCGAGGACCAACGTAACAAAGTTGACATTCACTACGCGGGGACTGACGTGAAAATTTGATGATCACTACTCGGGGACTAACGTGATAAGTTGAGACGATCACTGCTCGGGGACTAACGTGATGAGTTGAGACGATCACTACTCGGGGACTAATGTGATGAGTTGATATGATCACTGCTCAGGGACTAACGTGATAAGTTGAGACGATTACTGCTCGGAGAGTAACGTGATGAGTTAAGACGATCACTGCTCGGGGACTAATGTGATGAGTTGAGACGATCACTACTCAGGGACTAAAGTGATGAGCTGGAAATTGCCTTGCTACTGCTCGGGGACTAATGTAACAAAAAGAAATGTGGACGCTGCTGAAAGGGGATGATCTTGCTAAGGATATGATAGAGTGGTAATGTTGTTGGGAAATCTGCCTATGTCAAGGGAGCGATGGCTTTGTGGGGATTGTAGAGATTATTCTGTAGGAATAGTTCTGTGAATCTGACTCTGCGGGGATGTGTTGGTGACTCGGGTTGTCATCTCAATTCCTAGAGCCTGTAGTACTTGTTGTTTCTATTTGCTTTTCGTGTATTTGTGAACAGATATTTATTGTCAGATGCATATAATCATTCAAAACAATCATTGGACTTATGCAAACAAAACAGATGAAAGTAAAAAGTTTGAAATTGGAAAAGAGGAATTATATTAATTTTTTTGAAAAGTGGGCCTACAGACAGGCAGCTCGTGTACAGAAGAGACAAATATCTTAGTAAGAGAAGACTGTCAAAAGCATTGGAAAATAGTAAAAGCTATGTGGAAACAATCTCATCGAGTTTCAACTCTACTATTGCTACTATATTTTCGACTATCTCATCTCCTTGCTGCCAGAAGAAGGTGATTTGAATTATCTGCGCCATTTGAAGCTAATAGTAGTGTAGTCTGTAAGTAGATGATCTTAACGAGACACAATCATACGCTTTAATCCTAACGTTTGCCTAGACCTCTCTTTCGGGTTTTCAGTCTTCTGGGATACCCTTTTTTGCCCAAGCCGCCTTTGCAGGTTTTCGACTTGTCGGGTGTACATTTTTTTTATATATGTCCCTAATTTTTACCCGAACCCTTTTGGTTCACCAGGACGCCCTTATTTTTTCATAGGCCAGTCGACCTAGAGGGTCTCATTTATGCGTAGTATTTTTTTAACTATGTTCGCGTTCACAGGGTGCGGGAAGTCATCTCCATCCATAGTGCTTAGTATCATGGCTCCGCCGGAAAATACTCTCTTGACTACAAATGGTCCCTCGTAGGTGCGAGTCCATTTTCCCCTAGGATCACCTTATGGTAGGATAATGCGCTTGACTACTAGATCGCCAACTTGGTACACTCGGTGCTTGACTTTCTTATTGAAGGCTTTGGTCATGCGTTTTTGATATATCTGCCCATGGTAGATGGCTGCGAGTCGCTTCTCATCGATCAAGTTTATCTGGTCAAGTCGAGTTTAGACCCATTGTCTTCGTCTAAATCCGCATCTCTCAAAAATCTAAGTGAAGGAACCTGAACCTCGATGGGTAGAACCGCTTCCATACCATATATGAGAGAGAATGAGGTTGCCCCTGTGGATGTTCGTACTAAAGTGCGATAACCCTGGAGAGAGAACGCCTTCAGCAATATACTTGGAGATTTTATATCTTGCTTTCATGGAGAAAATAAAGGAAGCGCTGAAGACTTGTGAGTAAAGAAACCCTAGTTGTTGTTACTCTAATTAAAGGCTGCAAACCCTGTTTTGTAGTTTGGCCGCTCCAGATTTAGAAACTTAGATTTTATTTATTGGTTGTTCATTGTTCATTGGGAGCCTCTCTTGTATTTATACTTTAGTAGGACGTTTATTGAGTTGTAAGTTGTCAATCACCATAAGCTTTGAAGCGAGTGTGATTATGTGTCTTTGAAGAGTGTCTTCTGATTTGTTTTTGTTGAGTGTCATCGTGTGTGACTTAGGGAGTGAGCAGAGGTTCTCATATATAATTGACGTATCTTAGATAGAAGGGTCATTGGGTAGGGATTAAGTGAGGAGTGTAAACAAGGAGGTTTAGCTCTGAATTAATACTGTTGATAGTGAACTTCATCCCTGTCTTGGAAGCCCTCAGACATAGGTTGGTTAGAACCGAACTGGGTAAACAACTCTTTATGTTTTTATTGTTTTCTACATTTTATAAATTTGTTTTGTTAGCTATGTTTAAAACAAATATAACTGTCGTGACATTACCTTCGACATCTCATATCTGATACCAGAATTTCAATTGGTATCAGAGCATACATCCTGCTCTATCTCTAGGTGAGATCTATGGAAGATACTTTATAGTAACATGGACAAGGAGGCAATATTTATGAATAGACCACCCATTCTGGATGGTTCTAACTATGAACTATGGAAGTCTCGCATGGAAGTATACATAAATTCCTTGGACAGCAAGGCTTGGAAAGCTATTCTGAAAGGATGGACACATCCTATCATTATTGGAGCTGATAATCAACCTACTGGTGAGCTGAAGAATGAAGAAAACTGGTCAAAGCAAGATGATGAACTAGCTCTTGCCAACTCAAAGGCCTTAAATGCTATATTCAATGGATTTGACAGAAACATCTCCAGACTAATCAATACATGTGAATTGGCCAAGGATGCTTGGGAGACTCTCAGAACTACTCATGAAGGCACCTCCAAAGTTAAGATGTCAAGGCTACAACTGCTCACTTCAAAATTTGAAAATATAAGGATGAAGGAAGAAGAGAACATTCATGAATTTCACATGAACATTCTTGAAGTAGCAAATGCACGCAGTGCCTTGGGTGAGAAGATACCAAAAGAGAAGCTGGTGAGAAATATGCTCAGATCTCTACCTAAGAGATTTGATATGAAAGTGACAGCCATTGAAGAAGCTCACAAAATCAACAACATGGAAGTGGATGAACTAGTTAGTTCTCTCCAAACATTTGAGCTGGGTATTAATGAGAGGTCTGAGAAGAAGCCTAAAAGCATAGCATTCAAGTCCAACACAGAAGATAAAGGTGAGGAATATAATCTGGACACTGAGGAAGGACTGTCAAACACCATAGTCCTTCTTGGAAGACAATTCAACAGAGTACTGAAAAGGATGGAGGAAAGCTCAAGACCAAATGTCAGGAATATCCTATACGACATCAGCAGAACAAATAACTTTGGGAAGAAAGCAGAAAATGAGGAAAGACCTACTCAAGGCAGAGAGCTAAGGTGTTATGAATGTGGAGGCTTTGGTCACATAAAATATGAATGTCCAAATTTTCTCAAAAGACAAGGCAAAGGGTTGAATGTCATATGGTCAGATGAGGATTCTGAAAATGAGGTGGAAGAGGAATCAGCCAAATATGTAATAGCTCTGACTGGTACATATATTTCTGATGGAGACTCAAGTGATGAAGAATTGAACTTTGAGGAACTGGCTGCTACATACAAAGAACTATGCCTCAAAAGTGTTGAAGAATTCCAGGAGAATAAGAAGCAGAAAAAGCTTATAATACAATTGCAATACATAAAGAATGAGCATCTAGAGATTATTAAAAAGCTAGAAAGTGAAGTAACTGTGCTGAAGTCTGACCTTGATAAGATGACCAAATCTGTCAAGATGCTAAACAGTTGATTTGAGACACTGGATAAGATACTCTAAGCTGGAAGAGTAGTAGGATACATGAGTGGTCTGGGATACAATGGTACAAAGGAGTCTTCAACAGAATCTGCCCAAATTTAGGCTGAATCAAAAATGTCGAATCAAATGTTTCAACATCACATAAGAAACAACTATAGATAGCCTAACAGAAGACCTCAACATTGGAGATGTCATTATTATGGAGGACATGGTCACATAAATCCATTTTGTTTACCCCAACCCTACACACTAATCAAATGTGACTTAGGATAGCCCAAGGAAACAGTGGCTTCCTAAAGCTAATATCTCATGTTTCTTGGCTCACACGTCTCCAACAGTGAAGACCACAAAAGACTGGTATTTTCACAGTGGATGCTCAAGGCATATGACGGGAGACCAAAACTTACTGGTCAATTTTCAAGATCATCCAACTGGTTATGTCAACTTTGGAGATGAAATGAAGGTTGAAATCAAGGGAACATGGAAGATACACAGTACAAAGTTTCCTAACATTGAAGGTGTATTATTTGTCAAAGGGTTGACTTCTAACCTAATCAACATAAGTCAACTATGTGATCAAGGATTTAATGTGAACTTCACAAAAGCTAAATATATCATTACAAACAAGAAAGGTGAAGTTACTATGAAGGGAATAATAAACAAAGATAACTGTTACTTATGGGTCCCTGTAGATGAAAGCCATACCACCTGTGTGGAGGTCAAACAAGTTGTAGGCAGAAGTTCCCAGAAGGACAAGACAAGTCTGTGGTCAACTGATCCTAATGTCCCAAAGAATGTCATGACATCAGTTAACTCTGCTAGAGTTAATGATCAGTATTCTAAAAGAAGAGCTATGAATCTGAACAAGAAATTCTATGAATTAAAGTTGGTCAATTGTTATTCAAGAGGATGAGATGTATATGAAATTGCAAGAATATAACAAGGGGTCTATCTGCTAAAGAAATTATAGCTATTAAAAGCGTGTGGGAACGTCACTAAGGGTCTTAAATTTTCAAATTATCATTTAATGATATTGAAACATGAGGCGCAACATATAAAAGGCCCACCCCAAGTTCAAATATTTCACAGTTTCCCCACACGTTATACAAGTCCTGAAAACCACAAAATCTCCATCTTCAACCTCCATAAAATCAACTTTCAGCACTCTACCATCAAGATGTCTCAACATACTACATCAGGACCAAGCAGTATCAACAAAAATGTACCAACTAAAGAAGCCCTAGACAATACTCCTCTTTCAATGATTCCATGCTCGGATGCAAGACCTAAAAAGCTTCGCACCCGCCATGCAAGATGACTAAGAGAAACATCAGTTCCAATTAGAGGTAATATCTTTGAACTTATTGATGTTGAAACTGATCAAGATAAAGTAAATGTTGACAGGGTCATAAAGAGGTTAGTTGCTAGGACCCCAAGTGTAGGCTTACCTGTTGAAGGGATCACCATCCCTCTTGCCCAAATGCCTGGTGAGGTTGCTCCAAAACAACATGTTGAATCATCAATTAGGGAAGAAGAGACCCCTCAAGAAAATCTTGAAAAAGAAACTTTTCTTGAAGAAGTCACTATTGATGTTGGAACATCATCATTGAAAAGAACCCCTCAAAATAATCAGGATGGTTTAATTGGGAAAATGACTGAAGAAAATAATGAGGCAGTTGTAGATCTAGACACTCTATCTGATAATGAACTGATCATTAAATGTAAACCCTGGGATTGCTAAGAGACTAAAAACAAGAAAGGGAAAGGGTGTTACTTCAAACACTCCATCCAAACCGGTCAAGAAGAAGGTTATGTATGGACCTCCTAAAGGATGGAGCAAAGCTACTCCACCATCCATCAAGAGGAAAATCAGATCTAAATTTGATTCTAATTATGATGTTGAGACTGATGTCCCAAACATCTCACCAGTGAAGGAATCCATAGTTCCGAGGTCCACTGATAATGTCCCTGGTGCTCCAGATGATTGGGGTGGACCAAAGAAATATTGAAGATCCTGCATTAAACTATGTGCAACTAATATGATGATTGTGCTGAGGGGGAGCTACTGCTATATGTAAATTGTTCATTGTCTGTGTGTGTGGTTCAAGTGTATCTCTAATGATATTGTGTGTTTCCACAAGAGAAGAAGCTATTATGCAGGGGGAGCAAAAAAATAATTCAATTGTGCATTTGTGTGTGTTGTGTGGAGGGGGAGTAAAATGCTGCATATGTGAATTATCTAAATGATGTTTGAACATCTGTTTCCTTTTTCCGCAGCTATCTTTGTTATATGTGTGATGCTGATTTTAGTGTGTTGCTCTGATATATGTGCTTAACTTCCTATGTTAATTGTGATGCTGCAATGGTTGTATGGCTTGTACCCCAAGTAATGTTTTAGCCAAAATTTGCCAAAGGGGGAGTTTGTTAGTTATATTGATTGACAACAATTTTGGTAAAAACATTCTGCTCAAAAAATGCCATGAAAAATATTGAAGTAGCAGATGTCACAACAAATGTCCTAACATGTGAAACTGACAGAATTGGTTTAAGTTTAGAATTTTTAGGAAGTCAGTTTGTTTGTTATTTGTATGCTTCGATTAAGGAAGCTTGAGAACGCCTTCAACAATATACTTGGAGATTTTATGTCCTGCTTTCATGGAGAAAAGAAAGGAAGCGCTGAAGAATTGTGAGTAAAGCAACGCTAGTTGCTGTTACTCTATTTAAAGGATGCAAACTCTGTTTTGCAGTTTGGTCGCCCCAGATTTAGAAACTTAGATTTTATTTGTTGGTTGTTCATTGTTTTAGTTGTTCATTGTTCATTGTGAGCCTCTCTTTTATTTATACTTGAGTAGGATGTTTGTTGAGTTGTAAGTTGTCAATCACCATAAGATTTGAAGCGAGTGTGATTGTGTGTCTTTGAAGAGTGTCTTCTAATTTGTTTTTGTTGAGTGTCAATGTGTGTAAGTTAGGGAGTGAGAATAGGTTATCTAAGTAAGGTATCTTAGGTACAAGGGTCATTGGGTAGGGATTAAGTGAGGAGTGTAAACAGGGAGGTTTAGCTCTAAATTAATACTGCTGATAGTGAACTTCATCCCTGGCTTGGAAGCCCCCAGACGTAGGTTGGTTAAAACCGAACTGGGTTAACAACTCTATGTGTTTTTATTGTTTTCTGCACTTTATAACTCTGTTCTTTTAGATGTGTTTAAAACAAATATAAGTGTTGTGACATTACCTTCAACATCTCATATCTGATACTAGAATTTCAACATGCCCTAGGTGCCTCTTTGAGGCCATATAACGCTTTGTGTAAAATGTATACTTTCCTTGATTAATCTTGAATCACAAACCCAGGAGGTTGTGTGACATACACCTCTTCATATAAAGTACCATTCAAAAATATTGATTTCATGTCTAAGTGAATTATCGACCAACTTTCCTTCCATGCCAAGGCGAAAACCAATCTAACAGTATCCAATCTTATGACAGGTGCCAATACTTTAGAGTAGTAAAGTCCTACTTTATGAAGAAATCATTTAGCTACCAATCTTGCTTTATGCCTTTTTATCGACCCATCAACATTGTGCTTCAACTTGAACACCCAATTCACTATGATAGCTTTTGTATGTACTGGAAATTCAACAAACTCACGTGTGTTATTTCTTTCAATAGGTTGTAACTATTCGACCATAGCAGATTTCCATTGTTTATTCTGTAAAACTTCGCTATAATTGATTAGTTCAGCACCTCCAAGTAAAGCAAAACGAACTAAATCTCCATTTGGCATTCATCATCACCAGCCACTTCATAGTCTTAAAGTCTTGATGGACAAACTCTAGTTATGTAAGGTCTTTGGCATGTGCTAGCCACACCATCTTCAACTTCGAATGTTTTGGGAATGTCAGCAACTACTTCGACTAGAATATCTATAATTTCTTCGACTTTGACTTTATCAATTTCTTCGCCGAAGCCATATCTCATAAATGACTTGTTAATTGTATCGCCAGAATTCAAATCCCATACATGATTTTCATCAATCGTAATATCTCAAATCATCACTATCTTCTAATTAATTGGATTGAATAGCCTATATGCTCCAGTTTTATAACATCCTACCAGAATCATAGGTTTTCTCTTGACATCAAGCTTCCTTCTCATCGTATCAGGAACATGCTTGTAACAAATAGAGCCAAACACCTTCAGATGAATCATTGATGGTCGTTTTCCTCTCCAATATTCTTCATGAATCTTGTTTTTTAGTTTCTTTGTAGGATACTTATTTAGAATATAGGCAACAATGGTGACAACTTCCCCCATAAGGATTTTGGCATATTGTTCTACTTCAACGTGTATCTTGTCGTATCCAATATGGTCCTATTTATTCTTTCTATTATTCCATTATGTTGAGGATTATAAGGAGAAGTTACCTCATGAACGACACCACGTACTCTATAGAAATCCTCAAACATCTTGGATGTGTATTCGCAACCTACATCTGTTCGTAAAGCTTTAATCTTCTTCTCACTTTGGTTTTCGACAAGAATCTTGAATCTCTTAAATATTTCAAATACTTCGTCATTTCGCTTGATCACATAGATCTAGAGCTTTCGACTATACTCATCGACAAATGAGAGAAAATACCTATTTCCACAAATGGTATGCTTCTCAAAAGGGCCACATACACCTGAATGTACAACTTTGAGTATGCAGGAGGATCTCATTATCATAGTCAAAACAAAAGACTTTTTGGATTTCTTCCCCTAATAAGCAACCTTCACGAATTTTGTCGGGAATCACTAGATTTGGTATACCTGTTACCATATCATGAGTGATCTGTTTATTGAGTGATCTAAAATTCATATGGTTAAACCTTAAATTCCACAACCAATTATTCTTGTGGTCAACAACCATTTTCAAGCATTTCACCTCATTCAAACTGATCATAGTCTTAAATATCTCATTCTTTGACATATGAGATTTCAATACGAAATTATCCTGAGTGTCGAACAGTTCCAAAGCTCCGTCTTTCATAACGAATGAGAAACATTTTTCGACCATTTGTCCAACACTCATAAAATTGCACTTCATTCTAGGTACATAGAGTATATCTTTGATTATAGCTTTTTCTCAATTTCTCCTTTAATTACTATGTTTTCAGTACCTTCTACTTACAACGAGCTATTATCTATAAGTTTGACCTTGCTCTTCTTCGACTCATCGAAATCTACCAACCACACCTTTCGACCAATCATTTCGAGCAACCATAGTTTAGGAACCATATCTTGGATTTGACGTGGTTTTTTATTACTGAAGCCGTAAAAACCATATCTTTATAATCATCTAAATCTTGACATGCAAGGTTTTCTCCATCATCCTTGCCTTTTTTCAATCCCTTTTCTTTCATGTACCAACAACTATTAGCAAAGTGACCCCACTTTTCACAATTATAACATTGCACACCTTTTTCTTTTCTTTTTCTTTGTGGTATGTGTTTCCTTCTTCTCTTTTCTAGAAAGAAGCCATATCATCGATTTGACCAAGACTTCTTACTTTAAGTCTTGTCTCTTTTGCCTTTAAACTTATTGGAACCACCATGTTTCTTCCATGGCTAAGCCTACAATACTTGTATCGAATATTGAACCCTTTTTCTTTCGACAATCCTAATCTCTTGTGCCTCCAGTGAACCAACCAAATCATCTAATTTTAAGGTTTCAAGATTGTTGGATTCTTGAATAGCTACCATGACGTGATCAAAGTGAGAGGTTAACATATGTACTACCTTCTCAACTATCATCTTATTAGTTAGGATTTCCCAACAATCCTTCATTAGATAGACGAGATTTTGCACCTTCACAACTAGAAATAACATGTTTCACCTCGACTAAAGAAGCAAGGTAACGAAGGGTGTCATTAAAAGTATCAACTTTACACCTCAGTTTTTAAAACACCAAAGAGAAAATGCTTATGCACATGGGTTCGAACCTCAACCACTACACTTTTAATATTTTCAAAACTAGTGCATCAAACCTCTAGGTTTATCAATAACACCGATGGGTGAGATTGATATTTTTTTAACTCGTTACAAACTACAGAGTATTAATAAATTTACCCATAATATAACATTGTTTACACAGAATACTTATGTGTGTGTGTGTGTATATATATATATATAATTTTGAATCTGATTCATCGTCATCATTGTTGGTGAAGATCAGATGTTGGATCCTCGTTTCATTAAAATATTGTGAAAGAGAAAATGTTGGGTGCAATATATTCCAGATCTTTTTCGCATTTATTTGTTTCTGATGTAAAACAAGAAAAATGTTAGTTAAATGAATGAATATATGATTATTGAAGAACATCGTAAAAAAATGATTATTGAAGAATACAAACCTTAAACCCAATTTATCAATTTATCGTTGATAATTAAAATAATTTTATTACGCTTCAAAATTTTCATGCTATGTGTTTCATTAACAATTATTGATATTCAGAATGCTTTTATAATGTATGTATGTTAGGTTTCATGCAGATTATCAATGAAAGTGTCTTGAGCGTTGATACTTATGAAATGGAAGGCACATGTTTTCTTAAAGACATTGATCAATATCTTGCATTATCATGCCAAAAATATAGCTTCAGTTTCTGACAAAACTAAGAAAAATGTGTATAAGTTTTTTTTTTAACATTTCTTTATTTATACATAATATTAAATTACATTATTACAACAAATGCAATGTTATCATAGTAGATGTTGTTCTTGGAGAACAACATATCTTTGCTATAATCCAGATCCTGTTGAATATATTTTGTGCTCATTATTTTAAAGTTCTATGGATTACATGCAATCCTATTGGCATAATAACTCAGTTTATCTAGATGAGGCTTCGTCATGAAATTCATTATTCGTAGTAATGCTTTGACATATAGCCTATAATATTTTTATCGTCTCCCATCTACAACAATTAAAATTGTCGTCCCAAAGTGTGTAATTTGAAGACTTTGACTTTCTCATCTCCTTCATAGCAATTGTCAAGAGTATCACATGCCTCCTTCGTCGATTCAACATAAGAGATCTTGTCTAAATTCAATGAATCTACTGCTGTTTGAATGCAATATACAACCTTGCAATCTTTCTTCTTGGCCTTCTTATTCGTGACTCTCTGAGCATTAGTAGCATTCTCAGCAAGCTCGAGAACGCGATTAGTTACCACTTCTAGTGTTTCATGAAATCCAAACAGATGTTGCATTTGTTTTCTCCATCTGATCATATTCTTATCGTCAAGAGTTGGAAGAAAATTCTGAATATCATTGTTATCATTCATCTTTGCAGCAAATGCGACAAATAACCCACCATCCCAGAAACACGATCACTGGCATGTGATTCTTGAAAAAACAATCAAAAATCTAGTCGGAGCTCTAGATACCAATTTGTTAGTGCATGAGACAATTTTAGTTAGGAGAGAAAGAAAAAATAAAAACAATAAAAATTACTATTATCGAATGAATAAAAACAGATTTACAATATATCTATTTATATACAATTAACTTGTATACTAAATAACAAACAAATCCTAATTAACTTCAAATTAATCTTAAATTATTTAACTTGAATTATATCACAACATTAACAACAAACAAAAGACCACTAAACTATACGTTATATATGAATATTGACTTCTTGTTATATATGAAGATTGACTTCTTTTATCTATTATTGACGTCAATTTTTTTTAAGTGACGTGATTCTTGACGTATATTATTATATAGAATAAATTAGTACTATCGTCTAGTGATCGTATTGAGTCAAGATCTTCTCCATTTTCTCACTTCTCCATTTTGTGCATTACTAAAATTTTAAAAATATTAATGTAATAATGTGACATTTAATAGTAGATTTATTTTTTATACACCACATATGTCTTCAAAACTATGATAATGGGGAGGAAAAATGGAGAGAGTAAATAGAGAGGATCTTATCTCGATCGTATTGGATGGTGTAACTTATTTGCTTCTTCTCCGACCCAAATATAAGACCATGTGCCAATTTTTTTCAAATGTCACAAAGTATAATTAAGACCACCGATTTATTATCACAATTAAACTTTGAGTAATGTTATTCTTACACCATTGTGTACATCAAATACTTACATCAAACACTATTTACTGTATTTATATAATAAACAATACTTTTTAAAATAACATAATAATATTTATAAAAAAATATTTTTTAAAAATATTTTTATAATATAAATATATAATTTATCATTAACCAACTTCATTATTACAGTAACCAGAAAAATAAAGGTTATTAACCACATATTTTATTTATATTTCGTTAACTAAGTTTACTACTTCATTAATCAATAAATTACATACATCAATCAAATTTTGACATTAAAATATATAATTGAATAATCAGTTTTTGCACTCTATTTATCAATTTCATTTATTATGTTTCATAATTTAATATCAAAATTTGGTTAATGTAGTGTAAAGATTGATTTTATATTTTATATTTTAATGTTAGAATTTGGTTAATGTTATGTAAAGTATTGGTTAATGAAATAGTAAACTTGGTTAATGTATTATAAATAAAATATATGGTAAATAACATGTATTTTTTTAGGTAATGCAATAACGAATTTGATTAATAATAAATTTTATATTTGTGTTATAAAAATAATTTTAAGAATAAAATTATTTTTTTATAAATATTATCTATTTTTAATAGTATCTAATGTAAATATTTGATGGATAAAATAGTGTAAAATAACATTACGCTTAAACTTTATTCTACTAATTGATCTCTATCTTGTGGATCCATTACTTAAGATTGATTGAAATAACAAAACACTTTAGACCAAAAAATACAAATGGGAAAACTACAATAAAATTATTACTCGAAATATTTATGATAGTAACCAGTAGTATTAAAGAAAACTAATGGAAGTATTTTTCAGTGTCAAGCCGAGTCAGACTTTTTCTCCTTGCACTCCAAGGATAAAAAAGGCATCACACAGAATCTTTTCTGTTATCATACGTGTCAGTATCTAATTGGCTAATCCTCAAAAATCAGAAGAACAAAAACCTTAAACAGAAGAATCGAACCCACGTGTCAGAGTCTTACACTGAAAACCACGAACCCAAAAATTCCAATACTCTGCACTTTCATTTTCACTTTTCTCACTCTTTTCCACCACCCAAACACTCTTCTTCTTTATTCCTTTTTCTCATTCCCTTTAAAAATCGCTTAAATCCAACCCAAAACCACTTACTATTCTACAAACCCCCCCAATGAAGAACACATCCTCGAGGAACTCCGATTCCTCCTCTCACTTTGACTCCCCTCACTCCCCTCTCCGATTCCGATCTTCCCCGTTATCCGACGGCGGCGATCCTTTCCACTCCACCGAAAACTCACCGGAAAATGATAATTCCCGAGCCATCGTTATCATCGAGCCTTCATTACAATACTCTCAAGTCGCAGCTCCTTTACCGGATTCCGAACACCGCAACCCTCCCTCCAATGACCACCCGGCAGTGGTGGTTAACAGAGCCATGAGGAGTGATCCTCCTCCAACCGCAACGAATCTAGGCCGTGAAGACGGCGGAGGAAGGGGCAGACCAAGGACAACCACGCCGACGACTACCGCGTGGTCGAAAAGTGATGTAACGACGGGAAAGGTGGCGTTAGGGTTCCGATTGAGCGAGGTGGTGCTATGCTTAATTTCGTTTTCTGTTATGGCTGCAGACAAGACTCAAGGTTGGAGTGGTGATTCATTTGATCGCTACAAAGAATACAGGTTTTTGTTTTCTCAATCTTTCTTTCAAACCGCAATTTGAAACAATTAAAGTTTGTTACTAAATTTGGGTTTGTTTCAACACTAATTGCATTGAAACATTGTTATTGAGTCTTCATAACTTAATTAATATGTTGCTTGTTGTGTATTAAATTCAATAATGATGTTTCTATTATGGGCTTGTTGTAGGTATTGTTTGTCTATGACAGTTATAGCTTTTGTATATGCCGGTTTTCAAGCTTGTGAATTGTCCTATCAACTTATAAAGGGAAAACACATAATCAATCACCACTTGCGTTTTCATTTTGATTTCTTCATGGATCAGGCAAGTCAGTTATAGACGGTAGATAAATTCAAATAAGTCAATTCACGGAGGGTTAAATTATCGACATTCTCTAACTTAATTTTTGCGATGAATTGATGGGCAGGTTCTGGCATATCTTCTGATATCATCGGCGTCATCAGCAGCCACAAGGGTTGATGACTGGCAAACAAATTGGGGAAAAGATGAATTCACAGAGATGGCAAGTGCTTCTATTGCAATGGCCTTTCTTGCTTTTTTTGCTTTTGCTATTAGCTCGCTTATCTCCGGCTACAACCTATGTAATCGCTACCCTTAGCAAATAGCAATACTTTAACCTTATACTTTGATTTATATCTGTTTATACTTTTTCTCTTTCTGTGGAGAAGAAATGCATTCAAAAATAACATTGAGTCCCCTGTATTTTAACTGTATAGACAGACTTTTGTACACATTTCACTTGCAAGAAATTGGAAAGATGGAGATGCAGAATTTTGATATGCTTCTGTATAGAATGTTTTTAGGAATAACTGATTAGCATATGCTATTTATTAGTAGTTGTCCTGTCCTGTGTAAAGGCATAAAAACAAGCTTTACCAAAAACAATAATTGATAGCATCATACACCTTTATTCTAACTTTCAGCTTTTGCTCAAAGCTTTTGTTCAAATGAAACTAATGGATGTCTCAATCAAAAACAAAGCATGTACAATAAAACACCAAAACATGCCAACCTTTGAGTGCATACTGATTCAAATAGAGACCAATATGATTAAATTTGTAATGCTGTTTTTCTTTATGCAAATGGTCGCAACATTTAAGTATGAATGATCAAGTGTAGTGGACTGAATGTTTGAGTAGGAATGTGGTATTGGGCTCTTACAGCTTGCAGAAAAACAGATATTGTTGAAATTCGAAACCTTCTTCTGCTTCTGGCATCAAAGCTTCCTCATATCAACAAGCTTAAGATATGGAAACATCCATGAAATTTAAACAAAAAAGGGATAGATAATAAACACAAGAAAAAGCTAACCATCAAGGATTTTTGAAATTTAAATACTCTAATAAATTGAGTTACAAATTTTAAATAAAATATCTTAAATAAATGGATATGCACAAGTGTCTGGTCTCTTGAATTTTGTTTGGGGAAGGGCGAGGATTTATGTCTATTGTTTTTATAAAAGTGGGGAAGGGCGAGGATTTATGTCAAAAAGCTCATCACTAGTGGTTTTCTTAGTTATTTAAATTTGAGAGGTTATCTTTCCTTCCAAGGTAAGGGATTATCTTCCTTCCAATTCAAATTTCAAAGTCCTAAAAGAAGGATACAAATAAATAAAAATCTACCTATTCGAGTGATTTTGTAGAGAATTATAATGTATTTTTAATATTTTAAGTATTATAAATAGATTAAATTTAAAAAATTTATTTAATTTATTTAAATTCGTCTCCAATACATTCTCAAAATTAAAAAGATTTTGTATCACAGAAAAAAAACTTCAAAGCTCACTCCTGAATATGATTTTACCATTATATTTTTTTGTGAAAAATCACTAAATTTCAAAAAAATTGAGTTTTATCGAAAATTTGGAGGTGTACCAAAAATTTCAAAAAATTTACGATTTTTTTGAAAAATTTTCGAAATTTTCAGTCAAATATAAAATTTTTTAGTATATTTCAAAAATAAAAAAAAATCGAAAATTTTCAAATACACTAAAATTTCTGATATTGAAAAAAAAATCAAAAATATTACTGAAAATTTCACAAAATCTACTGTAATATACAACAGAAATTATTTTAGAATAAATTTTTTTGAGAGGATGACATATTTAATTTTAGAGATAACAAGTAATTTTTCCTCATCTCTTCATTCTTTCCACTTTCAGTCCAAAAGGATTTTTTTGTTGAATAAGGCTAATATATTAAAAACATTAAAGTCAAAAAGGGGAAAATGTCATCAACGGTGAGAGAATGTAAAAAAAAGTAAACCTAACCTATTTTTTACAAAATTACTGAAATTGAATCAAAAATCAAATATTAGTTGAACACAAACCCAAACATTTTGTATTTGCACACACACAACATCCAACAAAATTAAAAAGAAAAATAACCTCATCATTATAATTCTTTTATTTTTCATTTTTAATTTATTTATTTATATGTATACTTAAATATAAAATATTTGAGCTTTAGTTCAAACTGGCTATTCTCTTGATCTCATTCTTCTATATCATAGTGAAATCCAATTTTTTTTTTTAAGTTTAATATAAAATTGATTATTTTAAAAAACTATTTAATACAACTTTTAATTTGAAAAACTTCTGTTTTTTTTCTTCTTTAAATTCTCGTTATAATTATGACAAAAAAAGGATAGTGCAGTAAAATATTTTTATATTGTCTATCAATGACAATTATGTAAAGCGTCAAGTCACACTATTAATTCAAAATAATTATATAATTTGACATTTTAAAATATTTTAATGAGTGTTTGTGTAATATTATTAAACTCTTTAATTATTTTAATCTAAGAAATGAAATTTTTTAAAGATAATTATGCAATTATAAAATAAATAAATCTTTGCCCCAAACTTTATTGGACGTTTGAAGATTGTTTGCTCATTTTCTCACCAACTCACCACAATCTTAATTTGAAAGGAAACATAAGTATAAACTAAATGTGTGATTCGTTTAGATAAAAATTTGTTTATAAAACCTTTTAAAAATATAATGTAAGTTTATGAAATAGTTTTTTAAAAATACGTTTACAACATATTTAAAAGATTTGAATACACTTTGGTCATTTTAATTATTTTCAATTTTTTAATTTCTATTTTCTAAAATCTATTATATTAATCTCTAAATTTTACATCATTTGTGATTTAATTGGTACCCCTCCACTTTTATATATATATATATATATATATATATATATGTGACATTGATGATTAGGATTAAAATATTATTTTTAATTACATATCATTAATGACTTGATAAATATATTTATTATTTTGAAATTAATTATATTTTACATAATTAATTGATTTAATAATTAATTTAATATTTGAAATTAAATTATTTCATAATTAATTATAATTATTAATAGAAATTTGAACTAAATATCATAGTCAATTATAATTATTAATAAAAATTTGAACTAAAATACATATAAATTTTACTATGCTAGTGATTAATTGACTAATTAGAGTAGGCTGGTTTAACCCATTATTATAATTTATTTAAGTATTTTGACTAATTAATTTATCAAATTATTTTTTATTCCAATTAGCATTGCCACGTATGTAAAAATGGAGGAGGACCAATATAGCGGGTTTTAAAAAGCGGGGATCAAAAGTTAAAAAATTAGAAAATAGTGGACTAAAAGTGCATTTAAACTTTTTAAAAATAAAAGAGATAAAGGATATATAAGATCAATTGAAGAATGGATGCAATTTTTTCAAGTGGGTAGGTAATAAAGTTGTTAATGGAAGGGATTTGAAGATTGAAAGGAAAAGGAAGAAAATATTCAAGTTGAAGAATGAGGTTTTGAGCATAAGAGGAATGTTGAAAAATGCAATTGTGTTTGACATTATTAGTCTAGGGTTTAATTTAGTTTTTGTAACCCAATATTTGAAATATATTTGTGGACACTGTTATGAGTATGTAAGACTGATGTTGTTGCGTAAATGAAACAAGTTTAATGATGCAAGTGTTATCAGTGTTTTACCATTTATATTTTCTAATATTTATTGCTTTGTAATGTTGTAGAAAATTTATTTAAGCGAAACAAATTTATTACATAAGGGACTTAATTGGAAGAACAGAATAAAATAGGGTGTATTTTTTGATTTGGTTCTATTTTACTTGTCCCTGTAAGTAGTTTTATGTTGAATTATGTGAATAAGTAGTTGATGGAATTTCTTTAACGAAAGATTTTGCATTATAAAAGCATGTGTTCTTTGACACTAATACAAAAGGGCATAATGTATTCATTGACACTAAGTTATAAAAGGACATAAAAGCCTAATTATGTGTTCATTGACACCAAGCTACAAAAGGGCATAAAAGCCTAATTATGTGTTCATTGACACTAAGTTACATAAAGGGAAAAACATGAAAATGACTCAAGTTATAGTCGTCTCAGGCTGATTTGCTACAAGATGAGTTGGTGGAGGATGACTTGCTTCAGGCTAAATTGTTTCAGGTTTAGTGGTCTGAGTTGGTTTATGTTGAATTGTCTCAGTTGGTGATGGAAGTTTGCAATTTGATTTGTTGTGCCCCATCATGTGGCATATACTGCACCTTGGTGGACAAATTCACAATATACTTTTCTCCATTATACAAGAAGTGCATCACCTCATAATTAAGCTCACATGCACGCATGTTTAATATAACAAAGACACACAACTTAATGGTATATTTGCATAACACACATGTAAATGAACAAATACCTCACGATCCAACTATTTGTTTTGTCAGATTCCTTTGAAATTATTTCTTGATAGTGGGTAAAATATCACCTTCAAACTTGGCAATTTTTTGTCTGTTTAACTCCCACCTTTGCATGAGATACACCCCGATTTCTTTAACCATTGTTATGATTGGCTTGACTCTAGTTGTGACAAATACACATTTTAAAGCCATCGACATGTTGTTAACCAAGGTATCACATAAAGGATTTGTCTTGAAGAAAGCCTTGCTCCAATATCTAGTTCGTAGCCTTATTAAATGCTTAAATGTACATTTAGCTTCCATATTAACTATAACCTCTATTGTCTTCAGATTCTAAATTAACTACATCCTTTGTGGTCCCATTGTTTCCATCTTCCACGTCATCTTCCACACCATGTAAAGTTTGAGCAGTCCCCTTGTCTCCAACATTCACTACATTCTCACCTATCTCACTTTCAGTGGTCCCCTCAACATTATCTACATTCTCACCTATCTTAGTTCCAGTGGTATTATTTTACTCAAGTGATAGTATTGGTTCCCAATTACATATGCTTCTAGTACATGATGTATAACATATAAATGGACTTCCCAGTCAACTTAGCTATTGTCGGTACCCTCTTAGTTACATTGTCATTTTTCAAATCAACTGTGTTATTACACTCCCTTTGGTCATGATACCAAAATCTCTCTATACTTGGATAACCTAAATCCTTTAACCCACCCAAAACTTCGAAGTAACTCCAAAAATCAAGATCCACATCCTAAGTTTCCTCTAATCCATTTGTTTATGGGAAAATCTAGTAAATAACTATTAGTCTTCCAAATTAAATACTTTGGTAACTTACAGGATAGACTACATTGATCATATGACATGTGTCTAAGTTGTTTACGATTATACTTGTAATGGAATTCATGTTTCTAAAAAGATCATTTCATTGACAAAGATGTTGAAATTCTTAAGAAAGAGAATTAAAGTAAATTCGATTGAAAGACTTAAATGACTAGAATAAAGGCTTCGGCTGAAAAATAAAGAAATGTAAAAGACTTGTAAATAACTTTAAAAGTAAAGACTTCAAATGAAAAATAAAAGAAATGTAAAAGACATGTAAATGACTTTAAAATTAAAGACTTCGACTGAAAAATAAAAGAAATACTAAAAGTGTTTAAAGAACTTTGTATTTATAAAGTAAATAACTTGAAAAGTAAACAATGGTGTTTCTCATGCGTACATTCTCTGCAACTCTTTTCTCTTAGCGCTAGTACTTTGAGTATATTGAGTAATTTGTATAAAGTGAACATCCTAGAATCCTACCACTAAGACTCTTATTTATACTAATTCGACCCTAACAGTCATTTTTTAAGAAAATGTCACGTTCGAAGATTGCATGTCTTCGAACTCTCAGACTTCCATGCATCTTCTATGGATAACGTTTCAATTCGAATTTGATCTTTTCCTCTTTTGAGTGCCAAATCTTCGATGCATTCAAATTTAAACCTACCAAGAAATAACTTTTTATTCGAATCCTCTGTCTTTCGAAAGAATCAAACAATTTGGGATTTTGCTTAAATTTATTCAAATGAAGCCCAAAGTAGCGAAATAACTTCAATATTCTTCGATCCAGCTGATGCCGAAATTACCAGCCAATAAATTGCCCCTAAATAAATGTATTAAATTACACAGAGAAATATTCATTTTTGAATAACACATTTAATTTCGACAATACCAAAGCTCATGATGATCATTCACTACTATGACGTCACAAGTAGTAACCACTTTTTCAAAATGTCTATTCACACTGTGCAATAGTTGCATCATTACCGTCTAAAATCGGTTTTGAAAAATAGAGTAACATCATTTTCATTTTATAGAAAAGAAACATGTGTCCCACTAACTCCTTGAGGTAAAAACTTTTCATCTGCTACGAATTCCATATAAATACTTCATATTTCAATCTTCATATTTTAGTTTCTGCAATTTTTTATTCTTCAACAAGTTTTTAGAGCAAACTCAATTCTTTCTTCTACAAACTTCAATCAAACGCACATTTCTTCAACAATGTCGCCACTCAAGAAACAACAATCGTCTAAAAAGAAGGAAACAAGAACATCAAAAGATTCTGCTCCTCAAACTGGACTCGTTAGTTATCTCATGACTTCTGAGAATCAAGAATTCATATCAACTCCAAATTTTACACCAGAACAAAAGGCTATTTGCTTCTCATGTACACATTCCTTCTTCCCTTTCTGGTAAAACCCTAGGCTTTATGGTTCCTTTGATTCCTGTTGGGAACTTAGAGAAGTTTGTAGAATTTTTCCCTATTTATAATGAAACTAAACCCATAGCTAAAACAACCAAGTCTCCTAAGAAAAATGATGAGGATTCTGCTAGGAAACCAACAGAAACTTCTAAGGGGAAAGTTTCTGAAGAAACTTCTGCAGTCTCTAAGGCTAAAAGGGAAGTTTTCTAGTTAGATTATATAACTAAGAATTTTAAACCTTTTCAATCATGCCATTCGTTAGACAAACCTTACTTAGCTTGGCTTACTAAAGTTGAAAAGAAGAAATCTCAAGTATGAAAAGATTTAGGTATCTTCGACTTAATCCAAATGTCGAAGTTAGGTTTTAGCTATCGTCAACCTTTGTTGTTAGCATCCATGTATTTTTGGGATAATACTTATAATAATTTTCACCTTCCTTCTGGGATGATAAATCCCACTCTTTTCGTTATCGCAGGAATTACTGGACTCCCTCCTAATGGAGAAGCATTCCATCATTACTTGCAATCAGACAATACCATTAACTTTTCAAGTTAAGACTTCTAGCTTTATTGCTTACATGAATCTTTATCATGTTGAAGGAGATGAAGTTTCTGATGTCGAACATATAGCTTTTCTTGCTCTATGGTTATCCAAGTATATTTCCTGTTGTAAATCCCTACAAGTAGCTAGGAGATTATTTACTAAGCAAATCAACTACATTTTGGTCGTAAGGTTTGTTTAAGTGAACTACTTTTAGCTGGACTTTATGAAAGTTTAGGGTCTATCACTTCCAAACTAAAAGGATATGAAGTTGGTACTAATTTGCTCATTGATGACCCATACTGGCTTCTTCAACTATGGCTAAATTCAACCTTTGAACCATCACTTCGTACCTTTGACACAGTGAATGAGGAAGACCCTGACATCTTGAATCGAACTATTGAAAGGACTAGGCTTCTGCAGTTGACTCCAAATGATGATGCAGAAAATCTTCAGAACTATTTTACACACTATATGATGATGTTTTTGAAGCATCATAAATTCACTCCCTCTATGGATCCTTTCGCCAATCGAACCTACGTTCCTATGCATGTATGGCATGTAAACTAAGGGTCGTGGTTGATGCATCAGTCGAACTTGCAACGACTATGCCTGATCCTAGTGGTGGATTTTGTTATCCATCATGGCTAGTTGTGTTAACCATATTTCTTGTGTATTTTCTTTTGGGTATTGGTTGGTTACTATTGACTACTTTACCACTTCTAAGGTTCATACAACACAATGAAATTTATACTCAAAAGGTAAAAAATGAAAGACAGATACTCACAGAAGAAAAATACAAGTTTTTAAAACAAACTTCGACATTATCCCACCAGGTGTGCCAATTTGTTTATGGGAAATCTGGTAAATAACCGCTAGTCTTCCAAATTAAATACTTTGGTAACTTACAGGATCGACTAGATTGATCCTAGGACATGTGTATAAGTTGTTTATGATTATACTTATAATGGAATTCATGTTTTTAACAAGATTATTTCGTTGACAAAGATGTTGAAATTATTAAGAAAGCGAATTAAAGTAAAATTGATTGAAAGTCTTAAATGACTAGAATAAAGGATTCGACTGAGAATTAAAGAAACATAAAAGACATGTAAATGAATTTAAACTTAAAGGCTTCGACTGAAAAATTAAAGAAATGTAAAAGACATGTAAATGACTTTAAAAGTAAAGACTTCGACTGAAAAATAAAAGAAATACTAAAAGTGTTTAAAGAACTTTGTATTTATAAAGTAAATGACTTGTAAAGTAAATAATGGTGTTTCTCATATGTACATTCTCTACAACTCTTTTCTCTTAACCCTGGTACTTTGAGTATATTGAGTAATTTGTACAAAGTGAACACCCTCGAATCCCACCACTAAGACTCTTATTTACACTAATTTGACCCTAACAGTCTTTTTATAAGAAAATGTCACATTTGAAGATTGCATGTACCTCGAACTCTCAGACTTCCACGCGTCTTCTATGGATAATGTTTCAATTCGAATTCTAATCTTTTCATCTTGTGAGTGCCAAATCTTCGATGCATTCGAATTCAAATCTACCAACGAATGACTTTTTATTTGAATCCTCTGTCTTTCGAAAGAATCAAATAATTTGGGATTTTGCTTAACTTTATTCAAATGAAGCCCTAAGTAGTGAAATAACTTCTATATTATTCGATCCAGTTGATGTCGAAATTACCAGCCAACACCATTATAACTAATTTCGTGAACTCAAGAAACTCACCCCCTATGATGAACAATGCACACAAAAAACTATCCATGACCTAGAAAAAATATGAAAAATCCTAAATGAGAAATACAGTTAAGGAAGATAAAACTCTTAGTAGTTTGCATTATTCATACCTTAAAATAAATGATGGAAGGTGTTCTTGTTCCTCTCAGTAATGAAGATTCCATAAACCCTAAAATGAAGATGGCCGGAGTATCATAAGGGAGGATGAACGAAAATGTATGAAATGAAAGAAGTTAACAATGGAGAAAAATTATGATACCTTTGTGAATGAAGATGAAGATGGATGATTATTTTGCGAACAAAGATGATAATGTAAGATAAATACGTTGGGGTTTTTTCAAAGAGCTTAGGTGAAGAAGTGAAATCAAAATGAAAAATAATGGGTTAAAATGAAATGTTTAGAATTAACTTAAGGATGCCTAGCTGGACTGCCATCCTAGAAAAAACTAACGGAAATACACAATTTTTAACAGAAAGGATGACATTAACTAACATAACAAATAAGGGACTTGGAAGTAACATTTATTACATAAGGGACTGAACTGAAAACTAAGTTTAAATTAAGGGACCCAAATGATGAATTAAACATGTTCTTGCATAGAACACATACACGGTTGACTCCGTGTTTGGAGAAAGAGAGTCACTGAAGTATGAGTTTAGGATTATTTGGGGATTTGGGAGCTACGCCAGTATGCATATTATTCCAAGATGAATGTCTTGCTTATCCCTCTTGTGGGAGCCCCTTTTATAGTACATATCTTATGTGTCATCAAGAGTCTCAGCTAATGAGTGACTCTTGAGTTCCATAACTCTTATAACCTTTATTGTCTCCATGAATGAAGATGATAAAAGTTGTGTAACGTTGTAATAAGTGTGTCGTCGGAAGTTACAAGCATTAATGAGTCATGTTGATGACTAGCTAAGGGCAGGTGAGTCATGGCCAGCAGCCCTATTCGGGTTCACGGTGTTCAAGAGTCGCCACCTGAGTGTCATGGATGGTCTGATACCCTTTTCATCGAGTTGCATCCGAGTACCTTCACCCTTAAGTCGTCTACTGGTTTAACCTCCTTTTCTACATATTACACTACCCGATCGGGCCTAATATTTCCGAGATGTACAATAATAAAATAAATTCTTACTGAACAAGAATACAAATTCAAATTAGTTAGATCAATACAATACAATAGAATATGTTTTAAAAGATTTTATAAATGTGAGGAGGAGAAATTTTCTTTTTCTTTCTATTTATAAAAAAAATTATTCCAATCTAAAATAACGTTTATTCAAAAAATAAATATAAAAAAATCAGTGTCTATTCAAAAAATTCACAGATTTATTGGTGTGACTTATTGGATCACTCGAGTCAATTATAATAACTTCACCTATAAGAGCATACACATTGGCAAAAAAAATTGAATGTCTTCGCTCTTATCAATGTCATTGTATCATAGAGATTTGGATAATTATTCATTTTTTTGGAGAAGCCAAAAATACAATAATAACAAAAAGTACAAGAAGTGTTGTAAAAATAGTCTATCCATACAAAACCGTCTCCCAATCAATCAAATTCCAAAGAGAACAATTACATGTCCATAAAAAGAAGGAAAAAAACACGCCCAGAAAAAAATAGATAATTAGTCATTTAATGGATGGTATAATAAAGCCACTAGTAAAAGAATACCATTGTGTGTTAACTTTTTCTTTTTATTTTTTTCAAATTTTTGGATGAATATATGGATATTTAGAAAATATGATTGAATGGTTTAATTTATTAAAACATATAAAGTAATATAAAAAAAAATAAGTGGAGTCTATTTAAGACACAGAAATAAATGTCATGGATGTGGACGCTCAAACTTTCTACTGCTTTACTCTTCGACTTTTTAGTTTAACATGTCCAATTAGTCGATCTGAACCTGATTTTAGAATACTGATAAAAAGTTAATTTCTTAATTCACCCCATAGGGGTGGAGCATACCCTACGGAAACCTGAAAATGTCCTCCACAAAACCGGAAGTTTATTTCCGATTCGCACCCCATTTTGAACAAACCATTCAAAATGTGGTGTGACCCCTGAATTTGCTTAAAAACTGAACCGAAGATGCACTTCCGGTATGGAATCGGAAGTATATCTCCGACTATAAAAGCGGGAACATTGAATTGTATGCCACCTTGATATTTTGTATGAAACCGTAAGTATACTTCCGATTTTGTCACGAGACTGATTGCTTAAAACAACAACCATGGTGATCACCATCATTACACTCTTTCTCCTTCACACCTCTCAAAAACTCTCTCCATTGACAATCCATTTTCCACTTAAAATCCTCATTTTTGTGGTTCATCATATCAGAAATAGCTCAACAAACAAGAATTTCAAGTAAACTTCATTCCTATTATCCCACATTCACTATATTAATCTGTAACTTTTTGCTGAAAATAAGGTCACGTACAAACCAGATGTATACTTCCGATTTCTGGTTGAACTAAACCGGAAGTCTATTTCCGATTTTGTGTCTATGTTAAATTTTCCAGCAGCTTTCACTATGATTGGTGTATAATTTTGTTTTTTTATGTAACATAGGTATGGTGCACCCCGATAACATTCCTAAATCTGATGTGAATGAAGTTGTTTCGTTGATCGTAGTTCCGCCTCTCGTAATTAAGATGATCGATGTTCGTGAACATTTTGAAAATGTTGAAGAATTTGAATTACAGGACGATATGTTGCAGTAGATTCGTTTAGAGGCAATGAGGCTTGGATTTGGTATTGTGATAGCAAGGTCCGATAACGACACTGATAGAAGAAATGTGTTTGTTATTTTGAATTGCGAAAGGAGAGGAAAATATGTGGCTCGCATTCAAAATTTGAAACGCGGGGAAACCAGTACAAGAAAATGTGAGTGTGCGTTTCGGTTGCGTGGTTATCTCATGGCCAACAATAAGTGGAAATTTAATGTGGTTAGCGGTGAACACAATCATGATTTAACTCCAAAGTTGGTCGGTCATCCAATAACATGTCGGCTACTTTCGGATGAGAAGACTTGTGTTTCCGGCAAGACTTTGAATTTGGTACCTCGCAAAAACATTCTTGCAACTTTGAAGCGCAAAAGATCGGAGAGTACCTCAAATATCAAACAAGTGTACAATAAACACTATCAAACAAAGTTAGCCCTTCGGGAGGATCGAACCGAAATGCAACACCTTTTTAAGGTTCTATATGAGAACAACTATGTTTGTAGGTGTTATACCCCAAAATTTGTCCTCCCACTTCTCAAGACATTTCACATGTCCATACTCAAGGATTTCACAAGGGTTAACCAGATAAACCTTCTCCTAAGCAATCAATCCAAACTAGGGTTTTGCCATTCTCAAGTCAAGATGGAAATTCAACATTTCAAGTTATAATCATGCCTCATTATATGTTTCAAAGAATCTCCATGTCAAGTTTCAAACCTTACAAGTCAAGTTTGCTCAGACAATTGCTCAGATGGATGAAAATCAGTTGTATTGGACAAAAAGTCAACTATGGTCAACATATAGTCAAACTTCACAATTTTTGGTCAACATCAATATTTTGAAGTAATATTCATCATTTGATCAAGGGTTGATCATGATTTATCAAGAAAAGTCAAGAATTGATCAAAAGTCAAAGTTTCTAAATTAGGCTTTCTTAGACAAAAGTCAACAGAACTTTGACCAGGCATAACTTTCACATACTTTATCAAAAAAATTTCCACCACAGCTCAATTTGAAGAGAATTTAATTCTCTACAACTTCATGTCTCACAAGCTTGGGCATAAAATGCTTCATTTGGAAGTTATGGATCAAAACATTATAGGTCCTTTTAAAAGTCAACAAAAAGTCAACTTTTGCAAAGAAGTGTTTATGAGCATGAAAAATTCAATGAAGATGAAACCAAAAGGGCTGTTTAGAGGACATCTTGAGCTTTCCAAAAAGTCCAAGAACACCCAAAAATGTTAAAAATTGAGCAAAATACACCTTGTGCAAGTTGAGCATTTTTGAGGAGGTGCACAAAGAGAAATACTTGAGAAAATCAAAAAATTCCAAATGGGCCTAGCTTTTCTTGATTCAAACATGTTTCTTATCTGAATTGGAACCTCCAAGCCCAAGGTCACAAATTTATCTTTTATTTTTTATTTATTTTGAATTTTTAATCATTTAAAACCAATTTAATTAAAATAAAAGATATAAAATAAAAAATTAAGTGCAAGATGGATTTTCTCTCATCCTTGAGGTCCAAGCAAGCCATTTAATCTGATTATTTCGAAATAATCATGATTGGCAAGTGATTTGATTGAAATTGGCTCAAAAAAAGAAATATTTGGTTTGATTCCAAATCAAATCTTTTTTCATTGAATGGCATGGTATTTTCTTACAATTCTTGACCTAATTCATTACATTATATATAGACAATGATTCTACATCACAAGGAGACGAATTTCTGGCCTCAAGAACCCTAACCCAAGCATCAAAAAATCGTGCCTTGCAAGCTACTAGCATCCATAGTTCTGGATGAATTCAAGTCATTCTAAGCCTTCCAATCGATTGTTGGAGGTCCCCTGATCAATCCCAGATACTCACAAGAAAGCAAAAGGCGCATAATCACAACATCCAAGTCACGGTTTGCATATTCAAACTCAAAATCGATTTCTATTTTTCATGCATAATTAATTGAATTTAACCATGTATTTGTGTTTATCATGAAGTTTCGAAGCTTTCTACATGGTTTGATTAAGTTGTAAGTGCAAGAATCATAAGTTGCCATGACTAGGGTTTGAAGGTCCAAATTAGGGCTTTGCATTTTAGGCAAAATTAGGAGAAACGATGGCCACCGTCATATTCAGAGGACGATTTCCAACTGATTGATGCCCTCCAAATTAATTTATATTGCATATTGCTTGAGTTTTGACTTTGCAGGGATTCAGCTACAGAAAGCAAAAACCGTGGCTATAGGTTTGAAATTTCAAATGGGGAAGACGACCCCCTGCGCGCGTTTTCTGACTAATTGATTCTCAGAAATCAATTCTCTTTACGTTCATTTTGTTTCATATGTCTAACACCAAAACAGGTTGGCTCAGATGGTGGAGGCAACGTGAATTTCTTTCAGAAGGCACGGGTTCGAACCCTGCCTTTTCCCATAAATTCTAATATTTTTTTATATTTCAGCTTTCCAGAAGACACAACGTCTAGAAGCTCCACTGGACCCTTCGAGCAACATGTCCGAAGCTCCACACGGACCCCATTATCAATGCCACACCCCGGCTCCGCCACGGGCTCATCTTCGAGAAGGCCCTAGAAAGTCTTGCTTCGGGCCCGATAAATCCCCGCCTACTGGGCACGATTAGCAAGAGGCTTTTCAGAAGCTCCAACTTCTAGGATGGCTTCATCCAGAAGCACTCTAACCCTTTTTCATTATTTTTCCATATTTTCCATTTAATTTAATTTCTTTTCAAATAATTTTCTAACACATTAAAAAACCACAAAAAATTATTTCTTTTTGCATTTAGGTCAGAAAAAAATACCTATTTAATTTTTGGCATAAAAAAAAAATATTTTGCACGCATATCTTAATTAATTGTTAATTAATCAGAAAATTGACTTGTAATTGTTTTTCCTTACTAAAATCAATCTAGAAAAATTCCAAAAAAAATGTTTTTTTTTCATCTAGCTAGGATTGCTAACCCTAAAACTTTTTCCTAACTCAAAAATCTTTTTTCACTAACATTATGTTCTCTTATTCGCAATTTAATTCTTTTCCTGAATATTATGTAACTGCTTCCAGGTTGTAATAGTTTAGGTGTAATTTTCTTGCATTCTTTTTTTCAAATATTATGTAACTGCTTATGGGATGTAATAGCTTAATTAGGATTTACTTTCCGCACTCCCCAATTATGTAACTGCTTATGGGATGTAATAGCTTAATTAGGATTTACTTTCCGCACTCCCCAATTATGTAACTGCCCCAAAGCCATGTAATAGCGTAGGATTTACTTTCCGCAATTTACTTTCTGCACCCATATAAACTGCTAGTAACTAGGCGTGTATGGCAAGATCAAAACAACATAGATCACTTCTAAATACAAGGTAAATTATCTAATTTAACACACTCTCTTCACACATGCACCCCCTAGAGTGTTCTCTCTCGTTGCCTTTCGAATACATGGTTAAGTCCCTCGAACGTAGAGGTATCCTAGCACCATTGCCTACAAACATATCATCATAGTCCCTTCGATTCAAAGATCATGGTCCCTCGATGACCCTTGATGTTGCCTACGAATACATGATCTCGTCCCTCGATTGTTGCCTACGAAAAGTGATGATCGTCCCTTCGAATGTGCTAGGATACTCCTACAAGTTGCCTTCTATGACCATCTGATGTCCCTTTCGAATGTCCCTTTACATCCAATGAATAGCATTACCTACCAACTAATAGTATGGATAGCGCTATTCTAAAGGAAAGTAAAGTAACATGGAAACGACCGTTCTGAGTAGGTAATAGACTTTTAGTTGCTTGCTCTATCAAAACGCTTTTCACACCTCACACTTTCTTTCAAATCATTTTCAAGCACTTTGTATACATTCCAGCGTGAATCATTACAAAATTCTTCTCCAAAATGAAACATTTCCGAACACATCGTATACATTCCAGCGTGAATCATTACGAAGTCAAAGTGAAATGCCTTTTCAAAAACTTTTTCAAATATACACATACAGAAAGCGGATTTTAAAATGAGCTAAAGCAACTAAGAGCCCGTAGATAACTACGGATGGAAAGGGTGCTAATACCTTCCCTTTTCATAACCTTCTCCCTTACTCAAAATCTAACGAAGGTCTTTTCCTGTTCTTTTCACCTTCCCTTAAATGGATAAAAGAAAAGTCGGTGGCGACTCTTGCTATCCGCAACATTTGCGAACAAACGCAAAACAATTCAAAGTCAGTCCTCTCACCGTATTACAGTAGGCACTGATGGAGTGATGATGGAGTAACTGTTAGAGACATTTATTGGACTCATCCTGATTTCGTTAAATTATTCAACACGTTTCCTACTGTGCTCGTAATGGATTCGACGTACAAAACCAACAAGTACATGCTACCGTTATTGGAAATTGTTGGTGTTACGTCGACTGAGAAGACGTACTCTGTTGGTTTTGCATTTCTAGAGTCTGAAAAGAAAGACAACTTTCAATGGGCTTTAGAGGTGGGTAGGTCAATGTTGAAGTACTAAGAGGATATGCCAAAACTAATTGTTACCGACCGAGATACGGAATTAACGAATGTCATTGCAACCGTATTTCCAACTTCTTTCGCATTACTTTGTAGGTACCATATTAAAATAATGTGAGAAGTCGAATTAAACCTGTTGTCAGGGCAAAACAGGTAGCTGGTGAAGATGGAAAGATGGTCAAGTCAGGTGTTATTGTGGATAAAATCATGACTGCTTGGAATGTTATTATAAATGCATCTACAAAAGAGATGTATACTGATGTTATTTTACAATTTCGAGTGGTTTGTGTGAAATATCCTAATCTGTTGAAATATATTGTGAGCACAATACTTGATCAGGTGAAGGAGAATTTTGTTTATGCATGGACTGATCAGGTTATGCACCTCAGTCATACAACATCAAACTGATTTGAATCTGTGCATGCTTGTCTCAAGAATTGGTTGGCAAATAGCAAGGGTGATTTGATTACGGGTTGGGAAGCTCTGAACCATATGCTATTGAACCAGCATAATGAGATACAAACGACATTTGGTCATAGTTTCACGATGTTGGAACACAGGTTCAAAGACAATATGCTATATTCTCTGTTGGTCGGTAACATCTCTCGGGCGACACTTAATTATATTTTTCATGAGGCCAAAAGAGATTCAAATGTGGCTGATGACACCTCAAAGTATGGGTGCATTATTGTGAAAATATATGGTCTCCCTTGTTCTTGTGTCATATCCAAGAAGATGAGTGGTAATATCCCGATACGTATGGACGAGGTCTCTAGTCATTGGAAGAGACATAGTTTTGACGATGACGAAAAAATATAAAACGATAAGTCAAATATCTCCATCTTTACCAAATGGGAAGCGATACAAGCGAGATTTTTGAGAGCCGATGATGCCACCAAACTCCACATCAAAGAAGAGTTAAGAAAGATTGTGTTTCCGAAGACCACGAATTTGAAACCACCCTCCCAACCGGTAAAAATAAAGGTGCACCGAAGAAGTTGAAACCTACACTGAGCGACAATTATAATACGAGGATTCCTTTGTATTATGAACATGTTGACAAAATATTTCCCGATTCACCTACACCGAAATCTCAAAAAAGTGATTTCAAAGGTGCCCGTATTAGCAAACCATCGCCTACACCGACTCCATCAAAAATACCATTCATTGATCACATGTCAGTTTTCATGCACAAGTACGTTGAACGGATCGTCAATGTGGGTGATGACAGTAATTGTGGTTTCTAGTATGTTTCTTGTTTTCTTGGTAGTCGTGAAGATTATTACAATACTATGCGAGAGACCCTGCTCAAAAAGTTGACAGAACACATAGAGTTGTACACACGTGTGCTAGGGAGTAAAGAGAAGGTTGAAGAAATATATCACAAACTTGTACCTGCTAAGGTTGGATTTTGACCAGAGGATAAATGGATGTGTTTCTCTGAAATGGGTCATCTCATTGCAAGTGCATATGACAGGGTGTGTATTAATCTGACAAGATACAGTTTTTCGGAGACTTATTTTCCTTTGCGCACTGCTCCTACACCAAATCTCACTGATCGTATCATTTGTGTTGGGTGGATTTCAAATCCACGACATTTTGTTTAAGTCTACTTGAAACCGAGATGCCCTATACCACCGACATCACCAGAGTGGACACTTCATATCACAGAACCATCAGAGACATGGCCGGACAAATCATGGAAAGGATGCAAGAATACAACAACTTGAGGGAAATAGATATAGAAAAAAATAAGAAAAAATCAAAAGGGAATGCAAGATTTCAAGGATAATTTAAAATTTTCGCACCGGAGGATAAGAATATTATGGGGTGGAATAAAAATTCTCCTGTAAAAATTGTTTTCCTTCCTTAAAGATTTTCCGTTCAAAATCAACGTTAAGTCGGTAATTTCCGTCACTCCCCATCAACTTAATCCTTGAAATGATTGCGGTTACACCCACCTCTAGTGCCACGGAACCGTCGAGTTCTCTTGTCAATTCAAATAACTAACGCACAAGATAGATAAGAATTCAAAGTAATAATGAAGACGTGTGAAGTGCTAAAGTTGCTAGCCATGAAGGAAGCACAAGTTATCAAGCGGTAGCCTTCACCAGCCATACACACATGACAAATCACATGATTCTAAGTAAGGTATTTCCTCTTTGTCGAATAAAAGAAACAAGTAATTAATGAAAACACCATTTAGAAAGAACACGTTAGCGTGTGGGAAAAACACGCTTGTGATGGAAACAAGAGAGTGAAGTGAGAGAGACCCGACCGTATACGGAAGAGGACTGTTTGTCAAAATCCAACACAGCTAGGTAAAGTATGGCTGAGAATGAATATGACGAAACTACCCTTACCTGATGGGAACCAATAATTAGTGTATTGTGTCGTATTACCGTAGAAAAATTGGGTTGACAGCAAGATATGTTTGAAACATAAAACTTTAAGATTGGAGTTCCCTGTCAAGGGCACACCTGATGATGGTTATAGGAGGGAAGACAACTCAGACAAAATTTATGGTTCTTAGCTTTTCTCTCCTTACAAACATATCCGGCCCTCCCTTCTCACACGTACATAATATACGTACAAATTCAAATCAACCACATTGCCAACAATCTGCCCTGTATTAGTGCGATCAATCACCACAAAAGATTAACAAGAAAATAATAGAGATATTATTATTTGCCCACTAGATAATACTCCTTATATAAAAAAATTATTTATAAATAGCTATTAAGAAAAGTTTTAAAAATATATTTCTTTTAAATTCTAATTAACCGATAGTATAAAGTCTCTTTACATTAAAAGACAAATTTTTTTATCATGAATATAAATATAAAGTGAAAAAAATAATAATATATAATATTATTCAAAGTATAAATTAAATAGTATAATTTGACAAATAATAAATATTATCAAAAATATTGAAAATAATTATATTTATGATTGTTATATTTTTGAAAATACGACAATCAATATGAATCGGAGCGAAAATATAATGTAAGAGACGGAAATTAAAATTGGGAGATTTTTTGTACATTATTCATATCGTTCAAACCTTCGCCATCAATCAACATGAACACGTTCAACATCCATCGGATATGTTTGCGGAATTTAAACCTTTGAGCCTATAGAGAAACACCTGCCGCACAAGATGAAAAACAAGTTGAATCTACAAAGACAATAAAAACATATGTGGAAGAACTCACGAATGTTTATGATAATCAAATCCTCAAAATCTTATGTTTGATGTTGATCATAACTTCTTCTCTTTCCTTGATCTTAAGCTTGATCAAGTAAACAAATACTTCCAATTTGATCCTTCCACTATTCCTTTGACGGAACCACCGTTTTTCAAATCTTTCACTATATTAAATCCAAACTACAAATTATTGTGATTCAAGATTACCAAAATTATCTTTCGGTTACCGTTACTCCTTTGAAAAAAACGTCTTTCTTCAAAGCTTTCACTCGACTGAATCAAATTTGCAAAATCTCGTGAAAACTCACAAATCAATCCTTGATTTTGGAAGAAAATCCCAAATGAATTTATCTTGAAACCCAAAAAAAGAATACTCAACCCAATTTTATTACAACAATCCTAAATTGGCTCCAACATACACAAATACTAAGTACTACCTAATTTTTGACATCATACAAAACTTTTAAGAGAAAATGCACTCACATACTTCCTTTTTTTATGATGGCAAAATGTAAGACATATTTATAGTCTTTGATCATATATCCCCTAAATACGTGCATCCCCCTTCAATATTTGTAAACATATGTTCTTTTTTCTTGCACAAACTAGTTTCTCCCCCTTTGACAACAACAAAAAGAGAGGAAAAAATCACAAAATGTAAAGTATCAAGTAAAAAACACAATCACATATATACCATTCAGAGGCGTTGCAAATATAAATTCGATCAACAATAACAACACTCACATAGAATGACATCAAAGTGAAAATGCATATACATAAATAAGCAACCATTACTACAAATAATACTTTTTATGACGAATCCTTCATCTCGAACATGCTAAAATTGAGAGTATAGGTCATGGGAGCGCCATGTTTTATTTTTTTAATAAAATAAACAACCTTTTCCTTCAGTGTTACCGAAAACCGGGATAACACAACTATAAGTGAGCATCATTTTTATCCATAAAAAATAATAAACTTATTCTCTCGATTTTGTGGAAAACCGAGAGAATATAGCTATAAGGTATCTCACTTTGAATCCTTGTTACCACATTTAAAGTTTTTTTCAACGATTTTTCACTTGGCGTCTTTTCCAGATTCTATGTTTTTCTTTGTTAATTAGTAATTCTCAAAATCTTTGTTATCAATAAACAGGAGTAGGCAATAATAGAAAAGGAAGTATTGCATTGATAATAAAAAATAGGACAACGGGGATAATTATTCCATATATTCAAACTTCTCAGTCTATTCAACTTCAACATTATCCTTAACTTACAGAAAAGTTCAGACACAACTCTTCCATATGGTATGAGAAAAGTCATTTTCTCTTGAGAGATGTTTATCATATCCTTTAAGAAGTTAAAAATGGTAAGATGAAGATTAACTCTAATATTGTAATTAAGGAAGTACAAGAGATTCTTCACATCCCAAGTAACTGTTTCCAATCGTTTCTCTCTTGGGCGGAGATTTGCCACTAGAAGTTGAAACCACAAAAATTTCAATTGGGAGTAGAGAAGCATGATTGGTGGACTTATCTTGGTTGGCATAAATTCAGTGATGGTGGGTTGAGTATACATTTTTGAATCTATAATGTTCAACACAACTACATGTCTCTTCACAGTTTATTGTCTCAGCAATAAGTGATAGAGTAATGAAGATATGAGAGACATTGACATAGGACTGGATGACTTCATCATTATTAACTGGCACAACAAAGGCATTTAACCAGAACTATTTAACAAGATTAGTATAGATGGGGCCATGAAGAATGTGAAAGTAACCATTCGACTTTTGTTTAGAAATAACTTAGGTCAAAACCATAGAAATCATTGAAATCAACAAACTTTTCATTGATAACTTACAAAAGATTTGCATCCGTTTTTGAATTAAAAAAGACTTTGAAACAAGGTTTGAAGACGCAAAGAGTTGAAAATGAGATGTTGAAAATAAGAAAAGACTTTGAAACAAGGTTTGAAGACACAAAGAGTTGGAAATGATACATTTAAATAGCTCAAAATCCTCCTTGAAAATCTAAAAGATATGTTACGATTTGAATATAGATGATCATTGTTATTCTAGTGATATGATTTCAATGCATGTGTGCCACATTTTAGAAATAAAACAACATCTTGCCTCAGATTTTATCATAATCGAGGGAAAAAAAATACATGAACCTCTCTTTTTATTATAAATTTTATTTGTAAACTAAATGATATATCTAGTTGGTTTTTATAATAATCGAGGGATAAGATAATCATATTTTACTTTCGTTTTTATAATTTTATTTGTAAACTAAATGATATATCTCTTTTTATAATTTTCACATTTGTTTAAGTTTCCATATTTGGGCATTGGAGAGCCAAAATACTTTGCATCTACCATTATTGGTAGTGCTTTGTTAGACACATAGACATCCCTTCTTTGAGTTATCATAAAGTGAGTGTAGTCATGCCTTTGGTGATGTCTCCAAGAATATTGTTAATTTTACAGTCTTAAGAATTCCTCCAATATAAGGCAAGATAATCCATTTCAATTGGACTTTCATTCTTCTCAATTTTTAGGATCATTTTCCTCCTCATGTTTCATCGCTTTAAGCTAATCAGTTCCTTCTTCAGTATCTTTGAGCATGTCTTTTGAAGATACACCTGCGTCATTGATCAGTGCATTTTGATGCACGTTCTTCCATGTTTGAACTTGCTTTCCCATGGTTTGTTTTGCTTATTTTTATGTTTTATTGTGCTTTTATAAATTAATTTATTTTTGCACTTATTTGATTTTTGCACTTTATTTTCAGCATTAGTAGTCTGCACAAATAAATTCATAACTGGAGCTAGGAGTATCGGATCGAGGCGTATGAGTATGCGTTGGAAATATAAGAGAAAAAGCTACTATTTTTATTTTGAAGTCAGAAGCTGATTAGGACTGTAGAAAGGTTGAATAATTCGTTGAAGTTATAGCCTTAGAAACAATAAGTTTTGGCTGAGTTTTTTTTTTATGTTTTTGACCCAATTGGGTCTTGACCCGAATTCTATGTTGTGCACGTTCACCTAGGTACAAAATTACTATTGATTGTCACTTTTTACGATTGATAAAAATTCTTGCAAGCTTTGGTACGATCATGATGAGGAACTAATCACCAACAGTCAATCTGCTGTAATCGCGTTTCCAACGCTTTTAGGTTTTTACTGTACCAATTGAATTTGGTTCTCTTTCAATACGATTATATGAATTGCATTTGCTTAATCTGTGATTACATAAATTGTGTTGATTAAATTTGTTTGATTGCATCCCTAATTTTTATTCGTTGTTACGTCGCTTTGTTGTTAGTTTGCATTTGTAATTCGTGTTTGCTTAATTCACGAGGACTTAATCTGATTGCTTAATTCGGAATATAGGAATGTCAATCTTGTTTATGTTTTTTGCGCTTGTCAATTGATATAGAAATCAAATAGAGATCGAAGCCACTTAGGGAATTGGTAAGGTAGAAACCTGTGATAAGCCGAAAACCGAAACAGTAGAGTGGCTTATTTTATGATCACTTATTTATGTTGTTTTTTTTATTAAATCGAACCTCAAACCAAACCCCCCGTTAATCGTTATTGTAGTTAGTTAATAGAATAAATAATCCTTGTGATACAATTCAAGTCACACTGTCGCTATACTACGTTTTCAAAATTACTCGTTTTTGATCTGCACGTGACAGCGAATCAACCATGAAAAGAAATATCTTTCCTAACATTTCTAAGATAACATTCATCAAAAGTGACATTCACATACTCTTCAACAATTAAGTAACAATAAAGATAGTTGTAGAAGAGTGACTACCTACAGTATCTTTACTAAGTATAACACTCTTGTTTTTGTCTCCATAGGTCACATATCCCTTCTCCTTTGCCACAAAATTAATGAATAGGGAAAATATATTTATCATATTCCTTGAACATCCATTATTGAGAACCCACATTCTTTCCATGGAGTCAAGAAATCCAACCTACATGATCAATCAAGAGGGCTATGTACCCAATTTTCACCAAGTCCTTGAGAGTTAGTGGAAACTTGTTTGCATTTAGGAAATCATTGAAAAGACCTTTAGGAACTAGAAATATCCTAAATTTTCATTTTTCTATGGTGTTACCTTTCTTGCAACAATAGTGATAAATCAAATAATGATAAAAGGAACTTTTTCTATTTGATTCTTTTTCAACAAATTTGTACTTTTGTATGGTACATTTAAAGATCTTTTAAATTTTTTTGAATCAATAGCATAAGTGACTTTTGGTTCTAAAGCCTTGTTCAATTTGGCTTTTAGATTTATAACCTCTTTTTGCCAAATATGCAAAGTATTACAACAAAACCAAGAAGGTTCCTTATCCTCATTTTTAACTTTTGAAATATCTAACATGAATTATTTAAGAGCTTCCATTTATTTTTCAGTTTCTAAAATTTTAGCTTCTATGTATAAAAATATTATTTTATTTGAAGATAAACTCTTAAAAGCATATATGTTCTAGACTGCCCGAACGCTTGTCGGCACATTCTTCGAGATACAACCTTCAATAGAGATCTGTGCCGATATTGGGGGCTGTCAGTTGCTCGGAACACATGCCACACGATGTCTCTTGCTCGGCGCTTGTCGAGCAGATTCGCTGCTTATCGCATCAAGAGCTATGCCTGTGACACTCCCTTTGCCCGACACAACGGCTAGTTACGGGCACAATGCCCGACTTTGACCTAGTCATCTCGAACGACTATATTTGCAAACCCGCATATCTCGGCCCAAATATAAAAGCCAATGAGGATCTTCCTAAGATTATTATATAAACCCTCATATCTTTAAGGGAAAGATATCACTTTCTTACACTCAAAACCCTAATATTTTTCTACCCTATTCCTGGAATATTTGCTTACTTTAGCATTAGAGTGCCTTGCAGGTACACCACCCCCTCCTCAACATTAACTTGCTCGAAGGATCATCAACCATTTCGGCCATCTCCGATTCTGATCACTTGTTCATATTAGTGGAGCCGTTTGTGAGAATTATCTTCCCCGTCTTCATTCGTCATCCCAAAATCCGAAGATCAAAGATAACCTCGAAACTCCTTACAAGATGGATGATAACAACGATTAACTCCTTTCTGGCAAGACTGTTCTCTCACTTATCCGAAAGACGGACATGACCAATTCATCTCCTCGTCTAGAGGACACCATCAATCATAGGGATGGCAGGACGACATCCCTAGATTCTGAAGATGATGGAGACCAATATCCCCTCTTGGATAACCAGAAAACAAAGGATCAAGCTAACGACCCCGTCATCCCTCAACCCTCGACACCACTATCGATCAAACCGGACCCAGTAATAGCCGCTATTTTTTCCGCCCTCAATCAGACCAATAACCTCCTCTAGTAGGGCCAGCGCATTGAAGCTCTAGAAAAGAACCGCCCATCGTCTCCACCTTAAAGACCTAAAGCGGTCATTCCCCGAAGTCTCTCACCAAGTAGACCTGCTTGGAAGGAGGACCATACCGATCGATCTTTTTTGAAAAAGAGGGGACATACTCCACCTCCGAAAAATCTGGGATCTCCCTCACACAAGAAGACAAAAAATGAGTTACATCACTCCTGCGATCGATCTCCGTCGCCCAGGTAAAGGGAGGAGATAAAACTCTCTCCCCGTCACAAGAGAAACAATTGTTTCATCTCCTTTTATCCCGACCAGAGCGATGAAGACGAGCACCACGGTCCTCTGTGTCAAGCTATCATGGACATCCCTATTATATTCGGTCTAGAGAGACCTCCCAAACTCGGTCTATATGAAGGTACCACCGACCCTGATGAACATATCGAGAACATTGATGCTTTGCTTGATTATCGAGGGATTCGTGGGGCCATCAAATGTCGTTTATTTCCTACGACCTTGAGGAAAAGAGCCATGGCTTGGTATAAAAGCATGCCTAACGGATCAGTCACATCCTGGAAGCATCTGGGGAGACTATTCTCCAGACACTTCACCGCCTCCCGACACCACCCAAAGTCAGAGACATCCCTGGAGGCCATCATACAGGGCAAAGAAGAATCTCTCCGAGCATATATCGAGAGGTTCAAGCAAGAAGCCATACAGGTCTCAACGACGGACGATATGAAAAAATATCTCCTCGAAAGAGGACTACACCCTCGTAGCGACTTCACGAAGGCCGTGGGAATCGAAACTCCCTCTACTTTTGATGTTTTCCTCCTAAAAGCCCAGGCGTACATCCAATACGAGGAAAAGGAAGCCGCAAACTCTACTTGTGACACCCGACACAGGGAGAACGTCAAGAGCTCCAAGAATGAATACCCCGCGACATCTCGTCGGGAGGGGGGAGAAAGGCAGCGGGAAGACAAACCCCGCGATTCTAGAGACCACAAAGGGCCGGTGGGTCGATTCATTGACTACACCCCTATCACCACTTCTCGGGAGCGTATCCTGGCCGACTGTGCGAACTCCGAGTTCAAACAAGGCGGTGTACATTTTCCTCAACATACCCCAGCTAAATCGAGGATAGATAAAATCAAATATTACAGATTTCATTGGAGCCACGGACACGTGACGAACGATTGCATCCACCTAAAGGATGCGATTGAGATCCTAATCAGAGACGAGAATCTCAAACAGTACAAGAAAAAGGAATCTACAAAAGAAGAAACCCCCTCGTCTAACAAGGTCGAGGAAGAAAAACCCGCGGAGGAGTCTTCTATGCACGTGGCAATGAGCATATTCAGGCCGAAAGACTTCTTCTTCCCCGATCTAGATGCCACCCCGGCATACATCTCCGCCCATATCCCTTGGGAATCTTTCCCAACGACCATGGTCATCTCCGGTGGAGGGTTCACCAAGAACTCCATTGGATCAATCAAAAGAATATTCGACGACCTCGTCCGGACGAGTTCGGATCTGGGCGCCACCCTTGACAAGATCCAAGGCAAGTCTCACCCAATGGCCTTCTACAAAGAGGAGCTACCTGGGGGCGCCCCCAACACAAACATCCCTCTGCTCGTGCGTGCTCAAATGGCTAACTTCGACGTTAGGCGCATATTAGTCGACCAGGGAAGCTCGGCGAATATCATGTACACTCAACTACTAAGGATGTTACAACTCAACGAGACGCACCTGACTCCCTATCTCGGCTCAGATCTACAGGGATTCAACGGCTCCATAGCAAAGTCGTAGGGATATGTCGAGCTGATTGTAACTTTTGGTGTCGGAGAGATCAGTAGGTCAATCAAAACACGGTTTTTGGTCGTCGACTGCCCATATTTATACCAATGTATCTTCGTTCGGCCCACACTCGTTGAGCTAATTATTGTACCATCCACGATACACTTGAAGATGAAATATTATACAGCAAGCGGGAAGGTGGCTACGTTGCACGGAGACATCCAAGTAGCCCGAAGATGTTTAGAGGCATCAACAAAGGGCCTAGACTCTATTAACCTATAACCCTAGACCAAAGGCAGAGTCGACCACCTAGAAAGATCTCACAAGCCCGAACCCCTCCCTCGAATCGATGTCATCGACCTCGACAGCCGTCTGGAGCCGGAGGACTTGGCCGAGAACAGGAGGAAGGGAAAATCCCCTATGGTTGAAGAAGATTCACCCACTTCCAGTAGCTCATGAGGATCCTCATAGAAACACATACGTCCAATCCCAGACGAGAATTTCGAGCTCGTTCCACTCGGTGATGACCCCAACAAAGAAGTCAAGATCGGAACAGATCTCCCGGAGTTGGCTTGAGACCAGCTCAAAGCATGCTTAAAGGATAACACCGACCTTTTTGCTTGGAGTGCAGTTGAAATGTCCGGTCTCGACCCCGAGGTCGCATGTCACCACCTTACCATTGATCCTGCCCTTAAAGGTCGTAGCACATCACAAGCGAAAGCATTCCCCGGAAAAAACTGAGGCTGCCGAACAAGATAGGGACCTACTAGAGGCCAATTTTGTATCAGAATCCCAATATACTACGTAGCTATCCAACCTTGTACTTGTGAAAAAGAATAATGGAAAATGGTGCATGTGCATTGATTACTCTGATCTTAATAAGGCATGTCCAAAAGACGCCTACCCCCTACCCAACATCGATAAACTCATTGATAATTCTGCAGGTTTTAAATTGCTTTCGTTTGTGGACGCCTATTCGGGCTATAACCAAATTCCAATGGCTAAAACGGATAAAATTTATACGGCCTTCATGACCGAATTGGGAAACTATCACTATAACGTGATGCCCTTCGGTCTGAAAAACGCTGGGGCATCATACCAACGAATGATGAATAAAGTCTTTAAAGGAGAAATTAGGGACATGCTCGAGGTGTATATAGACGACATGATCCTGAAGTCCCAAGAGGAGGTCGATCATTCCCTGCACCTCAGGAAGGTCTTCGATCATGCTAGAAGAGTCAAAATGAGGTTTTATCTCACCGAACGTGGGATAGAGGCTAATCCCGACAAATGTTGAGCATTCTCAGAATTTCCCAATCCAAAGTCCAAAAAATCCATTTAAGTCCTCAATGGGATGCTGACCTCGTTATCTCGATTCGTCGCAAGATCGGGCCAGCACTCACTCTCATTCTTAAAACTACTAAGAAAGGAGACTGCGTTCGACTGGACCAAGGAATGTGAGCAGACCTTAATTCATATCAAGCAAACCATATCCCAACTATCCATGTTATCTCGACCTGATAAAGAGGAGATACTATATCTGTATCTGGTTGTGACTTCTGAGTCCGTTAGCGCCGCACTTATCCGAGAAACACGGGAAGGCAAGAAACCTATCTATTTCACGAGAAAGGCCTTACAAGGGCCCAAATTGAGATACCAACAAATCGAGAAAATTTCCCTCGCGCTAGTCAACGCCGCGAGACAGCTTTGCCATTATTTCTTGGCAGACACTGTCATAGTTCGAACGAACCAATCCATCAAACACTTATTTGGTCGACCAGACATGGTCGTTAGAATTATCAAATGGTCGTTGAAATTATCCGAATTTGACATCAGGTACGAAAACAGGAAAGCCCTCAAAGCACAGGTCCTAGCAGACTTCGTGGCAGAAATGGACTATATTTGTCGACGGTGCCTCTAACTCATCGGGAAGCGGAGCACGCATAATTCTAGAAAATGGTGAAGGGATCGTCATCGAAGTATCCCTCACCCTATCATTCGCTACTTCCAACAATCAAGACGAGTACGAAGCTTTCCTCACCGGCCTCCGCCTTGTCGAGGATATGGGAGCAAAAGAAGTCAAAATCCTCACAGATTCGCAACTCGTAGCCTCTCAAGTTCGAGGAGAATATCAGGTCAAAAATGACCAATTGGCTGAGTATTGGACCCTCGTCCAAAACCACTTGAAAAAGTTCACTTTAGTTGAGATACAACATATCCCTCAAGAACACAACGCTCGAGCAGATGTCTTGTCCAAGCTTGCTAGCACGAGAACTAAAGGAGGGAACAAATCAGTAATCTAGGAAATACTCCCTCGACCAAGCATAGAGAAAAGTCGTCCCAGCCACGACATACTCTTCATCAAAGAGGGCACCTCCTAGATGACATTCATTTACAAATATATGACCGACAAGACCCTTCTTGACGATCCCAATGAAGCAAGCTTCATCAGGCAAAAGCTTGTTCATACGTCATCCTCGAAGACAAACTCTACAGAAGGGGATTCTCTATACCCCTCCTCAAATGCGTCGAAGAAACCATAGTGTCATACATATTGAAGGAAATACACAAAGGAATCAGCGCCCAACACCTAGGGGGCAAATCACTCGCCCGAAAAGCTCTTTGAGTTGGTTACTATTGGACGACCATGCAGATCGATGCCAAGGAACACGTAAAGAAATGTGACAAATGCCAACAGCACTGACACGTGCATCTGGCTCACCCGAGCGAACTCAAATCCCTCTCTTCCCCATGGCCTTTCTCGTGGTGGGGGCTCGGCATCCTCGGGCCGTTCATCTTGGGAGCATATCAAAATAAATATTTAATAGTAGGTGTCAACAACTTTACCATATGGATAGAGGTCGAAGCACTAGCCAAAATCACCGCCCAAAACATCATGTGTTTCTACAAGAGGAACATATTAGCCCAGTTCGGCATCCCACAAGCTATAGTCACCGACAACGGGACACAATTCACCGAAAAACAATTTTAAGACTTTGTCTCCCACCTAGGAACTGTACAACACTTCGCTTCGGTCGAACACTCACGGACTAACGGACAGGCCGAATCCTCCAATAGAGTCATACTGCGCGGGCTTAGACGAAGGTTAGACAAATCAAAAAAGAAATGGGTCAAAGAACTGCACAACGTACTCTGGGCCTACCGAACCATTCCTGATTCATCCATCGAGGAAACCCCGTTTCAACTCGCCTATGGAACAGAAGCCTTTATCCCGATAGAGATCTCTGAACCTTCGAGAAGAATTCAATCTCCCCTCGACACGGAGATGAACGACCAATCCTTGAGGGAGGATCTTGATATGGTCGAAGAAATAAGAACGGGGCTGCCCTAAGAGAAGCATCTCTCAAGCAAAGAATAGCCCTCTAATACGACTCCAAAGTTATTCCTCACGAATTCGACGTCGCAAGCTTAGTCCTCAAACAGAACCTTAAGAGCTCCACCGAAGGAAAGCTTACATCAAACTGGGAAGGCCCTTATTGTATCTATGCCAAAACAGGGACAAAGGCCTACTACCTAGAAAACCTCCAAATGGAGCAACTCACCCAATCATGGAACGTGAAAAAACTAAAACAATACTATAGTTAAAACACTAACGGTTGAAACACCTTAGGAAACCATCCAGGTGCTTATAGCTCGACATCACACGCTCTCCCCGGTACCAGCATTGCGTGACGTCATGGCACATAAAGAGATACTCACTCCATTAACCTAACGAGCTAGATCTCTACCACGACGCAGGGGACTCAAACGAGCTCCGTTGTCTAAGTACATCGCCCGATAGAACATCCAACTCGCGATGGGACGTTCACGTCACCGACCTTAGGCCTTCAATCAAAACTTGAGCTTTGGACCGAGTCCAGCAACGAATTGACCCGCTTTGACTAGTTTCCCCACACTATCAAAGACCATACATTACCTATAAGTGTTCGCTCCCCGAAACATAAAGTATCAAATGCATACAAACGATAAACTAAAATACTTATACATTACATACACGGCCATAAACACCGAATTTGTCTCAGAGTTAAAATGGGGACTCCACCCCAACAAAACAAAAGAGTCAAAACGACCTCAAGTGCCGAAAAACTATCATTACATATTTCTCAAATGGATGTTAAAAATATTTTTTTCAAAATGTTAATCTTCATTAGGAAGTTTATACGATGCATTTTTTAGATGTTAGTCATAATCAAAGGTAAGTGTGTAAGTGTAAGAAGGCTATATATAGTTTGAAACAACATCGACGAGCTTGGTTTGAGTAATTTACCATTGTTATCAGATCTCTTGGTTTTTCCTCTAGTGATTATATTTCAAATTTATTTGTCAGTACCACCTCTCATAATCGTATTTTACTTTTCATGTTGTCAATCAATTTGTTTGACTCTCCCATTATAGTACATTAGATAGTTGTTCTTTGCATTCTTCATTATCTCCATGGAATCTAGTTTAAGAGACTTTTATTTCCCTCATCTCCTTATTAAAGGTATGTGCTTATTCTGGCGCTAATTGGGATGGTGACTTCGTGGATGATAAGTCCACCACAAATTTTTGTATCTTTCTTGGAGACTTGCTTATTTCTTGGAAAAATAATAAACAAGATATTGTATTCCTCCTTTCTACATTAGCTGAGTATCATATTATGTCATCCACCACTATTAAAATAGTTTAGTTGGTGTTGATTTATTTTTAATATAGGTGTCCTTCCTTCTGAACCAATTCTCATGTATTGAGGTGATAAGAGTTTCATTCAAATTGCTCACAACTCAATATTTCATGAATGTATTGAACACATTAAGATTGATTGTCACCTAAGTCGTCACTATTTTCAAGCAAAGATAAACTACTCTAATGTTCATCTCTTTTCATTGTAGAAAAATGATTTGCTTACGAAGACACGTTTAATTAAGCGTTTTTGTTTCTTGATTGATAATTTTTATATTGCATGTTAATGAACTATTTCGTATGTAATCTCTATGTTAATTCCTAGAGGAATGGGTCCAAGAATTATTCCCACTTAAGAATCGAATTCGGTATTCTTCGAATTACATCTTTAAAGGAAACTCTTTTATCACTGGAGCCCAAATACATAGTTATAAAAAAAAACTTAATTTTCTTTCTTCTTCTTTGAAAAAAAAATTGAACAACGATTAAGATTATTTTAATAAAGAAAGAAATTAATATAATTAAAACTTGAAAATAAATATTTTAAAATATTTTTTAATATAAATAGTGTTTAGATTAAAAATATTTATATTTATTAAAGTTTAATAAAAAATTAAATTTATTTTTTAATTTCTATAAAAAATTATTTAAATTAAACCTTAATAAAATAAATTGTCAATTTTAATTCTCATCTTATACAATAGTGTTTTTTTAAGAAAGATGCTCATCTTATTCCAAAGTTGTACTATGCTTTTCTTTTTTTACATCAAGAGCTGTATGCTTTTAGTACTACGGGCTAAAAAAAAAAAGGCACTTTTTATGTAGATTATTAGCCTTGAAAGCTTGAAAATTTATAGGGACAAAACACAAAACACATTATTTATAATTTAGGAAGTATGATAGAGTAAGATAAGGGTCATGATCATGTAGACCCAGATTGTCTCCTCATAAGTATATCTTCGCACGTTGGGAACGTAGATGGTACTGTCACTGTTATTACAAAGAGTGGCAAGAGCCAGCTCTTTGCATTTTTGCCCTTTCATTGTTTAACAATAATCAAAACATTGTGATATTTTTAGTTATCTGTTTTCCTAATTATGATAACAACTAGTACTATAATATAATTATTATGGCTTGCATTTGCATTCCCATTTGGTTTCTTTTTATTTTCTAACTCTTTATTTATCATGCAAATGGTTCATTTTGTTTGAAAATTTGGTATAGTTTTGAAATTTTGAAGTTTTGAAAATTTGAAAATTTGAAGCATGAAGAAGAATTTGCATTGGTTGAAAGAGTTTTCGAACAATGTGAGGACAGGTAGAAGACTTTCACTAGGTGAATACAAAAGAGCAGTGTCTTGGTCTAAGTATTTAGTTTCTTCTGGAGCAGCTATTAAGGGAAATGAAGAAGATGATTGGAATGCTGATTTGTCTCAGTTGTTTATTGGTTCCAAATTTGATTCTGGGAGACATAGCAGGATCTATAGAGGTTTGTACAAGAACATAGACGTGGCTATTAAGCTTGTGAGTCAACCTGAGGAGGATGAGGAACTGGCTGCTTTGCTTGAGAGACAATTCACTTCTGAAGTTGCTTTGTTGTTTCGATTGCGCCATCCGAATATCATTACTGTAAGCTCTATTTCTTCATTGATTTGTGTTTCTGTATATGTTGTTGACTATGGTTTGAAATTGTGGTTCAGTCACAATAGTAGCTGTGAACAGTTAAGAGTCGAACAGACAATATATCGTCTGAACATTTGTTTATCAGTGGAGATGAGTTAGGCTTAGGCCCAAACCATGTTTCTTAGCATGATATTAGAGTCTGGTTTAAGATTCGTTGGACCACATGTCATCCCGCTCCAGATGTCAAGTCTTAGGCGCGAGGGAGTGTGTTTAAGAGTCTCGAAGTTATTACAGCTGCTAAATAACTAAGATAATAAGCATATTTCCACTTAATAACATTTTGATTTATAATTGTATTATTGTAGTTTGTTGGAGCATGCAAGAAACCACCAGTTTTCTGTATAATCACTGAATATATGGCTGGAGGCTCATTGAGAAAGTATCTGCAACAACAAGGACCACATTCAGTTCCTCCGAAAGTGGTTCTTGAGTTAGCCCTTGACATTGCAAGGGGGATGCAATATCTTCATTCTCAAGGAATACTTCATAGAGATCTCAAATCAGAAAATCTATTGTTGGATGAAGATATGTGTGTAAAGGTGGCCGACTTCGGGATCTCGTGCTTAGAATCTCAAACTGGCAGCGCAAAAGGATTCACTGGAACTTACCGTTGGATGGCGCCTGAAATGATCAGAGAAAAGCGCCATACGAAGAAAGTAGATGTCTACAGTTTTGCCATAGTTCTTTGGGAGCTAATAACAGGACTCACACCATTTGATAACATGACACCAGAACAGGCAGCATATGCAGTAACTCACAAGGTATCGTTCCGCCTTGATCTAGATTTCAATACAGATTTTGTTTTGTTTTTTATATATTAAGAATCTGACTTTAAATCGAGCCGTTTTCAATCTTAGTTCAATGGTTACTGATATGTTGACTGCATGAATGCGATGATCTCTAACTATTGAAAATTTGTGCAGAATGCAAGGCCTCCATTACCATCTGATTGTCCATTGGCATTTAGTCATCTCATCAAGAAGTGTTGGTCAAGCAATCCAAATAAACGGCCACATTTTGTTGAGATAGTCTCAAACTTGGAGAGATATACTGATTCACTCGAGCTGGATCCTGAATTTCTCTCTACCTACATACCAAGTTCTAGTAATGTACTTGTGAAATGCTTACCCAATTGTAATGCTGGCAACAAGTTCATTTCTTGAGAGGCTTAGGAGTTAGGACTCTCTTTTCAATAATCTGATGATAATTGTATTATATCAATCCCATGATGGACTAGTTTGGTGCTATTTGAATTAACTTCTAGCTTACAGAGCCTTTTAATTAGAAGAAAATTATAGTTCTTCATTTATAAAGAGCAATTTTAGAGGTCTTGATAACTTATATGTGTTGGTTTTTGGAATAAATTATGGAAATTTCTTCACTCATCTAGTGGGTTTCTCTCACACCCCTGAAAATCCAAAAATGTCCTTCGTAAGTGTACTTACAAATTGACTTTTTGGGTGAATTCGTAAGTGCACTTACGAAACATTTCCCGAATTGACCTTTCTGGGTGAATTCCTAAGTGCACTTACGAAATCTTTCCTGAATGTGTTAAACCATGTTTGAAACTATAAGTCCGATGCAGATTACATTTCCGTTTTCATAAATTCACTATAAGTCGGATTACATTTCCGTTTTCGGAAACTCAATTAAGAAGCATTCTATATACGCAAACCATGTAAATATTACTATGTGATAAATATTAAGGAGAAAAGTTGTCAAAAATAACAAATTACATAAATTGTTCCGAAAAAAAATGTGATCAAACTAAATCAAATAAAAAAACATAAAGGTTACTGTGTATGTCTAACCCTGACCCCTCGCGCCCTTCTCTATCTGCGGTAATGCACTGCACGCTCTGCCTCAGCAATCATCCTCTCCACCACGGCAACCGCATCGGGACCACCCTCATGCACATCGCCGTCATCCAACGTCTCACATCCAAGTTGGTTGATACGTTGACAGATGGGCACTAGATCAATGGCATGATCATCCTCGGCCTGCTCGTTCTCCAAGAGCTCCTCATGTGTTGGCCTCGGTGGACGTCCTTCACTCTCCAGTGTTATGTAAGGGTGCGACACTCTAAATAACCATGTCGCGTACCCCTCCACACAGTGCCACATACGGGATGCCCACATCAGCCAATACTCTTGTGGCACGAAATGATTCTCCCAATAATGGAAGACGTCATCTAGAGCCCTCCGTGTCATGGTGTCGGGAGCATCCTGGAAAGGAGATCGGGGTATCATATGCACAAAGCCAAACTGGCGCATACACCGCTCGAGCAAATACCTGACCCTCATGTTAGCCCCACAGGCTAGCCACCCAGAGTATAACGAGATGGTATCAATGTGGACAACTTCCATGTAGTCCTCAAATGGGGTCCAGTTGATGTCTTCATGGTTGGTGCAATCAAGGAACACCAGGTAAGGAAGCACATTATGGTTGCCCCTGTTGAGAATAAATCTGACATCTACGGTGTAACCATGGATGCGGTAAAAGTATGATATAATCCAGCTCTACATCAACAAAAATATAATGTGTAAGTACAAATAAATTAAAACTAATAAAAATTTATCGTTAGAAAAAAATATACCGTGAGGAGTGTGCACAAGCCGGTGAGCGCCCTCGCCCTCCATCTGCAAGCTTCATTCAGCTTTTGGTAGAGGTAGGTCAGAACAGCGGCACCTCAGTTCCAGTCACGAACTGTAGTCAGTCCGTAAAATGTCTCAAGTAGGCCAAATCGGTATAGTGGTCACTCGTGTCCACAAAGACGAACATACCTACCAGGTACATCAGAAAATACCGGATGACACAACCACGGTGAAACTGAACAAAAATATTCGTCTCTGCGGGCTCCCCAACTGCCTCTGCAGTTCTTTTTGCAAGAGTTTCTTGACGGAGGTGCTCCCCATATAACTCCTTTAGGTAGGAGAACCTCATGTGCGCCCCGTTTGTGGAGTCGCAGTCCTCAGCATCCCTGTATGGACCAGCTCCCAAATACTCAACCATCACAGACATAACGGACAACACGGTCCTGATAATAAAACAGGAGGGATCTGTCATATGGCCCTCCTGGATAGCCATCATCGTCCACCTCTGTAGGTTCCTCAACATCCTCGTCAAGGACCTCAATGCTTTCGGCTCCTGGGCCTCCTCCTCAGGCACCTCTACCTCTGGTACCCTTTCCTCATGTGCACCAGAGGAAGACACCTCATGGAGACGACTCCTTCGTGATGGTGTAGAAGGTGATGCTATATCAAGCTGTACCCTTTGTGCCCTTGCCCTTAGCTCTCGCTCTCGACAAGCCGACGTTGTCTGGCATTGTCTACCATGTCTCAAACGTGCCATCTGATTGTCATTCTCTGCCATTTTCCTGAAATAAACCATTACAATTGTTAGCTTACTAATTTAAAACAAATCAGGCAACTATTTGCAGGTTAACTTGCGAATTCACTCATCCTCGATAAATTCGCAAGTTAACTTGCGAAGTCTCTCCTAGGTCACTTCGCAAGTTAACTTGTGAAACCCCCTTTGTCCAAAATTTTAGCAAAATCAGATACTCAGTCCCAAAACAACCAAAATCCATTTTTTTTCCACTACATTTACCTACTATTACTTCATATACTATTAAATTTCTAAACCCTAACTTAATAATCTAATAAAAATTCAGATTTTGAATAGAAATAAGTGAAGAAAACTTACACAAATTTGAGCTTGGAATGAGTTCAAATGAGTTGAAATGATGAGTTGTACTTGAATTGAGTGACTTTGAAGTGGTAGAAATTACAAGGGTTTGGAGTAGAGAGGTTGAAATTTTGGTTGTTTTGAAATGAATGGGTGTTGGGGGTATATGTGTATTCTAAAACAACACGCAGACTTCGTAAATTTACTTACGAATTCTCAAAATAAGGTGAATTCGTAAGTGCACTTACGAATTCACCTTATTTTTTAAAAATTCTGAATTATTTCGTAAATGCATTTACGAATTCACCTTATTTTAAGAATTTGTAAGTGCACTTACAAATTTTAGGAGTATTTTTCATTTTTTAGTAAGGGTGTGAAATTTCACTATGTGAACGAAGAAATGAAATAAATTATTTATAAAACCCTAAGATATTACTATATGTTAGGTCGCATATATATTAGGTTGCTTTCTTTTAATACGTATTATGGTATTGGCTAAAATTGTGAGGTCTATAACAAAAAAACAACTATGAGTATCAACTATGACATCAATAGAATAAAACAATCCAATTTAAAACTATATCACTAAACAAACAATCGAATATAAACTACATCAAACTTAAAATATACTTTATGATACGTTCTTGAATTACACCCTCGAATATAAATAGTCTCAATAATTTATATTAAGATAAATTAAATTAAAATTATAAGAGTGTCTTTGTTTCACGGATACAAAAGTTATTTCAAGTTTTAATTAATAATTCTTGAGTACTTTTTATTTCTTGAATTATAATTTCTTCATAAACTTCTCTATTTTTTATTCTCATATCAAATGATAAGAATCTTACATTCCAATGGGAATATAAAATAATCACCCATAACTTTCCATATTCATATTATTTTAAACAAATTGATAGAAATAAAGTTCTTGGCAATAATACTCCTAGAAATAATAATCCTGGAAATAGAATTTTAATCTGTCAAACAAACACACCCTAAGAATTATAATAAATGATTATCGAGAATATAACGAATTGATTATATAAAAATTATTTTATAATTAAAATTTAAATTATATCATAAATTTAGTGAATTTCTTAACTCCCCGTGATCTCCTTACCAACACGTGCGAAATTCCTAAATTGCCCCTGGAAATCGGAAATATACTTACGGTTAGCATCCTATATCATGCAAATCACGTTGAAAATGGTTGGGTGTAAACTGTAAGTATATTTCCAGTTTTAAACTATATGTAATTTTTAAATAAAACGTATATGTGAGACCAAATTTGTAATAAGTTCTTAATATTACATTATTTAGTGTGGAACCGAAAATATATTTCCGGTTTTCACCCAAATATTTCAAAATATGGTGCATACCGAAAATATATTTTCGATTTCACTCAAATATTTCAGAAAGTGGTGCATACGGAAATAAATTTTCGGTTTTGTGAAGGGCATTTTATGGTTGGCATTTATGATGACTTTAATGCAATGAAAGAATGAAGAACAACTAACACTTACCTTCCAATGCAAGAATCGAACTGCTAGTCTACAACACCGATTTATTTCTAATTTTCGTGAAGAAATATATATTTTATTAATTCAATGTTGTAATTTTTTAGGGAATTTCTTTCTTCACCTAGTGGTTTTCTCCCACACCCCTGAAAAACCAAAAATACCCTTCGCAAGTTAACTTACGAATTCACCTTGTTGGGTGAATTCGCAAGTTAACTTGCGAATTAACCTTACTTTTGTACGTTTTACACATTCAGAGAACGTTTCGTAAGTTAACTTACGAATTCCTCAAATAAGCTGAATTTGTAAGTTAACTTACGAAACTTTTCCTGAATGTGTAAAATGATGTTTAAAACTACTACGTTTTTCCACATTTAATCAGATTCTGTTTCCGTTTTCAGAAATTCAATTAGAGAGAAAAATTGTCAGAAAATATTAATATACGCAATATCTATATACGCAAACTGGGGAAATAATAATAGGTTATGAATATTAAAGAGAAAAAATGTAAAAAATATCATATTACATAAATTATTCCAAAAAAAATGCGACCATACAAAATCAACTAAAAAAACATAAAGGCTACTGGGTATGCCTAATCCTGATCCAAGACACTCTCATCTGCCTGTGGTAACACGCTGCACACTTTATCTCAACTACCATCCTCTCCACCATGACAATCGCATCGGGTCCGCCCCATCGATAATCCCGTCATCCAACGCCTCATGTCCAATCTGGCGGATACTCTGACAGATAGGTAGTAGATCAATGGCATGATCATCCTCATTCTGCTCATTTTTCAAGAGCTCCTCATGTGTTGGCCTTGACGGACGTCCTTAAGCCTCCAGTGTCATGTAAATGTGTGACACTTTAAAAAACCATGTCGCGTACCCCTCCATAGAGTGCCACATACGGGATGCCCGCAACAACCAAAACTCATCTAGCACGACAAGATTCTCCCAATCCTAGAAGACATCATCTAGAGCCCTCCGTGTCATGGTGTCGGGAGCAGCTTAGAAAGGTGATCGAGGTATAGTCTGCACATATCCAAACTGGCGCATACACCGCTCGGGCAGATATATGACCATCAAGTTAGCCCCACATGCTAGCCACCCGGAGTATAACAAAATGGTATCAAAGGGGACAACCTCCATGTAGTCCTTAAACGGGGTCCAGTTGATGTCGTTGTGGTTGGTGCGATCAAGGAACACCCGGTAAGGAACCACATTGTCGTTGCCCCTGTTGAGAATAAACCTGGCAGCCCTGCGCATGAAGTCCTCATAGTCGGGATCCACGAAGTAACCATGGATGCAGTGAAAGTACGATAAAATCCAGCTCTGCATCAACAAAAATATAATGTGTAAGTGCAAATCAATTAAAACTAATTAAAATTTATCGTTAAAATAAAAACGTACCGTGAGGAGTGTGCACGAGCCAGTAAGCGCCCTAACACTCCACCTAGAAGTTTCATTCAGCTTCTGGTAGAGGTAGGTAAGAACAGCGACACCCCAGTTCCAGTACTGAACTGTAGAAAGGTCTGTAAAATATCCCAGGTAGGTCACATCGGTGTAGCAGCCACTCGTGTCCACAAAGACAGACGTGCCTACCAAGTACATCGAAAAACACCGGATGGCACAGCCCCGGTGAAACTGAACAAAAACATCCTCTGCAACAAGCTCCCCAGCTGCATGTGCAGTTCTTTTTGCAAGAGCTGTTGGACGAAGGTGCTCCTCATATAACTCCTTTAGATAGGAGAATTTCACGTGCGCCTTTTTTGTGGAGTCGAAGTCCTCAGTAGCTCTGTATGGATCAGCTCCCAGATGCTCAACCATCAAATCAACCACCTCAGCTCTGGTTATCTTAGAAAGGTTGAGTAACCTACCTCTGATAGGTAGTTGGAGCAAGCATGCAACATCGTTGAGGGTGATCGTCAACTCCCCAACTAGAAAGTGGAAAGATAACGTCTCCATATGCCATCTCTCAGCAAAAGCACCCTGCATATCGGTGCTAATAGTCCCGTAACGAGTACTGTATAATCCGGCAAGACCATGTGCGAGGATAGTAGTATGGAACCACTGAGTCTTTGGAGCATACAGTTCAAAAAAATTGCGAGAGAGGTTCACATGTTTCAAGGCCTTTCTTTCTTGAAACATAAGAATCAAACAAAAAACAAATAAATAATACGAACGGGCAGTATACGAAAATAAATAAAAAATAACGGATAATATACGAAAATAAATAAAAAAGAATAGACAATATACGAAAATAAATAAAAAAGAACGAACAATAAACGAAAAATAAATAATACGAAATATAACAATAAAAATTTTAATACCTCTCCACCCCAGACATAGCGGGCAGTATGGTCCCCATAATAAATCAGGAGGGATCTGCCATATGGCCCTCCTGGATAGCCAGCATCCTCCGCCTCTACAGGTTCCTCAACATCATCGTCGGGAACCTCAACATTTTCAACGTCCTAGCCATCCCGGCCTCCTCCGCCGGTGACTCGACCTTCGGTACCTCCATCTCTGGTACCTCCTCCTCATGTGCATGAGAGGAAGACGCCTCATGGAGTCGCGGTGTAGAAGGTGATGTTATATCAAGTTGTGCCATTTATTCCCTTTGTGCCCTTGCCCTTAGCTCACGCTCTCGACGAGCCAACATTGTCTGGCTTTGCCTGCCCTATCTCAAACGTGTCATCTGGTTGTCTTGATCGACCATTATCCTGAAATAAACCATGACAACAATTAGCATACTAATTCAAAAATAAATCATACCAAAATTCGCAAGTTAACTTCAGAATTTCCCATTTAGACCAAAATTCGCAAGTTAACTTCAGAATTTCCCATTCAAACAAATATTTGCAAGTTAACCTGCGAAGTCTCTTCTGGTACACTTCGCAAGTTAACTTGCGAAACCCCCTTCGTCTAGAAATTCAAAAAACCAGAAACACAGTCCCAAAACTACCTAAATCCAATTTTTCCTACTACATTTACCTACTACTACTTCATATACTACTACATTTCTGCAACCTAAACCTTATAATCTAATAAAAAATTAGAAATTTAAATAGAAATTTATTAAGAAAACTTAAACAAAATGGAGGTTGTAGTTGATGTCGAAGGAGTTGGAATGAGTTGAAATGATGAGTTGAACTTGGATTGAGTGTCTTTGAAGTTGTAGAAATTGCAAAGATTTTGTAGAAATTGCAAGGGTTTGGAGTAGAGAGGGAAATTTTGAGTATTTTGAAATGAATGAGTATTGGGAGTGTGTCTGTGTGTTTACTAAAACAATATGTAGACTTCGCAAGTTAACTTGCGAATTCCCCAAATAAGGTGAATTCGCAAGAACTTGCGAATTCACCTTACTTTTTAAAAAAAAAGGTGAATTCGCAAGTTAACTTACAAATTCATCTTATTTTTTAAAAATTAAGGTGAATTCGCAAGTTAACTTGCGAATTCACCTTATTTTTTTAAAATCGTAGATTATTTCGTAAGTTAACTTACGAATTCACCTTATTTGAGGAATTCGTAAGTTAACTTGCGAAACTGGGGAATATTTTTGGTTTTTTACTAGGGGTGAAGAAGAACCACACTAGATGGGGAAAGAAATTCAAATTTCTTAACCATACTCCAAAAGGGTTGGCCATGTTAAAAGTTCGTTCAATAATTTCTTTTATTTTAAATTTGGTTTATCATAAAATTAATGGTTTGATAAATGCTTGAAAACTAAAATAACAGTAAATAAACTTGCAGTATTTCAACAATAAACAAACTATTGGGATTAGATTTCATTCACATGTTCTTATCTAGTATTCTTGAACAGTAATATGCAATTATAATTAGTTATTAATGTTAGTGCCTGAGGCTCTCATGCAGCTTATGTCTAGGGATGGCAAAAAAAATCCATACTCGCAAATATTCGTAGATTAAATCTATCACAGGTATGGGGTAGGTATCTTAATGAATATTTGCAGATAAAATAAATTGAAATTTGATTTTTTTTTCTTTCACACTTTGGTTCCTAGGGATTGATGCTCTAGTAATTTAGAGCTCCTGTTGAGAGGTATGGACACTGACCAAGCATTGTTCCCACCTAAGAATCGAATCTGGTATTTCTCAGATTGTGCCCTTAGCAAGAGCTTTTTAACCAGTGGAGCTCAAGTTTATCATACAATTAAATCATTTATTATCAATTTTTTAATGGATAGAGATGCAGGTTTAATGATACCCTTGTTCATGGATGTCCATATCCGTTAGTAAATTACTAAAATTATTTAAATATCATTAATTTATTAAACTCTGTTTTTTCGTTATCATACAATTAACTCATTTATTATAAAAAATTTATAATGTAATCAAATTCATTACTCCCTCCGTTCCTTTTTAAGTGTCGTTTTAGAAGAATATTTTTGTTTCTATTTAAGTGTCGTTTTATAATTTAATGTCATAACTTATCAATTATACCCTTACTTTCTCAATAAATGAGAGAGAGTGTAGGAGTGAATTTATTAGGAAAGAGAAAATAAATGAGGGTATAATAGAAAAATTAACTCTAACATAGCACTATCTTGGTTGAAGAGCTTTATGCTAAAATGACACTTAAAAAGGAACGGAGGGAGTATCATTTTTATGGGTATGATAAAAAAAAATTATGGTTTAGCGAGATTGCACCTTTATTCGCTAAGTGCACTTGTATTATTGGCTAATTGGTCTTTAATTTGTTGGGAAAGTTCTTGGCTTCGTATCTTCTATTGTTTTGGTGATTTATTGATCCTTTTTGTCTATTTTTAATAAATGTGCGATTAAAATTTCCTAACGGACGTTTAATCACGTTTTATTGATAAATCGTGGATTTTTCATTTGATTTCTTGTAAAAATGAGTCAATAAGTGCCTATGTATTCAACATATTTTTGGAACTTATCAAATCTCTCCAACTTATTTTTTTCGGTTCTCTTAAAACAATATTCATTTAAATGGTTTCGAAGAAATTCAAAATGCACGTTTCAGAAGAAGTTAAATGATTTGAAAAACTATCATAAAATCATTGATTGAATATGAAAAACTTTTTTTCCAAAGTAAGGTTTCAAAACATGTCTATATCAACATTTATTTTACCATCAGAATCATATTCTCACAACTTTATCTCTAAAAAAGGTTAAGTGTTTCCATGTTTGTAAGACAATGTATAAACTATAGAAATATTTTCATTTCATCTAAACAACATCAAAAGATAACCACCAGTCAAGGATCACTAATAAGTGCCAAAAATATGTAAAATAATCAGGCATTAATTGGCATATTTTACAAGAAAGGGTTCACTCCAGGGCTAAGTTGCTTCATGATGAAGTAAGGTTTTACTCACTAAGAGATATGACATTGTGTTGGGCAAGATATGGCGGCCAAGGACACCTATCAAACATGTAAGCATTGGATTATAAAGAAAAATCATAGAAGGTCATATAAGGGTAGGCGCGTTCGGCAAGGAGACGGCGCGCTGGGCAAGGATGTCAATCCATAGAGTACAAATAAGAGTTTAAATCTTAATTATTGGATAGTTTCGATAGATACGAAGAGTATATAATTGGAACATGTTCACTCTGGTCTATAATAGAAGGATAAGAAATAAATTATGAAGGAGGAAGCACTACTCGGGTAACAATGCAGATCCTATTTCTAAAGTCGGCGTCTCTAGAAATATCAGCTGTTACACTAATTATGAGTAAGTGTATCGAAAATTTCTATTGTTGGGGATAGACATAGTCATTATATTCATGTACTAAATAGGTCATGATGTTCTATGTAAATCTACTTGTGTTATAATATTGGTTAGTCTTTAATCTTAATACTTGTTTTAGCTTTGCAACCTAAAACTTGTCTTTATTGTATGACCTGACATCAAAAGGTTCTTGTCATTTCTAGATCCAAGATACTTTCCTATTGAGTACTAAGCCTAGACATATGTACATGTTCAATATCCACATGTAGTGTAGCAGGAACAATGTGGAGTTTCACTACTTTACGATTGTTGGGACGTAATGCTATGTGTTGGTTGATAGTAACATATATCATTTTATTGAATAATGCAATTGTCTCACGGTGTGGTGACCTAAAGGAGACACGTATAAGGGTAACAGATTATAATATTATATGTTGAGTAAAAGAGAATATTATTGACTTATGGATGTGCATAATAGATATGTAATGATAAAATCTATTCTCAGTCCCAACAAATATTCTCACTATTAACACAGAAATCTCCCACTTTCGTTATCTACTTTATGTTATTTACTTTTTTACATCACAACAAAACAAAAATGTTTTATTACTTAGAATAATAAATCAATGTTACCTTGTCTTTAAAATCATTGGTCTTTTAACAAATGGTGTTTTAACAAATGGTGTCATTGTTGGAGGCTGGTGCTAAATTTTAAAGATATAGCATAGTTTTTATTATTTTAAATATTATTTATATCTTTGTAGATTTGTTAATATTTATATATTTTTTATAGTCATTAGCCTACTAATTGTGTTAGCTAGTTCTGTTTAAAGTTGTTTATGCAAGGTAACAAAATTGTTAAAGCTTTTACAAACAAATGTAGTACCGCCTACGTACTGGAAAATATATAGTTGTAATCTTTGCGTTGGAAAATATATTATGGTGATCTTTGGGATCAAATTATAGACAATATGCAAAGCCAATAAACATATAACAGCCATACCCAAATCTTCCTCAACAATACAGTACATCAAGGTTAGAGGATGCATTAAATTAGTTCATACAATAGTCTATTGGCAAAATACTAGAATCCTCCTCAACATGACATTATATCAAGATTGGCGAAGACATTGGTTGAGTGCATGCAAGTAACTATGGAAAACCATAAATGCATAGATGATGCAATAAAAAATATGATAGTGCAAATTGTTCATTTAGTCAATGATCTACTTGATCTACTAATCAATACCAATACTCAAACTAACTCAAAAAATCAATACAAAGTGAGTGAAAATGAAATGATGAAAAGAAGGAAGAAATTGTTATTGAAATAAAAAATGAAAAAAGTGGGAAAGATGTGAAGAAAAAGAGTTAGAGAAATATTTAATTGAAATGGAAAAAACAAACGACCACATACGAGGGAGGAAAATTGAAAAATTCACTTGTGCAAAATCTGCTTTATCCATAGAGTCCAACCAAGAATAAAAAGATTTACCAAGGTTTGTAGATATTCTCAAAATACTGTAGAAAAAGACATCATTCTATAAAGGATATGTCAAAGGAAGCCTAATACATGTATCGAACTAATGAAGTTAACCAAGTATTTGTTGGGACACAACCCAACTTTTTAGATGTAGGTTTTCTTTTGTGCAATTTATATTTCTTAGAAACAAGTAAAAAAGAACATATTTTGAGATTTTACAGGACTTTCGTTAAACAAGATCATCTACTTGCTAAATGAAAACTTCACAAACATTTTATTTTGCTGAGTTTATGCAGGTTTGTCCAATAAAATTTAATTGTCACTAAAAAAAATTCCATGTCCAAGATGTTGATTTTTGATTCAATTCTCTAGTGTCACATGGTGAAAGCCTGAGGATAGGTTAAATTTTTCAGGAGGAAATGGATGTTGCAACTAAAGCTCTCCAAAACCTGTGAAATTTTCTTCACAATTTATTTATAGTTATTTATTTTACATAAACATGATCAATATTAAAATAAATGAATACATTTTGTCTGAAGTTTTTTTTTCTACTAATGGTTCAAATGATTTGAAAAAGTCAAATGCAAATAAATTTAGGGATGAAAAAATGGGACCAACCTGTTGAGCATGCCTATTTTGACCGCATTTTTTATGGGGTGGATCAAAGTTTTAGGCTCACAACCTTAAATATGTCAGTCCCTCCCTACCCTGTTTTTTTGGGCTTTTGCGAGCACAGGAATTTAAATAAATTTTTTACATTTTTAGGTGTAAAAAGTACAAAGCCCACGGGCATTCACTTCACCATCCTCATTATTTTTCTTGACGAATCAAGATTTTAGGCTCGCACCCTCAATTATGTTTTCCCGTTTTCCACCCCTAAATATATCAAAGCTTATGATAAAAGAAAATCAAGAATGAAGGCATGATAAAAAAAATCTTTTTGAAGATTCATTCGTGATTAATATTGCGAGTATCTTGAAATTCCTAGCATGATCATAAATTAGTTGCTTAATTCAAAAGTTGGACTTTACTATTTGTTTAGTGACAACATGTCAATATAAGTCAAGAATCATAAATCTAAACCTCGTGAGATAACTGCATAACTTGTGGTTTACATAAATGAATGAGAGTAGATATGCATTCTAACTAATATAAATTTGCATCAATCTTGTTATTACCCTATATGTTTGAAAGTTGTGAAATTGATCAAGGCATTGGTTGTTTATCGAGTGAAATACTACTTGGCCAAAAAGTCTAAATTGTGAGGGTGTGAGATCCTTTGACATCCCCTATGAGCTTAAAAAAAATTTGTTATTTCAATGTTACAACCCTTAACCAATTTTAAGGAAAATATTGTTCACCATCTTGTGTTAAGGATGGGGGAGTACTAAGAAATTGCAAGGATGTAGGGGTGGAAAAAAGGGTCCAGCCCGTTGGGCATGCCTGTTTTGCCCACACGGAACGAGCCAAGAATTTAGGCCCTCACCCTCTAATGTGACCGCCCCGTCCCGCCCTATTTTCTTCGCGGGCTTTTGCGGACACATGTTTTAACATAAAATTAAGCATTTTTAGATCTAAAAGGTGTAGAGCCCGCGGGCTTTCCCCGCCCCGCATTCACTTTTTGTGGGGCGGACCTATTTTTAGGCATTCATCCTCAACAATGACCGCCTCGCCCCACCTCATTTTTTGTGGGCTTTTGCGGGGAGGGCATGCCCGTTTGCCACCCCTACAAGGATGTCTCAAAAATAAATTTGGGTAAAAAAGGAAATGAGTGAAAAAAGAAAATCAAGTAGTAATTGTGAAAAGAAAATAAACTAATATGCTTTTGAAAAAAATTGAAAAATCAAAGGTCAAAACATACAAAAGAAAATCACCTAAATAAAGTGTTGTAAAGTCGAAAGAAAAGAAAAAGAGATCATTTTAAAAAAAAACAAAATGATATACCTAAGTAGACTTTACTCTATTTTCTTTAGGATTTTGAATTAAAAATATTTTTTTTAAAGTCCAATCGCATTACAACCAAAAGAAAGACCTTAATGATCCATGAATAGTTATATATCATGTGATATTTCTTATATGAAGTACAAAATATTTCTATAGTTGATGCATGATCTAATAATTAAGGGAAACACTAACCCATTTGAGTTATACACACGTGCGATAATGATTATGATGAATAATTGATTGTTGATCTGAATATATCTTAAATCATACATTGGTCAAGCAAATAGTTCATCTTCATGTTATGGTTTATAAATGCTTGTAATTTTATATGAACTTGCATTTGAAGAAAAATCATACCATACTTCAAAGTGATTTCAAAAACTTCTTGATAATATCTTGAAGCCTTTCATGAATACTACATAATGAAATGTTTTGAACCATTATTATTGATTTTGTTTGAGGACAACAAAAACATTGAAGAAAGTTGATAAATGCAAAAAATATATAAAACACATAGACACTTATTGACTTATTTTACAAGCAATCAATAAAAAATTCCCCAACTTATAAAAAAATGATAAAATGATTGTATGAACATTTTGCTTATATTTATTAGGAATATGCAAAAAGGTCCAACAAAGAAAATTAAAATGCATAATTAAAGCCTAAGTTGACACCAAGCTAAGTTAAGCCTGAAATGAGTAGCAAACTCTGAGCTAAGCCAGAAAATCACCAAGCTAGCTAAGTGAGAGGGTTTTGCGCCTAGTGTGCCTAATAAACTAAGACTAGAAAAACAAGAGTATTCTTCGCCCAATAAGCCCATGGAGTTTGATGTTCCTCTAAGGCTAAGTTGTTTCATGGTGAAGTAAGGGTTTGCTCGTTAAGCAAGATGGCGGTGAGTTAGGCAACTCATGTGTTAGGGTTCCTTGATATATTTATTTTTCTTCTTCCTATTAATTCTTATGAATTTGAGATAGGAAGGCATTTGCTTCCAGGAATCATATAATTGTGTGTTCGTTAGCATTATTTTTAGAATGTCTGAAAACCTTGAATATGGCTTTTTATTAGTTGGAGTTAGTGTGTTAGGAAGATTCTGAATAGGTGGATTTTTTTCCTTTATTGTTCCATGAACTTTTGTTTCTTTCTTTTCAATCAAATCTTTATCCAACTCTTTTTCTTCAATTATTTCTCACTTTCGTCCTTTTTTTATTCAACGGCAACTTTTTCCTTCTTTTCATCTTTTCCATTTTCATTCACTTTGTAGTGTTCATTTGAGTTAGATTTGTGTTTTAGCATTGGTTTGCAAACCAAATAGATGCTTGACTAAATGACCAATTTGTTTCACGAGATTTTTGATTGAAGAATCTATGCGTTTTTAGCCTTACATAATCACTTGCATGAATTGATTCAATGTCTCCTTCAATATTGATGTATATATAACATGATTTTTCCAAGGACTTGTGTTGTTTTTATGCTTCACGAATATTTGACAATCTTGCACATTTTTCTTATTTTCTTATGATTCTTGTATGAAAATCCTCTCCATCTTTCGTCATCGTAACTTCTATAGTAAAACACAACAAAATTGTCTGGTTAGAATGATTTTGAAACGAACAGGTCTTTTTCATATTTCTTCTAAATATTTAATAAAACCTACAAAAACGGATGAGTAGTTTATAATTTGTAAACGGAAAATATAGATCAACAAGATGGTTTGGTCGAATGGTTTAAGGTGCTAGATTTAAGCTTTGGTCCCTCACAAATTTATGTCTCTAACTTGTATTTTTTTAGTAGTATGAGCAATGTTTTTCGTTCAAATGCGACCTGAGAATCTTTTACTAAAATCGACCAACCCACAAACATTTGCTAATCAGAACTACGTATCCTTGAGTTTTTCATTGTACCTAGAGATACGTATGAGCAGTATTTTAGAATCTTGTGAGGCACAATATTAAAAAATCCAAAAAAATATTTTACTTTCTCTTTTCTCGCAATAATTAGAAGATCACAAACTAACATTATGCTAACACTCATTCGAAAACTAACTAAATGGGTCTCGTTGAGTATAGCAAATGTGAGAGGTGTTAATACCTTCCTCTTGTATAACTGACTCCCAAACTCGATCTGGTTTCGACAACCATTTTTCTTTTCTTTTGTGCGTTTTATCGATATTTTCCCCTTTCTTAAATAAATAAAATTTGATGACGACTTTATTGTATTTTGAGTGTTCTTTACGCTCGGGTATTTTTCGCGCCATGACAACAGGCAACTCGGTTGGGGAATATCTTCTCTAAAGCGGGTTCACCCTTGTTTGTTTACTTTTTGTTTGATGTTAGATTTTGTTTATGCTTTTCTATTTTCTTATTATCTCGCATGATTATTTTATTGTTTATCTGTGGGATTGGGAATCGTACTTTGAGTTAAGATTTATACTCGAGCTTGGAAAAATGAGTAAAGACATAAGTTAAGATGGTGGTTATGTAACTTTAATCCCCAAGGTGCACACCTTTAATGGCCAATGCAAATACCCCGCTTAGAGTAGATCTTCTTCGTAGAGTTTGTCATAAAATGGCTCGCATGTGAAGGTGTGAAAAACACAAGAAAGGGGGGTTTGAATTGGGTTTTTACCTTTGAAAACTTTTTCTTGAAAACAATCCCCTTTGAAGTTTACTTCACTTTTGATAATAAGATAGAAACAATTGGAAAGAAGATATGAACACAAGATTTTTATACTCTGAAGACGTCCTTCCTTTCATGGTAGTGGAATGAAATGTTTTGTTTGTTCCATGTATTGTTTGTACCACGTTAACGTTATCTTCTAACCTTTTGTACTTCAGAGGCTTCTGCGAGCATGAGTAAGAAGAGAGAACATAACTTCTGGTTTATCAAAAATTCAAGTCTTCAGAACTTCGTCTTCAGAGTCCTTAGCACTTGGTCTTGAAAACCTTGTGTCGAATCTTCTAACCTTCTGTACTTCAGAGGCTTCTGCGAGCATGAGTAATAAGAGAGAACATAACTTCTGGTTTATCAATATTCAAGTCTTCAGAGTCTTCAGAGTCCTTAGCACTTGATCTTGAAAACCTTGTGTCGAATCTAAGGTCAGAAGAGCTTCAAGTCTTCAAAGCCACGTCTTCAGAGTCTTCAGTACTTGGTCTTCAAAACTCTTTGTCTTCTGAAACTTGAGTCTTCAGCATCTGGACTTCGTTCACTCAGAACTTTTGTCTTGAGATCTTCAGACTAGTTTCTTTAGACAATACGTATCAGAGTCACTGAGCTTCTGAGCCTTCTGAGGCTTTTCTTGCTATTGTTCATCAGAACTTCTATAGCTAGAAGCAGAACATGTTCTCTTTTAGTGTCTTGGCCACACCATTCATTAGAAGTAGAACCTATTTGTTAATTCTCAAAAACAACAAACATTAGAGTATCAAAATTGTTCACACAAACATACTCTTTGTTATCATCAAAACTCAGAGAAATAATTGTAGAACCAAATCTTGTTCTAACAACATGTTGCATGGAGAAATTCTAATTTAAGTTGATGACTCTACGGAACTTTTAAAGAATATGTTCCATCTATGGTGGTTGTGTAGTGTTGACCCCCAAGATGCACAACCTTGAACGGACAACGACAAGACGCCACCTAGAGTAGATATTTTTCGTATATGTTGTCATAAAACGGCTAGCCCGTTGCATGGAGACACTCTGAATAAGATTTATGACTTTGGGTATCATCTTATCCAAAACCCTAGAACCAATTAAAATAACTGCCCCCAGTTTGAAATTGGTGAAGAAGTATAAATATCTTACCCTAATGTGGACATCCCCATAACGACTTCCTAAAATTAATAATTGTTGTAGCCTTTCTAAGAACATCAAAGTCACCACATTAACAATCAGGTATTCATCACGTCTTTAAAGCATAGTAAACCTTCAAATTGGCATTGTGTGTGTCGTCCCCCTTAACAAAACGAGAGGATGATGACAAACACGTTGAAGACGAAGACAACTTAACCCAAATTTCACGAAGATGTGTATGTTGAAAAATACAAGATCTATAACATAAAGATTTGACTTAGATGTTACGTTTTCATGATCAAGACGAAACAGAAAAATATCTAACATTATTTAATAAAAATAGATGAAAAGGACAAATTAGAGTGTTAATAAAGTTTATGGACCAAAAAGATCGTTTTTAAAATTATGAAATCCATATAAACTCAAACTAAAAGTTACGAGACGACCTAAATTAAAATGGTTTGGGGGTAAAAAAAATCAACACTATCCACAAATCTACATCTACAAATTTCTAAATAATTTTAACTAAAGTAAAATAGTCTTAAAAATTTAATGGTTATAAATTTACAAACCGTGTAAAAAAAATTGTAGAAAACGGGTATAAATTAAAAGTAAAAAATGAATTTATTAGAAATGGCACGTGGCATTGGAAGGTTGGTTAGAGGAAGAAAAGACAAAGGAAATAGCAGGTATCGTTAGAGATTGCGCGCAGTTAGTTGGTTTGGGAAGAAGTTCCGTTCCAACTCTGCAAAACCAAAAAAACCTCTTATCGTTATATCACAAATCTTCTTTAATCTCTCTCCGTTTCATATCTCCATTGTGGTTTTCTATTCATTCTTGTTTTAAGGTATTTCTTCTCATCTTCATCATCTTCTATTCTATGCATTCCAATCTCAATACATATATAAATATATTGATTTTCTTATCTTTCGTTAATCCGCGATTATGTATTCATGTTTTTTTAAATTAATCAATAAATATTATTTATTTTTGTAGGTTCTTTGATTCCTATAGAATCAAAGATGCCAAGTATTGTGAAAAAGGAAGCAAAAGCAATGAATGAGTTTGAGAATCCTTCATTCTCTAAAAACTTGTTAAATCAAACCAATTCACCACAAAGTGTATGTGAAATACATTTTTCTCGTCGATCACCTTCGAGTAATAGAAGCTTTGGATCCGAGAGTGATTGGTCGATAACTGATTCGGAATCTTACCATATTGGTGGAGAACAAATGAGGAGGTTGGAGATAGTGAAAGAGGAAATGGAGAAAGGTGTAAAGAGGGATTCTTCAAGAGCTAAGGGAAAAACTCCTAATGCAAAACCTCCTATTGAAAGGAAGAGTGACAACAACAATCTTTTGACAAAGCAAAATACAACGGTTACTACCTGTGTTATAAAACCCAAGAGTTCTTCGATTGGAAGATCACGGTCACAAAGCCGGGTCGAGGTTTCCAAAGAAATGATGTTAGATAATCCTGAGCTTGGACCCTTTTTGCTGAAGCAGGCGAGGGACTTGATTTCGTTAGGAGAGAATCCTCGGACAGCGTTGGAATTATCGATTCAGGCCATGAAAATGTATGAGAAATCTGCTAATGGGAAACCGAGTTTGGATTTGGTTATGTGTTTGCATGTTATTGCAGCAATATATTGTAGTTTGGGCCATTACAGTGAGGCGATTCCGATTTTAGAGAGATCTATCGAGATTCCTGTTGTTGGGGAAGGTCAAGAACATGCCATAGCGAAATTCGCCAGTTACATGCAGCTTGGAGACACTTATGCCATGTTAGGCCAGCTTGAGAACTCAATTATGTGTTACACTAAAGGGTTGGAACTGCAAAGAATGGTTTTAGGAGTAACCGATCCAAGAGTTGGTGAAACTTGTAGGTATGTAGCAGAAGCTAATTTTCAAGCATTGCGATTTGACGAGGCCGAGAGGCTTTGTCAAATGGCTCTTGATATTCATGGAGCGAATGGTTCACCTTCTTCTCTTGAAGAGGCGGCGGATAGAAGGTTGATGGGACTTATATGTGAAACTAATGGAAATCATGAGGCTGCATTGGAGAATCTTGTTTTAGCAAGCATTGCAATGGTATCAAATGGCCAAGAAGTGGAAGTGGCGTCCGTTGATTGTAGCATTGGAGACACGTTTCTGTCGTTGGCTCGATATGATGAGGCCATCTTGGCGTATAAAAAGGCCTTGGCGGTTTTCAAGACTCACAAAGGGGAGAATCATCCTGCTGTTGGATCGGTCTTTGTACGTTTGGCTGAGTTGTATTATAGGACATGGAAGACAAAAGAATCAAAAACATATTGTGAAAATGCACTTAAAATCTATGAAAATCCCATGTCCGGTGTCCCTTCAGAGCAAATTGCTAGTGGTTTTGTGAATGTTGCAGCTATTTATGAGTCAATGAATGAGCTTGAACAGGCACTCAAGTTACTGCACAAGGCATTAGAGATACACAATGATGCTCCTGGTCAGCAAAACACAATAGCAGGAATTGAAGCTCAAATGGGGGTCATATACTATGTGTTGGGAAACCAGACTGAATCTTATAATGCTTTCAAGAATGCTGTCTCGAAGCTTCGCGCCACGGGAGAGAAAAAATCGGCCTTCTTTGGTATAGTTCTGAATCAAATGGGTCTTTGTTGTGTGCAACTTTGTGAGTTAAATGAGGCTGCAAAATTATTTGAAGAAGCAAAACTTGTTCTGGAAAAAGAGTATGGCCCTTATCACCCTGAAACACTTGGGGTATATAGCAATCTTGCTGGCACATATGATGCAATGGGAAGGTATTCATTCTTATTTTGTGATGTCTTTTGTTTGTTTGCAAATATTTTTTAACAGATTAGAATTTTGCATAGACATCTTTGATGACGTGCACAGGTTCAAAAATTTGACACGTTTAATTTTAAATCTTGGTTAACCTCGTAAAATATTTGTCACAGTTAAATGAAAAATGATTATGTGAAAGTTATTTTGTTCATGCTGTATGATATTCAATTTCAGGGTGAACGACGCAATTGATCTAATGGAGTACGTTGTGGTTGTGAGGGAGGAAAAGCTTGGGACAGCACACTTTGATGTTGTTGATGAGAAGAGAAGATTGGATGAGTTGTTGAAGGAAACTGGTAGAGTTCGGAACAGAAAAACCATGTCACTTGAGAATCTTCTTGATGTTAATACTTATTTATAAACAAACAACTTTGTCATCAAGGAGTAATGATGGAACACTCTCTGCTTTAATGTAGCTCTAGAAAAGCTAGGTAAAAAGCATAATTCATATTATGGGGCTGAAATTGAATGGTTTATTCTTACTAAACTATACTATATTTTATTTGACAGAAAATTATGCTATATTATTTGTAGATATAATGTACTGTGTAGTTAATAACAATCTTTCTTGTAAGATTATAGCAATAATATGGGAACATGCCAAACTGACACCTAAAAAAATACATTTATTTTAAATGTATTTAGAATTGTAAAGAGAGAAAAAAATTACTATTATTATTAAAAAAAGTTGTATAGTGTTTAGTGTCTAATTTAGTTGTCCCAAATACATTTCCACTAAGATTAATATCGTAAGACTTTGATATGTTTTAATCACATTAATTTTATTTTATAATATAAAACACAATCTATTTAAGTTTAATAATATCTAAAAGATTGATTTCCTAACTAACATGATTGTTTTATTCAATGTATAACTTTCCAACATTTATATCCTGGATTTGAAATATTTAACTTCATCCACAAATAATCATCATAAATATAAGAAATATACAATTTATGCGATAACAATAATCTAAGAATTAGTTGATCTAAATTTATTTTAATACAGTAATTGATAAAATATATTACAATATAATAAAAGATATATGTCAACGAATATAAGTGTCGAAAATTTTTAAATTTTATATTACTTTATAAAATTTAAAATTTTTGAAGAATTCTAAAAATATTCTTAAAAAATATAGTAAATAAAAACTATAGTATATAAAATTTGAGATTGATAATAATGTTAATTCTTATAATAATAAAATGATTATTGGCTTTAAGCAAAATGGTATAATTTTATGTCATTCTAATCAACGATTTTTCCTGTATTTAAATCTATACAAGTTGTATTACATTAAATTAAGTCAACTCAGGTGATAGCTAAAAATATTAGATATAAGAATATATGCTTAAATTCACAACATCTCATTTATTTATTTTAAAAGGTAAAATTCTCAGCCACTAGATTATTTAACAAGAAAAACCTATACAATCTCTTCATAAATTAGCATCTTTTTGTTCATGTCTTGTCTTTAAAATATGAGTTTATAATTGTTCGGAAAGAATATGGAAATCAATGGTCTAGAATGAAGAGTTGAATAGGTCATTCCAATAAAAGCCATTTCTCAAAAAGTCATTCTTAATTATATTTTTCAAAAATTAGAGTTTTACGGACAAATGCGCATATTACATACGAAAGTGAAAAATAAGTTTGTAAAACATATGATTGAATGAGTACCACATTTAATTTAGGATCAAGTTGGTTTAACAAGTAATTCAATAATTATCATGATTCAATTTTCATACACGACTCAAATTGAATTGGATTACTTGCCTGGTCAATATATCAATAGAAGTTTATCCAATCATAATCGTCAGAAAGAATATCAAAATGACTAGCCTACGTTTACACAATAAATCACTATAAACAAATAAATTATATCTACATGAAAACTACTAAGGAAATAAAGAAACTAAATTATATCTATATGCACAAAATTTCAACAAATATTTACACATGTTTAATCTAACTATCTGTCATACTCCCGTCCCCAAAAATTTCTTCTCGAGAATATCCACTATATCAAATGAGAGCTTTTTACAGGTTACTTCCACAAACCTTCTTACAACCAAATAAGATTTTTACAATAATAATCTTCTAAACAAAAAGTATAAGATTTTACACAAAGACAATCTCAAAACTAAACAAAGTTTTAAACAGGGCTGAACTTATGAACCAAACAGTAATTTTAACAAACAATCTCATGAATCAAAATGTGAGTTTTTACAGTGGCCTGGACTCACAAACCAAACATTAACTTTGATAGACAATCTCACAAACAAATCAAGAATTTTTACATCAGAATGAGCTCACAAACCAAACAAAATTTTTTACTAGATAATCACACAGACCAAACACTAGCTTTTACGGGTTTATATCACAAATAAAACAACAACTTCTCACAAAATATATTACACAAGAGATAAATTTCTCTCGAATAAATTACAACAATAACCCCAACACCAAATAAACGAAAAATTGCACTTCATATTTTTCACTCTCAAAACACTAAGGTAATTTAGTGGGGGGTGGGGGGGAATGAATTAGAAATAATATAAAGTGAGAAAGTATGTAGAAATACAAATACATTTCTGGTGAATTTTGAAAGTGATAAAAAGACTCAATTATTTATAAGAGAAAGTTTTGGCTCAAAAATGAAAAAAATATTCACGGACCTATAATGCTCTAACCAATTATACCATTTGGTTAAATAATTATGAGTTTCAAAATATGGCAACCCTAATTCCTAAAAAAAACTACAAGTGTTGGTGGTTTAATCTATTAAGAGTGTTCTTAATCAATTAGAAAATTTTATACTTGATATAATGGATTGACTAACATCCCTAATTAATGAGGCAAATTATACAGGCGCCTTCATGGATCCTTTATAGAGTTTAAAATGTTTTTAAGCGCCTTCATGGATCCTTTATAGACTTTAAAATGTTTTAAACAATTTTTGAAAGGTTTAAAACATTTTTAGGTGAGGGTGTATGTTGCTTTAATAATTTAAAAATTACTCTAATATTTTTACAAAATTACAATACATCGATCATTTTGACACATTTTCACACCTTTTGTCTTTCAGAATATTTGAAGCTTCAATTTTCCTTGTTTTACTCGCCCGTTCATCTGGGCCTTGAGTGATATTATGTAAGATTGTCTAAGATGCTTTGAAGTATTGACAACCTTTTAAATGATTAATCTTATTAATTGAAATGTGTGTCACGTCATCACTATAATATTAATATTAAAAATATATATACATCATTTATTTTATCTTCATATATATTTTAAAAGACTTTTTACTGACTTTGATTAAAAATTCATTCAAATTAATAGAGTACATCGTTGTAATACAAATTCAATATTACTAAAAACAAAGATGAATCTATGAACAAACTCACAACTTTCATGTTAATACTGTAAAACAGTGAAATGCATAAACCTACAAATATTATAAGTATGACAGTATTGAAATATTTAAAATATTCATGTCTCTGAATCTATAACGTCAATAGTATCAAAGTTATAGTTTTTTTTTTATTTATTTAAAAATTCAAAAAAAAAATGGAATAGGATAATAGATGAGAAAAACGTGATTTAATTGTTCGGTGTATTTCGAAGCTGGAGTAGAAGAACAAGATGATACGCTCGGAGAAGGAGGAGAGCTAATAAAACCCCAACTCTTTTTTTTCTTTCTTTTTCGTCTTCACACACTTCACTGTAATCTCATCACAAAAACATGGCAACACAATCACCACCACCTCCTCCCGTCGCCACCGCCACCGCCACCGATGTAAACCATGGTATTGAATTCTATCTCCTTTCTATTCATTTCGCATCTCTTATTACCGATCGCCGTAGAATCCGTAATTTCATCGCTAGTCAAATCGTAGCATATTCCGATTCTACTTTTCACTTTGAATAATTCTTTTTGCTTTTTGTTCCTCTCTCTGTTACTAATTATATTTTCACGATTCGTATCGTCCTTGTTAGTACTCACTCGATTAACTGATCATTTCTCACATTTATTGCTTTCTTATTCAATTTTTGGAGCTTAATTTTTTGTTGAATCTTGACTACTAATTTCTCATTCGAAATTCTTGTACATGATTAGTGATTACCTCACTGCACTTATTTTTAGATAAAATTAATCTCCACAATTTATGGTCCAATTTCCAAACAGACTTTAGGCAAAACATCCTCCTTTCTTGGAGTTCATATAGTCTGGAAGGATCACACAACTTGGTAATAATACAGTAATCTGTTTTCGGTAAATGTAGAATATCGTGATTGTCATATTTATGCGACTTGATAGGATTTGCTAGCAGAATATTACAGATAAGTTACGGTTATATTGTTTTGGGTATATGATAAAATTAATTTGCCGATTCCCTTTTGAGATTTAGGTGCTGAATTTATCCAACCAACAAACGTGGATCAGCAAAATGCTGTCGATGAGTCTGTTAAACCCAGTTCAACTACATCAGTCTTTGTGAACTCAGAACCATTGCGGGAAGAACAAGTTCAGAATGCTGTGAAGTTTCTGTCACACCCAAAAGTTAAAGGTTCACCCGTCATGTACCGGCGGTCATTTTTGGAGAAGAAGGGCCTTACAAAGGAGGAGATTGATGAAGCCTTTCGGCGTGTGCCTGTAAGCCAGGGCTTTTTTTTTTGTAAAATAGTTATCTTTCAGACACTTTCCTGTATGTTCATCTTTTTTTATCCTTATCTTAATTAATTATCACAGGATGCTGCTCCCACTGTGCAGACAGATGGTGGAAATCAAGGTGAAACATTGAACAATGTACTTTCCCTTTGGGTTGAGTCAAATTGCTTGAAATATCTCCATTGGATTAGTTTCAGTTAAACTGGATGGATTTTTGTTTCAGTTACATTTTAAACATGGCTGTTGTAATGTGCTAACAGATGGGCAATTGAAATCATCATCTAATATTCAGCAACAGGCCCAACAGCAAACTTTGCAGCCTGTTTTACCTGCTTCTGCTGGTGTTAATACTTCATCAGGAACCTTATCACGAACCAAATATCACTGGTCACATGCCCTTATTTTAGTTGGAGTCCTGACTGCTTCAGGTGCTGGAACAGTTTTGATAATTAAGGTATTAGCGCCAACTGTTATGTATGAATTATGATGCCATCTAAATCAGTACCCTAATGGTTGAGTGCTATTCTCAGTTTTTTATTGAATTTTATTCACTTATTGTAATTAATATTTTGATACATGTACAATTTTTGTCACATTTTTGTATTCTTCTGAACTTCAAGAATGCTTCATGTTTTAGAATTCCCTTCTTCCTCGGTTAAAATCTTGGATACGCAAGGTTGTCTTAGACAACGATGATGAACTATCAAAGGAAACTAACAACAAACCAACTCTGGCTGAAGAAGTTGCTCAAGCTGCAAAATCAGCAGCAGCTGCAGCTGCAGATGTGGCAAAAGCAAGCCAAGATATGCTGGCTTCAAAGGGTGAAGGTGGGTTTTACGGAACTTTAATTTGCATGATATAAAATGTCTTCATTTTGGTTTGACACCTCTACTCTTGCGGCCCTTAATTTATTCTGAAAAATTACTGTAATTATTCCCTTATTGCAACATCTGGTTTATTATATTTTGCAGAAAGGAAATACTTCGTGGAAGTTGTGAGTCTTTTAGATAAGCAAATACAAGAAATGAAGTTAATGACAAATGCAATAAGAAGATTGGAAGGTAATTGGGTGTTGCTATTTAATATATTGGCCGGACATGAGAGGCTACTATTGCTTTTGAATATTCTGTTGTGGTTTTCATTTATGGCTTGCCAATAGAGTTTGTCCCTTTGTTAGGAAAACATGTCGTTGTGTAACTGGGGAACAGGTTATTTATAATCCCTTAAGAGTGCAACGAGGTTGTTCATTGGTGACCAAGAGCTTTGACAAATTTTATCTGTGTTTTAAAAATTGTAAATGGACTTCTGGCTTCATGACTGTATCAGGAAACCCGTTTATTCCCTTAAATTTGATTTCATACGACTATTTAGGCTTCCTGATAAATTTTGGTGGCATAAATCTGAAATTATTGTGTACTTATATGCTGGAGGACTTACCAGTTACTTAGAATTTTGAAGTTCTTGTTGAATATCTGTTTCTGCCGAATTATGGAATAAATCGTCCCTTCTTATGATATCTCTCTGTCTCAGGGCAAGAAGATCTCCGAGTCAGTCAAACAAGTTCAAAGGTCAGATATAAATAGAACTCGAAGGGACATTTTCATCATCTTTTACGATTTTTTTTTGCACACCTTGATCCTGGTTTGAGTTGTCTTACGTTTTAACCTTTGACGGCCATATTTTATTTTAAGTACATGCAGCGACTGGTTGCGAATGGCAAGGCGGACTATGACTTGCGTTCAGGTTGTAATATTTATTATTAGATCTTAACTAAATTAGTCTTATTCTCTGAATTATGTTACTTATAAATAGAATGTTGTATGCAGGGAGATCATTATCCCCGCCTGCATCTGTTGAACCATCAGGTCCTCCTCATCCAAAATCATATATGGAGGTAGCATTTTATATTGCTTGTATAGGGTTTTTTTCCCACCTCCTTGCCTTGCCTTTTACTTCTGGTTCATATCTAGTCAGGGATTAATTATTACATGTAGGGATTAATTACATAGGGACATAACATGGATCATAACTTTCTGTTATGACTATTGTATTTCTTAGTTTTTCTTCTGAAATACCCAAGTCAGGGTGGTCATACTTGATATTTTTAACTATATATTTAAGTTTATTGTGCTGTATTAGTGTGTATGTTGGCACTGATTATCCCAATCCTGAGTTGTTGTTGCATAATTGATGCTCAATTTACTTTATTTTCTTCCCCTGTTAGCTGATTTAAGTATTTAAGAATATTTGATTTAAGTTTTAACAGTCGGTATAGCTTGTGTTATTAGATTCAAATGGGAATGTGATGGGTCTGATATGGTTAGTTAAGATGTTGGTACTTGTTAGTTAAGTAGATTGTAGATTTGTTGAGAGGTAGTTAGGAAAAATAAGGCATGCTTCCTATAAATAGATAGGACGATTAGAAAGGTGATGGTGATGGATCTTATCATTTGAGAGGAATAGGGCCTTAAGGCATTGGGAGGTAGGCAGACCCTCGAAGTGCTGCTATTGTTTGTAATCAAAGGGGATTCTTCCTCATTTTCAGTAATAATATACGAGTTGGCTCTATCGGAATGGTTTCGGTATCACCCCTAGAAAGTGGACTAAATAAGAAGGGGAAGAGGAGTTAGGAAGTGATTGAATTTTAGAGGTTTGGATGGGCAGGGGATTCCCGATGCATCACAACTCTCATGTCCCCCCCTTTTTTTTCTGCATTTTCCTTAGAATTCTCCAATAGTGTTATTCATCTTCTGTAAGGCTTATATTTATTGACTTCTACAATTATTTTTGCAGATAATGGCCATGGTCCAAAGAGGGGAGAAGCCTTCTAACATCAGAGTAAACCTTTTAATCTCGATAAACTTAGTTGCATGTTAAAACCATAGACCTCATTTGTGCACCATTAATATAAAATTATAAGAAAATCATTTGAAAAAGGTAATTAGAGTTTTATATGCGAGGAAAGGTGTCACTGAGGTTAAAGATTATGGTGTGCAAATAAAATTTTGCCTCTATTTAGTTTACCAATTTTATGTGACCTATTACTTGTATAAAACATTGGGTTTTATTGCAGGAGATCAATGATTTACCCCCCAACCCAAGTCAACAGCCGTCAGATCCTCGCATATTGCCTAGATCTAAGGTTTATTACAAAGTGCTTTACCTTTCCTAAGTAGTTTAGGTTTATGAAGTTTTTATTTAACTAAGTTAAATACATCTTTTTTTTAAAATTTATTTTGGTTCATTTTTGAGGATTTTCTATCAATATGACCATCATTGTGAAAATATAGTTATGCAAGTTAAGTTCTGGCTTCTATTCTATAACAAGTATTGGCACACACATCTATTGAAACATTAAATTTGTGCATAAGTTTTCTTTTTTCAATGCCTTAGTGGTATTGTTTCTCATGAATTTGATTGTGTTTCAACTTCTTCTGGGCAGCCTTGGGAGATTGGTCAGGTTCAAAACACTTCTAGCCAAGTGTTTCAGCCTCAAGCATATGGTGAGGATTTGTATACCAAAGTCCAAGATACTACTCAATCAAATGGGGATGACCCATCCGCCTGGTGGCAGAAGAAAAATGTCAGAATCAGGGAGATTGATGAAACTGTGTCTAATGGAGCACCTAATGGCACCATTCCCAGTCAGCAACCCCTTCAACGTGTGTGGGTTCCTCCTCAACCTCCACCGATAGCTATGGCAGAAGCCGCAGAAGCAATCAGACGCCCGAAACAAGCTGTTCAAAAAGAACCGGTGTCAGATAATCAGTCAGTAGCTCAATCTTCAGACACCTCTAACTCTAATGGGGTGCATGAGATCCCAAAATCATTGGAAACTGATGGTGCTGTAGAGGCAAGCAATGGCAACTCTGGTGAGATACAAGTCGTACAAGAAGACCATGACACCAAATCCGAAGAGCAATGAAGGTGAATCTATATCACGAAAAACATGAAGTTGGAAATAAAGCTCAAAGTAGTCCTAGATTCTAGATAAACTGGATACAATCTTTGTTTCATAAAACTGGACATCATTACAAGATGCAATTGCGGGTGTCTTTTTCATGAAATAATATGGTACTAAAGTTTGCACTATTATAGAGGGGTTTTATGATACATGTTACAATTTTACAGTTATCAGTATAAGCAGCTTCAAAATACCATTTGGAATGCAATTAGATTATGATGTATTCTTCCATAACGAAGTATATTTGAAAATCCTGAATAACTCATAAAATTTAGGAATTAAGTTCGGGACTTACTGTGACTGAAATGCCAATATCAACCATCAAGGATTAGCTACAAAAGCAGAACACTTCACTTTCACTAGAATACATGACGTATAAAAATTGATTAAAAGCTCCTAAACCAAAAAACACGCAGGGAAACGAAACAGAGCCACTGCAGCCTATTCCATTTCATTTATATTACTAAGCCTTATTAAATTATAAAATACAAATTAATAATATAGATATTTTAAATCCAATTTTACCTTATATTTATATATGAACTTTTATTTATATATGAATTGCTGACTAGAATCTAACGTGGACCGATGTGATAAATCAATCTATATAGAAATGTTAAATTATATATTTATTGTTAATTATGGAAATCTAGTGCGGGGTGAGGTATATGTTTGTCATCTCATCTTCATCTCCAAAGTGTTTTCGGAGATATTTTATTCTTTATCTCTGTCTCCACGGGCACGCACGGATCTAAGTGGAACTAATTGGGATCAAGTGACCCCACTTGATTTTTATAATCTAAAACTAATAATAATATATTTTTTTTTATATATTGATCCCACATAAAATATTTTAATGTTCTCACACCACTCATTTACTTTAAATTTAATCTCTAGAAAATATAAATTTGACAATAAATTTTGTTTTTTTTTTTTTTTTTTGTCAAAAGCAAATATAAATCAAAAAGGTTGAAAGTTGAATAGCTTCTTTTAACCATAGTAGTACACAACAACACATTTCTTTATTATTTCTACTCTCTAATTTTTTTTCTTCTCTTTTTTTCTACACACATTTTTTTATATACATTGCTATTTTGTGTTATGATTATTTAACTTTTTAGATATACAATCATCATTTACGCATAATATTGATATAATTTTTATGAATAGTTATATTTTTTAATTTATATAATAAAATTAATATTGATCACACTTACTAAAATTTATGGATCCATCCTTATCGACGTGATGAAAATGTCTCATTTTTGAGACGTGAAACAGAGAATTTACACATAGAATTTCACTAACGGAAGTAAATTAACATCCTTAAAAAAAGTGATAATACGAAGAGAGAAGTGTAAGAAACTTAATGAAAAAATTAACAATATACTGCCACTTGACAAAAACGATCTCTTTGATCGGATAATGCGAGATTATTTAGCCAATTACGCATCAGTTAGTATAAATAGCATTTGAATTAAAGGATAATATAAGATGATTAGTGGCATGTTCTATTTTTAATTAATTAGTTGATGGGACAATTTCATTATTTTCTAGGTGTTCTTTTTCATTTTTTCCTTTGCCATATCACCTAAATTGAACACGATGAAAAAAAGTTAAAATTGGTTCAAATGAAATAAGGTAAAAAAGTATCATAAATCCTATATTAAATAGGTGGATGTGACCACACATAGGCCATGCTATTTAGAAACCCAAATGCAGCAGGTTATGGTACACATGCATTTGTGGTATTAGAGGAAATCAAACCTCTGCATTCAGAATTTGCCGCATTCACGCATTCAAAAAATTCGCATTCGTTGGATCGAGATCAAATAATTTAAAATTAAATATATAATTCAATATGTTTTAAATAAAAATATTGAACTTAAACTTTTGACTATTTAATCTTAATCCAACAATTAAAAAATATACTAAATACGTGAATGCGACAAAATTGTAACTTTAGGGAATCATGGATACGGAGACTCTTCAATCAAAATCAAAGAGTTCTAATTTAAGTTGTAAAATTTCAATTATGATAAAAAGTAGAATCCTTATTTTTCTGAACCATCAGATTTTGATCTAACTATCACTAATCTTCCTAATGCGCGAACGAGTTGAAGGTAGGGAATCAAATTTCCGAAAAAACCTAATCACTTAGTATGTGACAGTCACAAAAAAAAAAAAGAGCAGGAAAGTATATTAAAAACATGAGTGTATGCAAAATTTGCATCCGCCTAACGCCAAATAGGGGAACACCGAGCATCTTAGAGCAGGACTGCAGGACTATTTAATAAGTACTACTCTGTTTTTATCAAAGGACCCTCAAATAATGATTTGCTCATATTTGTAATAAATTATTCTTTTTCTGTAACGATATTTGTAATAAATAATTGATAGCATATCGTATCTGCTTCTATCGGTCAATCGAATTTGAATAGAATAATGAAAATGGTTTGAATTTGAATAAGGTGAATGGATATTTATGAATTTTTTATAATAAAATAGATAATTATATTTGACAGTAAACTCGATTCTTATTCAAAGAACTAGTAATATCAATTCAATTTTCTCATTGTCTCTTCTTGATTTGTTGCCTACATTCTCATCTCAACCTTAATCAAAATTAATTTTATTTTTTTCATAACATTTATGATTTTGATTGATAGTATAGTGACATTGAATTTTATTTTTTGAATTGATAATTAAGGATGTGAATAGGTCAATCAGTCTACGGTTTAATCTATCTGAGGTCAGATTAGGTCAGACTTACTTATTAAAAAAATTAAATTTATAATTTTGTAAAAGTCTATTTAATTAAATATGTCAGACTTAGACTATTAAAAAAATTTATTTTCATATTACCTCTAGTCTTATTTATAAGAAAAAATTAACTTTTTAAATTCATTGAACAGTATCTGACCTATATATTTTCCAAGTAAATTGACTATTTATTGTATTTAAAAAAAAACTAATCTTTTCTTATAAATAGGATTATATATTAAAAATAATCTAAATAATTATATATATATATATATATATATCTTAGAAAGAAAAAAAACTAAATAAAATGACATATATATTAGAAAAATATTAAATAGATCGGCTCATATATGCATATATAAGTCGACCTATAAGGTTTCTTAAGTAATATTGATTTGTTGAAAATCTTAAAGAAAAAAAGCTTTTTAAATAGGCTTCTAGGTCAGGTCAAGCTTTTAAAAAGGCTAGACCAGACTAAAAAATGAGTCTATAGTAGGCCCTAGGTCAAACGCAAACCTTGTAAATTTATCGTATGTCAAGCTCCGGCCTTATAAAGTCTAGCCTGACATATTTCCACCCATATTGATAGTATTAAATTAAAATTGTATTTTTAGTTCTCCAAGATTTTTTTTAATCTTTTTATTAGTCATTCTTGCTAATCTTTTTATGTGTTTTGTTTTGGTTTTTTTTATTTTCACTTCTCTTTATCATACTCGTTAGAGTTTTGTTCCTTCTCCGTTCTGGGATGGTTTGATCTTCTTCGTAGTTTTGTTCGATTTTGATTCCTGGTTCATCTTCCTTTTCTTGGTTCATCTTTCTCTTTTCCTCCTCGTCTCTCTTTGTATTTAATACTCTCTGCAGTTTTGCATCCTATTTTGCATCCTAGAAGTAAAATTATGTAAAGCCCTGGACTACTTTTGGGATCATTGACTAACCAACACGGGTTTATTTAGCATGTTTTTTTCTCACTCGCATATTTTTTGGAAAACTTTCCAGAAATTTAATCATCCCAAAATTGCTCCAAGTCAAGCACATTTAATTATAAAGTTCTTATGGAACGGGTTATTGAAAAGAAGATGCATCTCGTTAATATAGGTAGTACCTATCAATCTTTATAAGACATCATTCAACTATGCAGTCCATTCCCATCATAGCCTTAGGATCCCTCTCATTCCGATGCAGCGACCACTCTTACCGCATTCGGTCTCAAGTGTTACATGCAGTGCAATCAGTCTTCGTCTTCTTCAGCCTCGGGTGTTACAAATTCTCTCGCACCCCCTTCGTCTTTCTCTAGTTCAAGATCAATCCAAGATATGGCTGAAATTAAGAACACAAGCCTGAAAAAAGACCACGAACTAGCTTGGAGATGGTTACTGGTCATCATCCATGAAACCTACAAATTTCTACACACATCAAAACAATAGAAAACAAGTATCAAAATCAGCAAAGGAAAGACAAAACCAATAATAAGCCCATAGATTCAGGTCAACTAGAAGGAGAAAACCTTAATTTTTGTGTGTGGAACGACGAAGATATCAAAGAAAAAATTCAAAGAAGACAACAATGTAATTATCGGCAGATTTCTTTCATAGAAACCTACACGCAAAAATTCTTTGTTATGTAGCATGTACAGTATATGGTGTGACCCATTGAGTGTAAATATATCTGAATTAGAGTCGAGACTCTACCAGATCTGAATGAGTAACCATATAGATGTGAAAAGACTTATAAAGGGAACCCTAGATATTTCAGAATACTTGGTTATCTTTGAAGCCATGAGATCTAAACTATACTACATAAGATTTATTTTTCAATAAATTTTCCATTTGGATTCAAATACAGGGAGTCCCTAAAAAATTCTAAACTAAACAAACGAGGGAAATGATATGAGCTAAGCTAGGAAATATTAAGGAGGCTACTATGTTGGCAACATTGGCAAAATTGATCAAATAAAACTCAGTAAGTTAAGGCAAATCAATCCCAATAATGGAAATATTGATATGATCATTGAGGTTGAAAGAGACTTGGACAAAACTCTCATAAATGATTAAGTTTGGTGGAGTCAACAAACCAAAATAACCTAGCCCAAAGATAGTGATAAGAACACCAAATACTCCCTTCTTAAGGCTAGTCAAAGAAAAAGGAAAAATTACATCCAAAAAATTCAAGGGGACAATGACTATTATTAGAGTGTGGAAAAGAACATTCGACTTATATTCTTATGACACTTCTCTAAGATCTTCACAACTACCAATTGTAACGCCCTGTTTTAATTAATATTATATTATATTAATATTTTTGAGTTACCGACCGATATTTATTTTGCGACGAGAATAAATATATTAATCGATATATATGATAATATATTTGACGACGTTTCGTTCGGTCCGATTTTTATACCGTTCAGTTCGGTAAAAATATTATTCGGACCGATATTTAATTCCCCGGAATTATTTGAATTAATTGAATTAATGATATAATTAAGTTAGGGGTGTGGGGAGCAATTAGTGAGGATTGGGTGTACACCCCTAGCCAGTAAGAAAACATAATTATAAAACCATTTTCTTTCCCTTTTCTTCCCATTTTTCCTATACCAACCAAACCTAGAAACTTGGAGGAAAGAAAGGGTTTTGGGAGAAGATGAGCAAGAGAAGAAGAAGGGGAAGAGCATGAGAAAGCTTGAGGTTGGAGTTGTTGAATCTTCATGGATCATCCAAGCTTGTGAGGTAAGGGGTTTGATTTCTCTATCTCATATTATTAGGGTTTGATAGTATATTTTGGATTTTGGGAGAAAATTGATAGGATGATTTATGAGTTGTGGTTGGTTGATTGTTGAATAACTTAGAAAAAGGTTGAATTAGGAGTATGAATTGTTGGTGTTTTAATTGCTAAGCTAGTAGAATTAAGTTGCAAAAATGGAAATGAAAGAAAAGCATAAACTGTGAAAAACCAGAAATAAGTTTACACTGTCTGTATTCGAATGGAAATGAGGAAGATGAAGCAGTTCTTGCGAAGGGGCCCACCCAAGGGGAGGCAACCGTCCTAGGCCCTAAGGCGGCCGCCCCTTGCCTTCATCCTCTGGGACGCACGTCCCTTTTAGGAGAGAGGAGATTATGCAGTTCTTTGTTTTGTATTTTGAGTTTTTTTTCATCAAAACTTTGCATAATTCTCATTTGGTTTCTGTTAGTTTCAATTTCCATAATTATTCATACTACTAGTTAGTATTAATAACATATAACTAGGACATAAGTTAGCCGATTAAATTTAGGACCCGATTATGTTCCAATTTTCCGATTTCGGTAAATTCGACGACGGAGCAAGTTGCTTCGAATTCAACGAAAATTGACGTGCTAGCTAAGTTCGACGTGTAGAACATAGTGGTGAGGTTAGTTTTTCGAAATTACGAGTTTTTAAGAGATGACCCGAAATAGGCCCATTTACGGTTAAATTGAACCGGATTGCGTTTTAGTACATTTAAGATACGTATGAACAATCTGAGTTCAATGTTGATGATTATGATTAATGCCAGTTATTAAGAATGGCTTTCGCGACGATTATAGGTGTTTGACTATTTTTTCCGTTTTTGGAATTTGGTGAATTAATTGATAATGATGCGGTGTGATTAAACATAATGTTTGCGACAGTGTATTTATTAATGAATACTTGTTAATATGCGATGCGATAATATATGTCTTTGTACATGATGATGTGATGATTATATTGATGTTGTTAATAAATGCTTCCGATTTGTGAATGCATGATTTTTGATGATATTTAATTATTGGTGATGTTTTGCATAATGCAAATATGATGCGATGGTATATTTATCTTGTTTTGGATAAATTATGGCGATGTGGGCTTTATGCCAATTTTGATGAGCGACGATGATGTTTTTGTGTTGTGTTGTTTTATTATCGAGACACATACATTGCATTGGCGACGATGGGCTTTATGCTGCGGCGAGGCTTTTATGCCAAGTGTTCCTAATTATGGACAAAGCGACGGGTACCACATGCATAACATAGTCGTGTCTCATGGAGTCAGTTATGTTTATGTTTGAGTTGTTTGGCGTTGGGTTTTTGTTAATTGATGGATGATATTGAATTGCGATGATATATGATGTTTTGTTTGGTGATGATCTTTATGATGAACATGAAATGAATATGATTTGATAATTTCATGATAACTATGCGATGAATATAAATGATGAGTTTTGCGATGATTTAACTTGATGAAATGCTTAATGCAAATATGATATGATGATGTTTATGATGATGGGTTTTAGCCAATTGGTGATGATATTATTTATGTTGCTTATGTTATTAACATTGTTTGATATTGTTGTTTGATGTCGTTGTTCATGATTGTTGTGATGATTTCGTGGTGATGAACGTTTATGTATTGTTGTGACGATTTATGCCGATGAGGTTATGGCGATAAAGTGTAGATTATACACATTAGGATGACGATTGAAGTAAGTAAGTTTTGGATACGCGTTGGAATTGCACTTATTAATCTATACCTTTATAATTCCAAAACTATATATATATACTTTATCATGCCTTTAATTATATGTTTTAGAGTATCTCACCCTTTACTTGTTTCGCTGTTACCTTTATATTGGTAACGTGCAGGTTATGAAGACGGAGTTTATAGCTGTTGTTAGTCGAGTCGGTGCCGCTCTGATACGTAGCACTCGGGGGGAATATTTATGTCGTCTTGTTGTTGTTCTTTTATTATTATTCTTTTTGTGAATAAGAATCATAAATTATGAAAACATGATTTGATGAGGAAGTTTAATAAAGAAAGTGTTTGGAATTTTATGAATCAATTTATGATTTCCGATAATGCTATGTATCCGAGATTTATACTTTAAAGCAAACTGTTTAAAGTGATTTGGTTTTGATGGTGTGACGCCTCAGTATTTAATTTATGAAATTTTAATGTACTCTGATTTTTTTTACATATAAAACCTTGGGTAATATTGGGGTGTTACACCAACAATGTAAATCACAACAATTCCAACATATACAAAGTTGTAGCTAATGGAGTGGGCACGGGCATGAAAGAAGACCTTAAGGCTGAAGAGGTGACAACAACCATATCTCAGATGAAAGGTAACGTCTACTTCAAGTGCAAATGAATATTCATATAGAACTGTCAAAATGGGCCACCCGATCCTAAACAGGCTGGCCCATGCAGGCCTCAAACTTTTCAGAGCCGGTCTCAAAAAGCCCATATTTAAATGGACCCTATTTTTACTATCCTGGTCTAGCCTTGTCTGGATTGTGGGCTACCCGGCCCTAAACGGGCCCATTTATATATATATATATATATATATATTAAATTTTATATCTAAAATTAGAATTTCTAAATAATCCATATAAGTTAACAATTAAAATGTAAAACAACACATAACTTAATTTAAACTATTCAAAATACATCACAAATTATCCAATGTTCACACAAAATTAAATAATTTGTTCAAACAAATTTTTAGTTATAAATATTCATGACAATTATAATGTTATAACAATTATAACAAGAAATTGTTATAAAATTTTATAATAATTGTAATTAGGAAATGATAAATTCTAATTATATTAAAAAATTTATTTTATTTTTAGCCGGTGGACTACCATGGACCCATGGCCCATACGGGCCGAGGCTTTTTTGGGTCGGGCTAAAAAAGGCTCAGATATAAATGAACTCGAAAAATAAAACTCAAACCCTAACTTTTTTCAGACCTGATGGACCTGTCTATAGGCTACGATCCATTTTGACAATTCAATCTATATTCACGCAGTTCTCAAATCCCACAAATACTCTAAAATTTCTTTTTCACTCTTTTTTATGTTCTTTGAATTTTGAAAGTCATTTCTTCTTTTTCTACTTATTGAATTATCTGAGTATTTCTTTGTCACATAATTTATTCTCATTTTAGCATTTTATTATCTGAGTATTTCTTTGTGACATAGATTATTCTCAATTTAGCATATCACACTATTTTTTGTCTAAATTTTTTTTGACCACCTATCTTAATTATGTAAATGGTAATTCTTTAGCATATTTATTTTTGAATTTATCAAATATAGAATTAATAAAGAAAGAAGTAATAAAAACCATAAAGAGAGGAACAACCAAATAAAATAATCAGTATAGATAATTAGTAAGTAAGTAAAGGAGCCATCTTATAGAAGAGCTAAATTAAAGGAAATCAAGCCAATAAATATAAACAAATTTAACAAAATCAAACCAAACTTATTCAAACAAAATTAAACCAATCAAACTAAATGAAACCAAATTAAATCAGACATAAATAATTCAAACCAACCTAGATAAAAAAATCAAACGAAATTAAAAAAAAAAAAATCCAATTCACAATGACAAAAAACGCAACCAAGGAATGTGCATGGACAATACTAGAACCAATAGCAAACGCGACAATTAAAATCATATATGATCCAAATAATCTCCAAATATCCTCACAACAAAATAAAAAATAGAAAGATAATAAGATTTTAATATAAAAAATAACACAATTTATTAAAATAAGAGTTATAAGATACTGTATATACAATAAAATATAAATAAATTAATTATAACAACCAATTTATCAAATTTGTATTATTCACAAATCTTTCATTTAAAACAATGAAAATTCATTTAATATTAAAACTTTTTTTTTTTTTTACTATAAAAAAACTATTTTTATAGTAACAAAGAAAAAGAGAAAATAAATTTCTTTTTATTTTTAATTCCTTAACAAGATATGTTTGAATTATTCATTCTCTTGATATGTTAATAATATTCATTTTTGTTTGGATTCATGATGAATACAATTAAGATAATTTTTTCTTTGACTAAATATAACTAATATAGCTGTTAAACAAAAAATAAAAATCAAACACACAAGCATTTAGTTAAATATTTTATAAACAGTAAGTTTAGGAGTAATTAATATGTTATTATTTAATAGAGTTTGGCATCAAAGTTGGCATGAGACTAGAGGAGAACGATGATTCCACAAGTTGAATATTCGTCTGGTCTCTATTTTGTCTTGATTATTTTTTTCTATTTCTATATTACCCACTTTCCGTTTAGATAATATTTTAAAATTAAGTAATTGATGCTGTCCGAAACCACATCCATTGTACTATAATAACATTGGTTACGATATTTTATTTTCTGTCACAATATCTTTTCCCTCTAACCATTCTTGTTACATAGTACACACAACACTTCAATCTCTCTCACGTTTCTTTCTTCTTGAGATGGCTCTCAGGTTGTCTTCTCCAACTGAACTCAACTCCATTTTCTTCACTGATCCCCTCAAGTCTAACCGCTTCACACCTAAATTCCCAGGTTCTTTCTTCTCTTCAATCCTCCTTCCCTTTCCTGCTGTATTCTTCTTACTTTTAACTTTACTTCCTTCATAGCCGTGCAAATCACTTTGCTGAGTTAGCGAATAAGAATAATTTGTTTTTACTCATTGTCGTGTGGGGTACTATGTTGATGCTACTATGTTATATACTTCTTTTTTTTTTTGTGAATAGCTATGTTATGTTCTGTTTTACTTTCATAATAAATTGATTTGATTCTCAGGTGGTGTTGCTTTGAAAAGAAGAGAGGATGGAACAACATCTGGTGGAAGAAGAGTTTTTTGTTCAGTGCAGTCTTCGTCACCACCGCCAGCTTGGCCAGGACGAGCAGTCCCAGAAGTAGGTTACAAGACTTGGGAAGGACAAAAACCTATTTCCATTGTCGGATCTACCGGTTCAATTGGAACTCAGGTACTGTTGTCATAAAGTCTGGACCCATGGTTTGCGTTAAAGGCCTTCGCGATTTCGGTCTATATTTTACTTCCTATAATAGTGAATAACAATATTGCTATTGGCACCTTCCATTTTGCGGTAATGGACTGTGTTTTTAAACCTTGGAGGACCCTATTATGTTAGGAATGTTGTGTTTTTAGTACTTCATTCCCGTAAAGATTTTTTTTTCTCTGTATGCTTTTGTAGACACTAGATATCGTTGCGGAAAATCCAGATAAGTTTAGAGTTGTCGCGCTTGCAGCTGGTTCAAACATTACTCTTCTTGTAGATCAGGTAATAAAACTATGGAGTAGTTTGTTTCTTTATCTCTGACTAGAATAGTTTCTTAAATTTTACATGATGGATTCACTCATATTTTCGATATATCAACTATGGGAAAAAAGAATAATCTGTTGTTGGTTTTATGTTGCTCAGGTTAAAAGATTTAAGCCACAACTTGTAGCTGTTAGAAATGAGTCTCTAATTGCTGAACTTGAAGAGGCTTTGAAAGATGTTGAACATAAACCTGAAATCATCCCTGGAGAGCAAGGAATCATTGAGGTGGATGTTTGGTTTGTTCATATGATGCAATTTGGTTTAGAATACCAATGTTGTATTTCATAAGCTATTGCTTGTATATTCTCAGGTTGCACGCCACCCAGATGCCGTAACCGTAGTCACAGGAATAGTAGGCTGTGCAGGACTAAAGGTAGCCTATTTTCCCTTATCCAGGCTCTTTTTGCAACTTCTCTATTTGCTATGCGACAAAAAACTCTTCTGTGTGTATGCATCTATACATTTTTTCAAATTAACTTCATTAATCGTATCCGACAAATTGTGAAGTAAAGAATGTCATAATATATAGTAATATAAAACATAATATATTGCTTTTAATGGCACATACTGCATGAACCTTTGGGACTAATTCAATCAGTGAATTACACATTCAAGGACTAATTTAAAGGCAAAGTGAAGGTTTTGGGATCATGGATGTGATTTTCATGATTTCATCTCTCTAATTGGTGTATTATTATGAGTTTATGACTGATATGATATCTTTTAAGGACTGGTTTGAGTGTATATTTATTGGTGACAAAAACCATAGGAAAAGGAATTGAGTGAGAAAAAGCACAACTATGATTGTATTACCATTATCAGACAATATATATATATTACATTGCTGAAGTTCCTCTCATTATTTTATTAGCCAACAGTTGCAGCCATAGAAGCTGGAAAAGACATAGCTTTGGCCAATAAAGAGACACTCATTGCTGGAGGTCCTTTTGTCCTTCCTCTTGCTCGGAAGCATAACGTAAAAATACTTCCTGCCGATTCCGAACACTCTGCCATTTTTCAGGTGCAACATCTCATACTATATCAAATAATTTGTGTGTGCAACAAGAGTAATAAACTATAGATATACTGGCTTATTTATTTCCGATTACATTATCAGCTCTCTACATATTTTTTAGTAAACTTAGCAATTACTTTATCACACACTTAACTATTAATGGAAAGACTGAAAGCATTCTTCACTTCAGTGTATCCAGGGGTTGCCAGAAGGTGCACTTAGGCGGATTATTCTAACTGCATCTGGAGGTGCTTTTAGGTATGTAAAGTAAACCTGAATGAATGCAGTTTTTCTGTTTTGCATGTTCAGTTCCTCAATTTTCTTCTTTTGCATGCTGCCAACTTTTCATTTCAAGACGGAAACTCATTGTTCACCGAAAACCTTGAATTTCCTAATATAGTTCTGTTTCTAGACCCTATATAATCAACATGGCCGTAATGTAAGTATTATTTTTCGCTTCATGATTAATAGGGACTGGCCTGTTGAGAAACTGAAAGATGTTAAAGTTGCTGATGCCTTAAAACATCCGAACTGGAGTATGGGGAAAAAGATAACTGTGGACTCTGCTACACTTTTTAACAAGGTTTGTTCCTTTCTTATGATATCTGTATGATTATGTGGTTTAAACTTTAAATTTTCTGACTGTAAAGTAAAATTGTTCTACGTCTTTGCAGGGTCTAGAAGTGATTGAAGCACATTACTTATTTGGAGCTGATTATGATGATATTGAGATTGTCATTCATCCACAATCAATCATACATTCAATGATCGAAACACAGGTTTAAAGACGATAGAGGTCATTAAATGTTGCTAAATATTGATCCAATACTAAATTATTTTTTCTTTCTAGGACTCATCTGTTCTTGCACAATTGGGGTTGCCTGATATGCGTCTGCCAATCCTTTATACGTTATCATGGCCAGACAGAGTTTATTGTTCTGAAATCACTTGGCCTCGACTTGATCTTTGCAAGTATGATTATTTTTCCCTTAATTTTGTTTTCTTAGTTCATATTCAAGAAAATAGACAAATCCATCTAGGCACCATTTGAAAATTTGAAATATAACTACGCAGGATTGGTTCACTTACTTTTAAAGCTCCTGACAACATTAAGTATCCATCGATGAATCTTGCCTATGCTGCTGGACGCGCTGGAGGCACTATGACAGGAGTTCTTAGTGCAGCAAATGAAAAAGCTGTAGAAATGTTTATCGATGAAAAGTAAGATTAGTACTGTATTTTCCTATCTTACCTATTACAACTTACTAGTGTTCCCTGAGAATTTTGTGGAATATTTTGCGTCTAATAATTGGTTATTTTGGTGTTTCCAGGATTAGCTATTTGGATATTTTCAAGGTTGTGGAGCTAACATGTGAGAAGCATCAAGCTGAATTGTCAACCTCACCTTCCCTTGAAGAAATTATTCACTATGACCAGTGGGCGCGGGAATATGCGGCTAGTTTGCAAAGCTCTTCAAGATTCACTCCCGTTCCAGTATAAAACTGGTTTTAAATTTCTCTGAGCATTGAATAATTGTATACAATGTAGCACAATGCATTCCCTAGATTATGAAAGATAACTTTTATCAGTGGAATCACTCAATATTCTTAGTCTCAATCTCTTCTTCAGCTGACATCTCATCAATTTGCCCCCATAAATAAGTAGTTAGAGAAAACAACAATGAAGTGTTTAAGTGTTTTTTTCAAGAGCCATTTTGCTCAAAATCTAAAGTGCAGAGATCAAGAGGCTTAAAATGTTTGTAAAAGTTCATGGTCAGTAGTGAAAAAGATGTGTAAATTCATCATTTTCCCTATTGAGGTCAGTTTCAAAACAGTGTATATATGAGTACACCATAATTGGATGAAGTACTACCTAAAATCCGAATTTGAATTGCTTATCTAACTAAAGCAACATTCAACTAAAAGTTGGAGGAGCCAAATTAGCCATATATCTTACGGAAGCTTGTCTCTTAATTTAGTCCAGGCCGAACACAATTTGTCATAGAAATATATTTATGAAGGTCAATTTCATCCCTTTGTTCAACAGGCATATTGTGGGTTTCTTATTCTATCTCATAACCTTGTTGTGCATCACGTAAATTTTCTAAAATGCTCTTAGAAATCGGAAATATACTTCCGATTCGCACTTTATATCATGAAAATCACGTTGAGTAGAATTGGGTGTAAACCGGAAGTATATTTCCGATTTTAAGCTATGTGTAATTTTTAAATAAACTGTGTATGTGAAACCAAATTTAGAATAAATTCTTAAGATTATATTATTTAGTTTGGAATCAGAAATATATTTTTGATTTTCACTCAAAGATTTCAAAATAAGGTGCGTATCAGAAATATATTCCCGATTTCAGAGAGCATTTTGAGAAATGCATAGGGTTTCATTTCATCCCATATAGTGGGTTAAGAAATCCACTACATATTACAAAAAAGGAGAAATTAGTGTTGGTTTTATCATGAATATATTTCATATGGATGAGGGAGACCTCATGGAACGTTTTTCTCTCGAAAATAAACATTATAAGATTTTTATTTTCAAATAATCAACTTTTTCAAATAACCAACACTCTCAATTATTTATCAAAGTAACGATGCTCCAAACAACTAAAAAATTGCATGTGAGAGAAGACACCACTTTATCTGGCGCATGCACTTAAAATTTAACTCATGTGTCATTTGTTGAGATATAAGATATAATATAAGTTGAGTAATCGAAATCCAAATTCAATGAGTTTGTTAGCCTATTTACTGTAAAAGTTAGTTGTATATAAATATACATAGTTTATAATTCAGTTTATACAATTCAATTCAATGATATAATCCTTATTTTCTTATTTTATCTTTCTCTCTTCACTAAAAGTGTCTTACACAATAACAAATTGATATCATAGCTCCGATTAGATTCTTAATCGTGTTTTCAAGAATCACACGTCATAGATCGTGTTTCTAGGATCGTGGATTATTGTTAACCAATCTTTGTGAAGATGAATGGTAATGAAAATTTACCAAACTCTCTTTGAACTCTTGACGGTAAGAATTGGATCTGGTAGACAGATGCAATCTCTGTTTGACTTTCATGAAGCCTTAGAAGTGGTTACTAATGGCGTTCATGTGCTTACGGAGAATGCAACTGATGCACGGAGAATAATTAAGAAACAAAATGTCATGTGTTGTGGACAAAAATAGAGAAAATAAGTGAATCTTTGAAGACATGTGAAATTTGGGGGTTGATTGACGGGATTTAGATAAGATAAGAGGGAATTAAAAAAAATCTTCTACGGGGGTGTTAGCTAGAATTTTGACAAAGGCAAAATCTATCTAAGGAAAATAATATGGCCGAAGACGACACGAGTGTAAGAGAGAGGTCAATCAGGAATATGGACTTAGAATAATTTTCTAAGAAGGAAGAGGGTCAAGTCGACATAAGGCACAACGACGACATGATGATCATGTTCGTGACACGCAGTTGGGAAAAGACGAATGCGGGAGAAAGATTGTTCGTTATTGGGTTTGAGAACGTGGGAACGTGCAAAAGAAAAGCGAGAGACTGACAGACATGTGGTGCCTGGAGAAGCTAAGCACGACAAAGAAGAAATTACTTTTCATACTATAAGTAAGAGATTGTAAATAGTTTTAGGGAGATTCAAACTTATTCAAATCTTACACAAACACTCAGAGTACCCAAGCTACGAACAAATAAGTCAAACAAGAGCAATGTATGTTTGAATCACCCATTTTTTCCATTTTAATATCAAGCAAATTTACTTCCAACTTTATTTAAGTCTTGCAAATTTACTTTATCATTCAAACGTTTTTATTTTTTAATCAACATTGTTATCATTTTACAAAACAAGTCGATTTCACACCGTGTCAAAACCACTTGCATCGAAATCACTTATTATGTCTTATTTCGAAAATAATTTGAAGTTGAAGCATTGTCAGATTTACTAGTCAATCTCGCAAAATAACTTTTAACAAGAGACTAGTGTTATTACCAATTTTCAGAATAAACAATGGGCTTAAAGCAAAATTCACTAATATTATATGGGAGAGTATGTATATTTAACATTTTTATTATTATATTCTTAGAGATATAGTTTTTAGAAAGGAAAAAAACATACATTAAGTGTTTTCAACAAGTTTATATGACATAAATCACAAGTTGATGAGTCCCTATAGTTGAAGGATACACTTATTTTATTCCATCACGGTCAAGAAGACATGTACGAAATTGGAACCTCATATACATGGATGCTGAAAACTCGCTATGCCATATGGCCAGCGATATTGTCTGCCATTGAGATCAATTGAAGATTCGCTCCATATTACTACAATGCCACTTGCAAATATATGCCTCCTTCATTCATTCAACAGCTTCTCTTCGCAGCTGTCACCACGCATTATTACAAATGCCAAATGAATTGGAATTAACTTTAAAATGTGTATATACTATATTCCTAGGACGGTTTGCTCAAAAATAGTCTCAGATAATGACGTGACTTGTTTCCTTGAATTTGGCAGTGACCCTCCGAAGTATAATTAATAAAGCTAAACTCAACTTTTTTTAGGCAAAAACAAAACTCAAATCCACTCTTACCTTTGAAGTTCAAGAAAAGCCAAATTACATAAAAGTTCATCATTTGTACTCAAATCTAATTTAATCCATTCTCCAGGTCTAGAATAACTTGCTTTAAACCATTATTTAAGTAATCCATAAACATCACCGTCTCAAGTCATAACCAAGTCAATACCGCGTGAGACCCACACCATTTTTATTCGGAACATTCCTTGCCAACTTATCTTCGTCACCGTATTACGATACCATGCAGGCCCAACATGTCATCATCCTCTTTTCACTTACTCCTTCCAACTTTTTTAACAACCATTAGCCACAAAATTAAACCCAAACAAAAAGGCATCATATAATATAACCACACTTTAGCTATAAGGAAGAAAAAGATATCCCAAATCACACTCACACATACAACAATTCTATTATTCTACTATCTATCAATAAGCAAATTAAACGTTAATTACACCATAAGAAAACCACAGGAATTCAATTAAGGATAATAATGTGTATTCATCAAAATAAAATGATAATTACTTGAGATAAAAGTTTAATATTTTTTTAACAAACAAAACTAACAGGACTCGAAACCACACTACTGAATAATCCAACTAATTCCTAACTTCCTCTTCGATCGAAGACCGTCCTTGGCAGCGCCGGCGACATCATGAACGGCGGAGTTGTGCTTTCCGCCGGAAGTAAAAAACAAAAGTGAGTCCTTCTTCCCGTCGCTATGGCTCCTGAGTAGCAAGTCTCGGAACTTCCAACGTTTGGAATTGGACTCTGTAGAGCTGCTTTTTTTGCAAGGTGGGGTCCACATGCAGTACGTACCGGCTTCCACGCCGTCAAGCTCTTTTCCTTCGCCGTCGACCTCCATGAGTTTCTTCAAGGGTAAACGACGACGGCGAGGTTGTGTTTCAGGGAGGACATGAGAAGGTGAAGCGACGCCGTTGAGCAAGGATTGGTCGAAGAGTGGATAAGTGGTTGTGGGTGTGATCTGACCGTTACGGAAAATGTCGTCGGCGGAGACAGAGTGAAGAGAGTCAGTGGAAAGGAAAGTGGAGGCGAATTCGAAATCATCGTGGTCGTCGGTGTGGATGAGTCTGGTTGCTGTTTGAGCCATAGTGTCGGAAGAGTAACTGCTGAAGCTCGGGGAAGAAAATTGGTGATGAAGAGACTCTGTTTCCATTTTCATGGTTCGGTTTCAGAAGGAATTAGAAGATTCTAGGTTGTGGTATTTATAAGAGGGAGTGGAATGGGTGTGGTGTGGTTATTATGGTTTGCTTTTCCAATGTTTTTTAAAAACTGTACGGTTTGTGTTTAGTGTGGAATTTGGAATATTGCAACCAATGATCTACCCTCTCATTACTATTTACAAAAGGACAGACAGAGTGAGCGTGATAATAATGGAGACTACGGGGAAAACATCGGTTTAAAATTTAAGATTAAATTTTAGATTCAAGATAAATAAAAATTCAACTATTTAATCTTGAACAAACTCTTTAAAATTAAAAATGCTAAAATGTTTAAACACAAAAATTGAACATCGAAATATAATAGTACTAACAATTTATAAAGTTAGAAAGGTTAAAGGGGATGGCACACAAACATATATTTTTGCGAAAATGTAATTTTGATAGACCGATTACTAATTTTTTGCCAACCAATTTGTTCAAGTAGTCTATGTGAGTGTGAGTTACGTTTATCTCATAGTCATGATTCATTCTCATTACTCAAGAAATAAATATCATTTGAATGAGTTATTTAAATTGACAGTGTGTATTCTCACTTCTTAAACTAGTAAAGAAGATTTGATTTTGATTTTGATTTTATAATCTTATATTTAGAAGAATCAAATGTTATATTATTATCTTTTTCACATAATTGACTAATGCAAAATAAATTATGCTTTAAACCAACTAAAAAAACTTTTCCAATTGTTGTACTCAGAGATTTATCAAAGGTGTCAATACCAATAAAAGTTTCCTTATTATTATCAATATAAGAGACGTATCCTCCATCTTAGGAGTAAAGAAGGAGAAAAGAGACTCATCTTTAGTCAAGTGCTTTCGACGTATGCTATCAAGGTGGATTTGACACTTTAAAACACTTCTACACACAAAAATTAGGTCTTAACTTTAGGGTCCTCTAATGTTAGTTTGACAAAAAATTCCACTAAATTTCACACTAGGATCCTAATTGTAAAAGTATGATGAAGTATGCATATTTTTCATTTTGTGTCCATGAAATTCTTTATAAAAATGTGAAGAAGAATATCCTAGTTTACTTTCGAGCGTGGCGGAGCCAGAAATTTTAGGCAGGTTGGACAAAAAAGCAACCGCTCTTTGGCAGTGTATATACCCTATTTATATCCTTGATTTTACTAATTTTGCACCAGATTTTACTAATTTTGCTTTTGGTTTTGTTTAAAAACCGATTATTAAGTTGAGGAAAATACAAAAAAAAAAAAAAAAATTGAGCTCGGACACATGCCCGAGCTAGCTGAACTATAGAACCGCCACTGTTTTCATGGCTTTCCTTATAGAGAAGAATGAAGCAATATGACCAGTTTTATTATAGTAGTTGGACTTTAGAATTTTCCACCTAGTAGTTATTCTTCTTAGGTTATAATCAATACCAATCTATTATAAGACACTCATTTGTTACTTAATACAAATTCAAGTTCTCTCTTCCTTTAATGAATCTATGTGTGTTTTGAAAATTATTTTTTCTTTTTAAAATATTTCAATTGTCACATTGATGGTTTCAACTAGAACATTATGAGAAGTGAAAGAGTTTTGAATTAAAACATTGTGTGTTTCCTTAAGATCCCTATTTCTTCAACTTCTTTTTTATTTTCACGTTCTACAAAATGTTTAAATTTACTTGTTAATATATTCAACTTTTTACAAATGTGAAATAAATTATTATAAAAAAGGGTGGAGTTACCTCGTCTCTTTCATGGTTTTTCATGAGACATATATTGTTTTTTTAGTCAACTGAAGATTCCATATCATTGTCATGCCATACTATTTGAGATTCATTGACTTATCTTTGACATTTTTTGAATCTTTATTGATTTTGAATGAGGTTTTTTCTTCATTCTAATTTTGCTTCTCTTATTGTTTCTCATACTTCATGTGTCTCTTAAAGCTTTGCACCGTCAACTTCATATCTGGATTAGAGTCAGAATCTCTTTCTTCTTCGGCTTTGAGAGCTAAACTATTTTTCTTCTTGTCTCCCTTGTTTATCATCAGCAAGTTTTTTTTAATCTTTATCTCATATTTATGCAATTTTCCAAGTAAAGTGTCCATGTTCATGGATGCTAAATTGATATATTCAAAAAACACAATAAATTTAGGAATGAGGTTTGAAAATCTAAAGACTTTTACAATCCTGAAGAGTTCTCATGTGATCACAATATGAATTATCCTTTTTTGCATGTCATAGATGTTTTCTTGATGTTTCATCCTGAAGAGATCATGCTCACGGATTAATGTGTTCAACCTCGACCTTTTTACCTGAATATTCCTTCATGGATAATTTAGAGGGTATCTCACATTTCTTTTTGCATACTGAGAAACACACAAAAGGTCAACAAGACCAAGAGTGCTAGTGTTGGAAGATTTAGCTTTCAAAATGTATTACACCTTTTCTTTTCATCTCTGGCTCAATCATTTCCTTCGTTATTCACCATAACACCGTTAACTTATATAGGAATAAATGGACATATTTCATAGCTTTTCAAATACAAAATTCACCCTCTCAATAAATATTTTCATATTCTCTTTCCACAAACTGTACTCTTTTTCATTAAAGAATCGATGTTTGTTTAGTGAATCACCTAAGTAATTTTTTTCTTCAATGATAAATAATTTTTAAGCAGGAGTTAGGCTCTGATTCCAGTTATTGAACAAGTGATTCCAAGCACAAGAGAGAAAGTGAATTGTGGTATTCAAAAATCATGATTAATTAAAAAAATATTACTTAAAATAATTTATGTTGGTATAGTAATGAACAGAGATTAAAGTAGCGGAAGAAGAAAATCTGGAATTGTAAGGGAAAGAAATATAACCGAATGAAAGTAAATAGATAGAGTAAGAGGGGTTGTGCAAGAATTTATAGAGGTTCAACTTACTCATTAACATACTCCTCTTCCCAAGAACCTTTTTTTTGAGAGTTCTAGTAAAATAATTCATTTGAACTTTTACAGATTATACCCGCGGACATTCTTACAATCAAGAAAGAGATTTTATACATATTGATACCTCAAACCAAATACAGATTTTAAAGGGTTGAGCTCACAAAAAAAAATTAATCGAATAATCTCGAAAATTAAACAGAGATTTTGATAAGCTAACCTCCAAATCCAAACAAGAAATACACTTCAAGAGAATCACACTCTTGAAAAAAATAGTTGAACACTAGTAAAATAAAATTCTAACAAATATTTTTCACTCACAATGCATTAAGACAACTTTAGTAAAAGAATATAAAAAAGAGATGGGAATAATATAGAATGATAAAGGGATAGTAGAAATCAGAATTATGGTGTGTTATAAGAGAAACCATCTATTTTTAGGAGATTTTTTTTCTTAAAAAATAATTTGACCCATGGGCTTTTTTAATCCGCCTAATTGAATAAGACTTAAGTTTAATCAATTAAGCAAACTAAACATGGAAAGTTTTCAAATAGTATTGTCACTAACCGATTATATATGTCTTTAGTCGTTTAAGAGACATTACAAAAATGTAAAACGAAAAACCTAATATGTTATATACCATATAAAAATCACTCATAATTTATTAATCAACCTTTTAATCTATTAGGTACATGCATAATTTTTTTTATTGATATCATAAAAAGATAGAGGTTTCGAAAACATTTAGTACGTGTATCAAAATTACCTTAGTATTTTAGAAGTTACTCTAACACTTTTATAAAATTTTGATCACTCAAACAATGGGTTAAACGCACAACCATACGAACTTTCACATTTATTTTCTTTTACATCGTCGAAGCTCCAAGTTTCTGTTCCGAGATCATATTTGACTTTAGCATTTCACCATAACCTTAAATCTTCTAACTTGAGATATCTTCAAGATCAAATGTTATCATCAAAATAAGTTACCATCATCAAAACCACCATGATCAACCACTGGCTACAAACAATTGTACTAACAAGCATACAATAAGAGGATATGATGACACAAATAGGCAGGGTCATGTGACCTAATACTCATCCTCACCCGGTCCAATAATGCCTATTAACAGACCTGTACCACTATTACAGCTATGAAATTGATGAAATTTCCAACTCCACCCTCCATCGATAATATTTATCATCTTCTAATTTCATCATCTATTTAAAGAGGACAAAAAAAATTGAAAAGAGAAATAAACTAAAAAGAAAATCGACGGTGAAACAAAGAGAAAGGAAAAGAAACAAAAAGAAAAAGAAGAGAAACATCAATTTTAACACTCACTACTATTATAGCTAAATCTTCTATATTTTCTTAGTGTATATTTTGAACTTTATTTTGTATGTCTGCTTGTTTAGAAGCATTTTATAAACACACAATTTTCGTATTGTAATTTTGATTTAATTTCTTGAAAAACTAATAACAAACTGTGCCTACGCACGGGTTCTGATCTGGTACGCGCATATTTTTACATAATATATTTATTTTAAATAAAAGGTTAAAAAAATTAGATTAACAATTTAAAAAAATCATATACAAAAATATTAAGATCTATAATAGATTTTATGCGTATATCATTTAAGGATGATAAATATTTAGATCATAAATACTATTTTCGTATATAAAAATATTTAATCAATAACATATTTTTCCCGTAAAAAAATATTATTTTTGTTCTGGTATCGTTTACAAAATTATCCAAATCAATAGTAAATTTTTTGTATATAATAATATTTAGATCTATAACATATTTATTTCCAACATACAATTTTTTCCAGATATAGTTTACAAAAATATCTGAATCAATAGTAAATTTTCGAATATAAAAAATATTTAGATCAATAATATAATTTTTCCCGTTTACGATTTTTGGATAAATAATACATTTTCCCCTTATACAAATGTTATGTTTGTTTTCGTATCATTTACGAAAAAATATTTGGATCAAAAGTAAATTTTCATATATAAAAATATTAAGATCAATAATAAATTTGTTTTTCGTATACTATTTTTTAATCAAAGATTTTTGTAGTATAAATATCTTTTTTAGTATATACAAATATTATTTCTCGTATATAAATAGAGTTTTTCCCGTATACAAATATTATTTTTGTTTAGGCATCATTTACAAAAATATCTAGATTAATAGTAAATTTTCGTATATTAAAATATTTAGATCAATAATAGATGTTATCACATATATCACTTTTAGATAAAAAAAATATTTGAATCATAAATATTATTTTTCGTATATAAAAATATTTGAATCAATAATAGACTTGTTCCCGTATTCAAATATTATTTTTGTTTAGGTATCGATTACAAATATATCTGAAAATTTACGAAAAATACAATATGACATTTCTATAAATTCTATTAAGCTTCTCTCACCATTTTTATTTAAGAAAAAAAGGATAAATCTATAAAAAAAAATATATATAGATCTATGAAACTTGTTTAAGAACAATAAAACTTAATCTTTAAAAAGAGTAGATATGAAGAAAAAAATTTATTTTCAACTATTTTTATTTTAAAAAAAAAGTTATATTTATTATTTCTTATTATATACTTGGAAGGATGAAATTGAAAAACTATTTGAAACTCATATTTACCTTTTATCTTGAAAAATGTATCAAATGTTAAATTAATATCATGAAATGTTGAAAGAAGAGATTTGGAAGAAGAAATTTAAACAATGAGAAAGTTTCAACGTTGTGAGATAATGAAAAATATATATAAATATGGTGAGAGGAAAGACATGATGAATGAGTAGGTGAGAAGAAATATATGGAGATATATGTGTTTGTTAAATAAAATGGGTTAAGAAATAAAAAAAGTATTGATGAGAGATATGATAAAATTGTCAAAGATAACATTGGAAATGAAAAATAAAGATAAAAATATGAATATGATTTTTTGTTGCACATGAAATGATGAACAACCATGTGGGAATTGGTTGGAATCTATAATAAAAAGATAATATTTAACCTCAAATTAGTAATATGTTTGAAAAGTAACAAAAGATAAAAAGGTGATTTCCAGAACATCAACTTTTCTTATATTATAGATTAAGTTTAGTTTGTAGCATCGAAAAATCATTGATAATTTATCTTTGAGATTGTATTCCTTGAGGGTAGAGCTGTCAAAATGGATAAGTCTATGTGGACCAACCCGCCCGACCTGAAAAATCATAGGACTCGGGCCTTTAAATTAGAGCTCATATTTTTGAGGGTCCTTTTATCCCAGTCCTAAAAAATCCGCTATCCATTAGGGATAGTCATATGGATCGTGAGTAGCCCATTAGACCTACATTGCTATAAAATTTAAAAAATTATATTAATTCTTACATTATGTTACTCCAAAGTAATACATTAATTTTTTCCACTTCACTAAATTTTGTCTTTATTCTATTCAATCTTTCTCTTTTAAATATTATACATTAATATAATTAACATTTTTTCCTCGTATTCTATTAGTTTCTCTTATGTTAAATATTTTTAGTACTATTTTCTATAATATAGACATATATTATATTTAAAAACACGTTATAATATTTATAAAAAGTAATATAGTACTTAAAAATGTATTATATTTAGAATAATATAATTTTTTTATTTATAGTTAATATTCTGGATATTTTACTTTAATTTTTTTATTAAAAAAAATTTGTTTAGGACCGGATAACCCGAAGCCCAACTAATGCCAGACTCAGTAGTAATTTTGAAACCCATATTACAATGAAGTTTTTTTTTACCAAGTCCCAAAAAACCAAGATCCATGAAAACCGGCCCTAAATAGGCCAGATAACCTATTTTAACAGCTCTATTTGAGGGACTAAATTTAGTCTATACATCTGAGAAGTTGACAGTTAGTTAGTCTTTGAATTTAATCTGATTGATTAATAGATTAAATCTTTTTGAGAAGGCGAAATCACAGACTATGTTAACCTATTAACATTGAGTCGAGATAAAAATCTGTGTTTTTCTTATTAGTGTTGCTCTTGTTTTAGGTTAGCAAAAAATTGTCATATCTAGAATTGAATTCAAATGATACAAATAATAAATTAAACCATGATTGTTCGATTGAGCAAGAACCAGAAAAAAAGAAGTTTAAAGATACCATGTATATTCTATCTCTTGACCTGACCAACTACCCAAGCCACATTTATCCTGATATTGTTTTATCCTCATCCATTCCGTCAATCCTTGAGCTTCACTAATCAGGCTATTTTCTCAATGACAGTATCAACTTGCCAAAACAAGCTGCCTTATCATAACACTGGAAACCAAGACAGCAAACCATACCCCAACTTACTCCCTATCATTCAACTCTCATGGAACCGATAACCCTTTTCGGTCTTGCTCTTGATGACTCCTAATATAACATCCTTCCATCCAAATTTGCAACTCAACTTCCACCAAAATTGCCGACGCCTATCTGCAGCTTCACTTCGAGCTTCCTTCCTCGCCCCAACTGTGGAAGGCTCCCGAGTGAGTTGTGAATCTCGGATACTCTGAAATAGAACCAAACCGGAACACTGAAAAATAATGCTCAATCATGATAGAGATCATACATCCCTTTGACCAAACTTGAATGCAAAGTCACAAGACTTGAACACAGTCACAGGGAGTTTAGCTGTTGCCCTCAGCCACAACTCCAATCCTTTCCTATCTATACTGAAATTCCTGTTCCTTTTGGTGTTGAATTTTATTATTTAGCTACTAGCGCATTTTTGTAAGCAAATAAAAACAGAATAAAAACATATACAAAGACAAAGTAGAAGAAAGTAAGTGAAACAGAAATTACATTAAATTTTTTGAAGAATGCAACTTAGAGTAGCTCAAGATGTCCAGGTAAAAGCCTATTTGCTAGTACATTATTCCAACTAGTAATTGTAACTAACTAGAAAGGGAAATCAATTCCTTCTACTATAGTACAATTAACATTAAAACAAAACCCGTATACCCCCCAAACAAAAACAAAAAACAAATGTCACCCTGTTTCTCATGTTTGTGTTTTCATCCTCAATGTGAGGTTGGTTAGTACTGAATATTGTGTCAACTCCAGTATTCTATTCATTTTCTTTAATATCTATTGTATGTATGGACAGTTATCCATCCACGCTGCTGGCTGTCCGGTTTGCTTAAAGCTTGCATGCATTTTCTGAAAGACAAACAAATTTACCAAGTAAAATTAGAAGCCATACATTACATGCCCAAATGTAACATAACACAAAAAATACCAGAAAAATATAGCTAATTCTGTTAGGAGGCAGTCTAAGACTTCGTTTTTTGCATACATATAGTTTCCTAGCAAATATTGTAGATAACAAGTTACTCCAGAATTTAAAGACACAGGCTAGCTCACTCTTTGATTAAACCCCCTTTACCATGATTTTTCAAGCATATAAAAGAGACCCCGGATTCAAATGGACCAAACCTAACCTGTTATGGTTTCAAATTTTGAAACAATCTCGTATTTCTTTTCAAGAGGAGGGGGGTCATGTATCAAAACTCGTTCAGTACCAATGGCATGTGATTTCCACCATATTGAAATCAACACCAGAGCCACTAACAACATCTCGCATTGTGCAAGTCAACCCCTATTCTCACTTCAAGTTCATCATAATGTTAAAACATATTCTACCAACACCTTTGTTACTCTTGGAAGCTAAATTCACATCATTGGGTTTCCTTAGTAATCAAGAAGTAGGAAGACTAAGGAAAGCCACATCCGCACCCAACTTTAATCCAGGTCAAATTTCATATTTTCATGAATATAGATTCCCGTTTTTTAATTTTCCAACTACAATGGAGTGTGAAATAGTCCAACTGGTAGAAAAAGGCAGTGATGATTGTTGTAAATATTGTAATGCAGGGTGAAATCAACTAGGCCCCATTTGATACAGCCAAACAAGCAAAAATGTGCACGTTGATAAAAGGAGTTGGGATAAAGCATGTCATTTGTATTTTTACTTAGAGTATTATAAACTTTGATCTATAATAATAAGATGCACTAAAAGAATAAGCACTATGTTGAAGTATTTAAACTTCATCTAAGTGTCAAGAACTCATATTTAAACTTAAAATTCAAAATCACCAAAAAAGACATTAGAAAGGTGTTGCGATGGCGGTTCATGGCGGAAAGCGAAAATCCTACCATACCAGTCGCTTTGCAAGCGCCATTATAGCTGATTATGGCAGAAATTCCCACAATTTCGGCCGATATTTACCATTGCGGCAAGGCCAAAAGCTGCCATGTATATCCGCCATATCGCCGCCATTGCGGATATTTGATAACACTGATTAGAATTACCTTTGCTCGGAAAGATTTGATAACAGAAACCAGCAACTTGTCTCCCGCAATTAGTCTAACTTTTTGTGTCAATTCATGTCGCGAAATCTTCTTTTCCTGTAAAAGAGAAGGAACCCAAAACATAATTCAGCAAGATGAGAAACTAGTGACCTAATCTCAAACTCCAGAAGCAAGTGAAAAGCACTTACCCTATACTCCTTGTGAAACTTGGCAATGAAAACAATATCAGACGGAGGCAACATCTTGGAAAGCACGGAAATTAGGACTGTGAACGGCATCCAAGGCGAAGACGGTCTCATAGAATGCCCCCCAACTCCAACCTTCTCGTGTTCTACAAAATCAAACACACAGAATCTCAGCCATCATCCCTAACCACAAAATAAAAAAACCAATAACAATAAGGACAAGCATTAAAAAAAACCTCTGTTGGAAGCGAGTTTGAAACTCAAAACATATTCAGGCAACACATGCGTGTTAATCATGTTACTCCAAACAATGTACTCTTTGGGAGATGAAAAACTATCCACCCCAGAATCATACTCTTCAGAACTCGGACGGCATTGTTCAGAACCCGCTGGCACAACCTCCATCTTTCCGAGAATCACACGACATAGCAACAAGTGCCTCAAACCGTCCTTATCAACAACACAACTTTTCACACTGCAAAAACACAAAAGTCAAAACTCATTCAAATTAACCACATATCAAAATCTACCTCGATTAAAGAAAATAATCAATCATTAGCTACAGTTAATTCAATCAATTAAACTAACAAAACAACAATACAAAATTGGCGCGTACCTTTCAAGAGGCGAATGATTAGGAGAAAAACGCAAACCCTGAGTATGAGCAAGCCCAAAACCGTGTTGAATAATCTCCTCAATCTCTTCCTTACTAGAAGCCCCATACCAAACATGCTTCACGTTCGCATTTCCACCGCGCAGTTTCGCCACCGCACGTGCGAAGATCTGAAACGATTGAATTCTCGCTTGCGCCATTATCGTCGAACAAGGATTCCTCTGAATCGAAACCACATCGGCTTTCAATCCTTGCGTGCTCAAACCGCAAACGAATCTAGTTCGAATCAGGTTCATATCGGCACCATCGGTTTTCCGGACTTGCCTTTCCGAAGCGTGGCCGCCGGAAGCAACACTCTCGCAATCGGAAACCGCCGATTCATCATCGCCGGCGGAATCATGCGGTAAATCTCGAATTGGTCGCTCCATGAATATAATCGAAATTAAAAAGTAAAAAAGGGATTATGTTAGGTAATCTAAGAATTAAAAGGGGATTAATGAAAAGATAATTGATATGAGTTCATTGTTTTTTATTTTGTAATTTTTGTAATAGTAGAAACTTGGAGAGAAAGAAAAAGGAGGGAAAGAAAAAAACGAAGACACACACGAGAATTAGAGAATAGGTACAAGAAAGTGTGTGTGAGGAAAAAACAAAGAGAAAAAATAGAGGTTTAAAGAAGGTGGCGTTTTGTTTTTAAAGGAAACGGAAACCGCCATGAGGAAAGAAGAAACACGACGACTTTGCGAGAGGCGGTGGAGTAGATAGGTTCGTTATTACGGAATTTGAATAAGAGGAGTAGAGGACCACGTTTCGGTTCTGAAATTACGATTTTGTCCAATCCTGTTGCTTTGCGTGTGCTTTCTTGGAGACTAAGCAAAAGGTCAAAATTTGCAACTGATTTGTTACTTGTGCAACACTGGTGCTGCTAGTTTTGCTTTTATTTTGTTTTAATGCTATTTTTAAATGTCGACACATGCTATTTTATTTGGCTTTTATTTAATTAATAATTAATAATGGCATGTTATTCTAGACCCAATTTAAGATCATGTGGAAACTATGTTAACTTTTATTTCAGGGTCATCAAATGTAGCCTTCCGAAAATATAGTGTGATACATAGATATAATACTTAATGGACAAGCAAAATCTATTCATGAATGAATAAAGTAGATTTTAATCAATTATTACTATATAGTTAAGAATATATAATTAATTTATAAATAAAAAAATTCTAAAATAAATTGTTTTTTTGGAAAATAATAATTTTATCTTATTAATTAAAGCCGTTAAGTTATTAAAACAATTTTGGGTACCAAAATTAAATTTAATTTAGTAATTTATCATTTATTTATTTTAATTATATTATTATTTAAAATAATTAATTTTTCTCCTACAATATATTTTAATTTAATAATTTATCATTTATTTATTTAATTATATTATTTTAAATAATTAATTTTTCTCTCACAATACATTCATATTTTAATTAAACAAAATAAATAAATAGTTAAAATAATCCACTACACCCACGTGAATATGAAAACAACAACCTCTTTACAGATTTTATTTATTATATATTTTATTTTCACTTTAGATTATGGGTAACATTTGAGACAAGATGAGACACAAAAATTAAAAACAAAATCTATTTTTAAAATCTTTTATAAAAGAAAAAATATCTTTCCTCAAGAAACAACAGAAAAGAGATGTTTCATATTAGAGACAGCAATGAAGAGGCTTTAAATATAATTTATTTTCCTATGAATGAATTCCAGTATTTCTTTTGAACGTGATATAATCAGAATGTTACTCTTATTTTTATTATTATTCATTATTATTATTAATATTTTCTAATTGATCGTTATACTATTTTTTTTTACATTTTAGGTAACAGATTGAGGAATCAAAAGTCATTATTTATGTTTCATAATTATGATATATTATTTTTTATTGGCATAATATATTATTTTTTGTTAGCATAAATTTTAAAATTTTATTAACTATAGAAAAAAAAATTCAATTTGACATCAAAAATATAAATATTTTAGTCATTTTTCATATATGTTTTTTACCTTTTTAATTAATAATTTGTAATAAGTTTAACCTTAAATTTTGTGTGTAATAACCACCACTTCTCCTACTAACTCCCACTACTAATTCTTTTTATATTATTTTTTATGTATTTATTTTTTTTATATATTTTATATTTACTTTTCAAGTTATAAATTAATAATACTATTTTAATTATAATGTAAAATTTCTTAAAAAAATATTGTCATTATTATTTTAATTGAATATATATAGTATTAAAAAATTTAAATTATAAATAAAATTTAATTTCTTTTTAATGAATATTGAATATATTATATTAAATTTATTTAAACACGTTTTTTTGACTAATTAAGATCAATTAATTTTCGTGCATTGCAGGGATTAAAATATTAGTAATAATTAAAAAAATGTATTTTTCACAAATATTTTTCTTATATATTATCAACAAATTTTGTTATACACTAATATAAAAATGAATTGTTATTCATAATAGATTGTTTGAGTTAACAAATTATATTTATTTATATTCATTAATTATAAATTGGGTTGTTGGATTATGTTTATATTGACACCAAAATATATATTTTTGTAATTTAATTGATTGCAACAGTTAAGTTTTTGGATATCTAATCCGCGTATATATTTATTTATTTTTCTTTAAGATTTAATGCGCCAGTTGGTCCTTTAATTTAATTTTAAGATTTATTTTGTCTCTTATTCAATAAATATCTATTTTAAGTTCTTAAAATCAAGTTTTGTTAATCACATTGATCTTTTTCGTTAAATTTTATTAAAATATATTAAGTTTGGAAGATATGGCACTCTAGCTGGCATTAATTTAGTTATTTGGAATTGTTTTCAATTGTTTTTATAATATATCACGAAATTTTCTTCTCTCTTCCAACAAAAAAACCTAGTTGTCACTGAAGCAATTGGGAAAATCTTTTATCCCGTGGAGGGAAAGGTGAACGTCGAGTAAACCTGAGAGCGGTGAAATTACAGTCTTACGACGAGGGGAAGATGTTAGCACCACACACGTATGTAGTACTATACGGGATCCACTTTTGTTATCTAATCTAAAGGGTGTGGGCTTCTATCTGAAACTTACAATTAAGGTAAAATGCATTAATGCAAAATATTATGTACAAAAAGGAAAAGGTTTTTTTAGTTGTGCTTGCCGCAGTTGCGAACCTTTAGTGCCTACGTACCCTCTTTGTGCAATGAGGGATCGAAGCACTACATAGTTCTCCTAAAAGAAATTGGTGCCTTACAATGTTTTTTATGAGTAATATTCACACCCTTGCGATTAGGATTGCAATTTGTGTTTGGCATTGCAGCTTATCAAAGACTCATGATCGATTACTTACACACTTAGCAACTTGCTCGGATTTGAAAAGACGTACCCTTATCGAAAAGGTTTTCAAAAGAAAAAGGTCTAAAGACAACATGGTTTGCATTGGTGAATTGTTTTTACCTTGAAGAAATGATTTGAGTTTTATTAAGATGTTTTATGAATTGATAAAGAAAAAAAGTTTTAGTCTTAATATGCAAAAGGGGAAGAAAAACAACTAAGAGAAACTACCTAGTTTTATCCCTAATATTGTCATACAAAGATGACCCTAAAGTCTCGGATAAGGAGGGAAAGAACATACCTAAATTGGCATGTATGGATAACAATCCTAATGTCTACTGAATCTGCTTCCTAATCGAATCGAGAAATCCTACGGGAGCATGTGATCACACAAAGCAAACAAACAAACACTTGATGAGTATCCACTCACTCAAGTAGCACACAACTAATCGAGGGGTAATATGTCACCAAGGTAGGAAATTGAGAGGGATGTCTAGCCATAATACCATGTCATCGGGCAGGATATGGGGTATGAGATGTAACGCCCATAATTTAATTAATTATTTAATTAAATTATATAAGAAATTATTTATTGAAATTTAGTCGAAGTTGAATTTATCAGTAGAATTATAAGGAGCTTTAATAAATTGATAAGTTGATTTAGGGTGATTAAGTGAATTATCAGAAGTTGGGATTAATTAGTGATGAGTTAATTTTATTATAGAATATTATTGGAAATAATATTAGAAATAAGTGTGGATTAATAGAGTTATTTAATTGGTGTTAGAAGTAGTAGAAATGAGGTGTGAAAAATAAGCCAAATAGAAATAATAGCAATATTATTATTATTATTATTATTATTATTATTATTATTATTGTTATTATTATTATTATTGTTATTATTATTATTATTGTTATTATTATTAGTATTATCATTATTATTACTATTATAAGTTGGATTTATTTATAAGAGATATAAAAGGAGAACTATAAGGGTTTAGTGAATATTTTTGGAAAAAAGTTGTACGTAGGAGAAAGAAAAGAGGAACAAGAGTTTGGAGGAAACTGTCGTCGGAATAAGAATTGTAGACCGGAAAGCCAAATCAGAATTCGACCGGAAATTATAGAGAGACCGTCAATCCAAGGTAAGGGTGAAGTTCTAACTCTCTAAACGGGATTATGATAAATCGTATGTGGGGACGGAATTGTATGAAATTATCTTTGTTTGTGTAGATCGTGTGTGGATTAAATGGTTGATTTTATATTGGTGTTGTTAGTGTTAATCGAATGATAGGAATAATGGTTATGTAAAATTGTTGGCATGATTGAGCATTAGTATTACAGTAATCAATCGATTGGAAAAAAAAGTTAATTGAATTAAACGAAAAAGGGAATTGGAGACGGTAACTACAGGGGTGGGGCGAGCGCCCCTTACACTATAGGAAGAGGAGACGGACGCCTCTGGGCAAAACAAAAAGAAAAAAGAAGACGAGGGCCTTGGATGATGAGGCGGACGCCTCTTGTGGATTAGAGAGTGAGGCGGACGCCTTGCTGTTGCGGGGATGGATGACAGTACCCTGTTTGTAATGTGGTCTTATTGTTCCTGTCACCATATATAGTTAAGTGTTTGCATTCTTTTCTTATATGCATATAGACAATTAATAATAAATTACCAATAAGGCTGTTTGAATTGACATGAGAGGTATGGCCTAGCAGAGTTAGAAATTAATATGGTGGTAGATTAGTTCATGTAGCAGAACATTCAAATAGCAGTCTAGTAATTGAGATCAGAACTAGTAGGATATACGTCTATCAACGGCAGTGAGAGATTGTATCGGTAGTAGGTTGTGAAATAATTAAGTAGCATGGTTTATTTATGTTATTCTTCTGCAATGATAAATATAATAGTAGTACAGACAGTCAGTATGTTGGGCAGCATGTTTCTAGCAAATGTCGTATCTTTAGTAACATAGATAAATTTTGATGGTGGTATGGTTTTGAATACAGTGAAATTAAATATGATAGTGAAGTAAATTAGCAGAAGTTAGATAACAATTAGTATTAATAGCAGTAGTAATGAAGTCAATAAAATCAGTACTGAATTAACCGAGCTAGTAAATTAAGCGGTATAATTAGTTGTCCGGAATTAATTGAAAATTATTGAGATGGTTCGTATATTTTAGTAGGTGATTACGAATGTTGTATTTTGTTGAAATTGTGTCGAATGCATCGTGTTGTTGATTTGTTTGCGAATTATTAGCAATGTGCATATTGCCATATATTATTGTTTTTTTATGCGAAGTTGCAGAATAATTCAGTGACGATGTTTACCTCTATTTATTGTTAATAACAATGATATAGGTGTATGCCTCGTGAAGTTAATTTACATTGTTGTTGTTGTATGTTGTTAGCATCGCATTTCATATGCATTTGTGAAGGCTTGTATTGGCGGAATTGTGAAGAAGGCTTATGCCTTGTGCCTCTATTAATTGACAATAGTGAAGGGAGCTGAAGCTCTGTTGGTACCACATGCATATGCATTGTTGTGTCTCATTTGAATTATGTTGTTGTTAACTGTGAAGTGAATTATGTTGTTGTTAACTATGAAGTGAATTATGTTGTTGCTAACGGTGAAGTGGTTTTGTGTTGTTGTTAATTGGGAAGTTGTTGTGACGTGTTAATTACGATGTGATAATTTTGTATGATTTAATTCTAGCATATTATTTATCATACACTTGTTTATATTGTTGGATATCTCACCCCTTCTACTGATATTTCCCCTACCATGGGAAATGGGAAGGTACTCCAGGATAGCCGTGGAAGTTCGAAGTAGCATTATGAAGTCGTAGTTGCTGTTAGTTCGAATTGGTGTCATTGCTCTGATACGTAACACTCGGGGGGATGAAAGTTGCTTAATTTGTTATAATTGCTTAATTTGTTGTAGTTGCTTAAATTATTGAAGTTTATGAATAATGTGAATACTTGATCATGTTGATTAATGAAGTTGGTTTAGTTGAATAATCATGCTAAGTGAAGTTAAATAATATTAATAAATATTGTGAAATTTCTTGAGGTTGAATAAAAGATGTATTGTTGTTACTATTGAAGAATGATGATTTTGTGGTTAGTTGATTAGTTGATTTAATTGAAAAGTATTGTTATAAGTTCATCCTTGATCTAAGTGTTATGTATCTGTATAATTGTGACTAAATGCATGTTGTTTTACGAAGAAATTGTGACATCCCTTGTATGATTATCTTTTCTGTACTCTGATTTAAATAATATACGTTGGGTAGATTTGGGGTGTTACATGGGACACCTGACTATGATATCATGTCATCAAGGCATGATGAAGGGGAAGTTTTTGACCATAGATATCAAATCATTTAGGCAAGAAGGGGTCTTGAAAGCTACTCTTAACCAAGGTATCGTATAACCGAGGCAAGAAGTATAGAGTAGGGGAAAGTAAATGTCCAAAGCGACTAAACACCTAACCAAGATATTAAGCATCGAGGTAGGAGATAGAAGACAATATAAACAAACACGAAGCGTTAACATTATCCAATGCAAACTCCTGACAAAGTGTGAGGGTTTGATTGCAGAACCTTGTATTCCTCCTTATATGTGGGTATCTCCACTTCCGGAGGTTCCTCTACACCTCTCAACAACCTATTACGCCCTAGGATAGGCTCAATCGACCCAATAACCCTATCTAAACGATCGACTATAGGGTTAAAGATAACTCTCATCTATTGAGTTAAAATGTTCACCAACTCTAAATTACTCTCATCCATCTGTTGTCTTAAAGCCATAACAGAAGTAATGTTTAAGGACAGTGTTGACTGAGGGACATTTCCAATACCACTTGGTCGGCCACTTGGAGGATAATCACCTTGATGACTAGTGGCTACTAAATTTTCAGTATAAGTAGAAGGTTTCGACTACAACCAAACCATCATAGAATAAGGCATACCATATTAATGAGGATAAATAGTTGAACCTATACCTCCTGCAAACGGTGATTGATTTGGATCAAACGATAATATCTCTCGTCTAGGTTCAACTGTTGTGACAACGGTCACTGAACCTTGAGCAGCCATTGATCTCACAGGAGATAAAACTATCTCACTTTGTGTTATGGCATTCACTGGTATAACATTCATATTCTGTGTAGAAACTTTTGTATGTGCATGTGCTAAAGTTTTTGTGTCAGAACGTGTCATTTCGGACTTTGACAAATGCTTATCACTCCTTAAATTCATACACTACGGAGAAACTATATATTGCTATGAAACTTAACACTAAGACGAAATCAATTAACACAGTTCCACTGGGTAAACCAATTTGTTTACCTCGTGTTTTGGTAAACAACGATGGTCTCTTGCCAAAAAATTTACTAGCGAGATCGACCAGGGAATCTCAGTACTGTGTTAGTTTTCAAGTGTTAATCTTTGTAAAATGTTTTGAAGAAAATGTGTGTGTTCGACCTCATGTCTAATGCGTTTGTGTGATTGAAAAATAAACAAGAAAAATTTGTAAAGCAGTAACGAAAATGTTTAAAGATATAATATTAATGACATAACATTAAAACTGTTTAAGAAAATAGACAAACTGATTCAAACATACATTGCCCTAGCCTGACTCATTTTGCTCAATCGCTTGGTTACTCTGAGTGTTTAACGTTAGGAATGTGAAAAGTTTGAACCTCTTACAAGATGCACTAAATGCTTTATTTATACTACATATTTGATAACTACTTCCAAGTGGGCTTTTTCCTCCTGGATGCCACGTGTTCCTTGTAACTCCTTCCCACGACCTCACATTCACTATTCTTTACTCTATTTCCCTCCAAGAATTCTTCATTTGAATAAACTGGATCATTATGAACTCTTTGGGCCTTTGCCATCTCAAAGCCTATTTGGTCTTCAGGTCGACCTCACTAGAAGCAGCTTCATACCTCGTTCGACTAAACAACTCAGTTGACCTCCACCTAGTAAAAAATACCAATAAATATCACAAATACAAAAACGACCTTTTGGCATTCTTTTCTCTAGTTGGCTGGATTTTACTTTGTTAAAATCCAGCCAACTCTGAGTGTTTAACGTTAGGAATGTGAAAAGTTTGAACCTCTTACAAGATGCACTAAATGCTTTATTTATACTACATATTTGATAACTACTTCCAAGTGGGCTTTTTCCTCCTGGATGCCACGTGTTCCTTGTAACTCCTTCCCACGACCTCACATTCACTATTCTTTACTCTATTTCCCTCCAAGAATTCTTCATTTGAATAAACTGGATCATTATGAACTCTTTGGGCCTTTGCCATCTCAAAGCCTATTTGGTCTTCAGGTCGACCTCACTAGAAGCAGCTTCATACCTCGTTCGACTAAACAACTCAGTTGACCTCCACCTAGTAAAAAATACCAATAAATATCACAAATACAAAAACGACCTTTTGGCATTCTTTTCTCTAGTTGGCTGGATTTTACTTTGTTAAAATCTTAGCCAACACGAGGCTAAAACCATAAACCCCTGCCTTGAAGGATTTGTTGCAAAGACACATGTTTGAGGGGAAACTATTATTGGCCGATAATAGTGACATTGACTGACCACTCTGAAGGGATTGTGATTCTTCCATAATCTTGTTAGCATACAATGACTCTCAGTTAATGATCACATAAGATCTAATTGCCAACACATCTAATTACTCTCCACAATTTACTCCCAACAAATAGAGAAGACGCTGAACTCAGGTACTCAATTTCAAATTCAATTTTAATTAACTATTCTTCTTCATATATTCACTTGATCGTTAAAGTGTTAACCTTGCAGGTCAGTTTCTTCTGCACCGCACCTGAATCTTTGATCAGCTATTACCACCACTCATCACTACATTTCTAGTTTTGAAATGGTACAAATAGTAAACAAATTACTTATAATTTATTTGTTTTTCAATAAAATCTACTGCATTTTTCTTGTTTAATGATACAAAGCTAAACTATTGTGTATATTCTTATCTGCATTGAACTAAGTTATGATTTTTTTATGTAGGCGGTTTTGTCATATATATATATATATATATATATATATATGTAAACACTATTTTTTAAAATTATATGCTAATAGTAACTATCAATTTTAAACTCTTTCCATGATTTCTTTTTAAGTGTCATTTTAGCATAAAATTTTTCAACTAAGATAGTGGAATGTTAGAGTTATTTTTTCTATTATACCCTCATTTATTTTTTCTTTCTTAATAAATTCACTCATACACGCTCTTTCATTTATTGAGAAATTAAGGGTATAATTGACAAATTATGGCATTAAATTATAAAAACAATAATTAAATAGAAACAAAAAAAATTCTAAAACGACACTTAAAAAGAAATGGAGAGAGTAACATTTAGGCTTTTTGGTAATATTCAAATTAAAAAAAAAAAAAGAATTGAATCGAATAAGCAAAAGTATTTCATGGTTTTGGTCAATAAATTCAAATGAAATATTTATTTGTTTTGCACATAATATTTATTTTTGTGCATATAACTAACTAGTCGGATATTCGTGCATTCGCACGGGTACATCAATAGTTTAAAAATATGTTTTAAAATAAATATTTAATTTATAATAAAATATCTAAAAAAATTATCATATTATATAATAACAAAAATGTTGAAACCCCACATATTAGTTTATTTAATTTTAAAAAATAAATAATAGAAAAAAATATAATTCAACAACAAAATTTGTCCCACAATTATATGTTGAGAAAAAAATAATATTAATTTTATGTTGAGAAAAAATAATATAAAAAATTTATTTATGAGATGTTTAATGTTATTTCAAATAGAAAGTCATGACAGAGTTGAGAAATATAATAAACACAAAATATAAATTATTAATGTAAGTTAAAAATCTTTCCACGTGTTTAATAAAAATGAAGTGTAAGAATATAAATGAAGTGTATGTGTTTGTTTTTAAAGTATAATTAAAATAAAAATATGAAGAAAAAATATTATTTTACCATAATAGTTTATTATTTAAAAAACCAGATAAATTTGAAATAAAAAACAAAATTGTTGTATATTAATAATTTCAATATATATGTTAAATTAAAAATAACTTCAAAATAAAAAAACTAGATACATAAATAAATAGAAAAATAACATATTTTTGTGTGTTTCGATTAATATATTATTTTACTTTTATTTTCTTTATTTGTAAAAAAAAAAAAAGAAGTAATAATTTGTGCGTTCGCACAATTTTTTATATGTTTACCCGTGCGTTCGCACGAATTTTGGTATGTTTACTCGTGCGTTTGCACGAATTCTAGTATATTACCCGTGCGTTTGTATAGATATTGATATATTACATATGCATTCGCACAGGTACTGGTGTGATACGCAGATTTTTATTTTCAAAATGTAATAAAAATAAAATTATTTTACCAAAAAAAATATTATTTTTAAAAGAAAAACATGTTTTTAAAAGAAAAACAAAATCATTTTATCATAATTATTTTACAACAATAATATATATTTCAAGTTTTCATATATTATCTTAAAAATATTATATTTTAAATTAAAAATAATTTCAAAATAAAAATATGAGTAACATAAATAATTAAAAACTAATTTATTTTTCGCGTGTTTCAATTTATAAATGATTTTAAATATATTTACATGTGCATTCACACGGATACTGATATTTTAAAATATAATAAGAATATAAAAAAGAGAAATTACTATTGTTAGAAGAATTTATTTTTATCAAAATAGTATTTGAAAATATTTAATTTAATTTTATAAATAAATATAAGTAACATCAAAAATTATAAAGTCTACAGTACTCGTGTTTAGATTTATATATGATTTTAAATGTATATAAAATATCGTAACTCGTGTGTTCGCATAGATTTTGATTTAAATACTTGTGCGATTGTACGGATACGAGTGTTTAAAATATAATAAGAATATAAAAAAAGAGAAATTGAATTATTTAACTAAAAAAAATTATTATTGTTAAAAGAAGTAATTTTATCAAAATAGTATTTAAAAATATTATTTTAATTGTATAAATAAATATTAGTAACATCAATAAATAAATTTTGCCCGTGTTTAAATTTCTACATTATTTAAAATATTTTTATTTTTATTTTATTTAATTGTACAAAAAATATAATAACATGTATTATTTGATATATCAAAAATATTTGAATCAATAATATTATTTTTCTTTATAAATATTATTTTTATTTTGACATCATTTACAAAAATAATTGAATCAATAATAAACTTGTTCCCGTTATTATTCAATTTTTTATTAATAATTTTATTTTCCCCATTTTATATAATTTTGCGTATTTGATTTTAAAATGTAATAAAAATTAAATAATAGAAAGACAAAATTGTTAAACTAAAATAGTTAATTATTTTTAAAAGAGATAATAAATTTGTTCATAGTATTTTTCCGTATATAAAAAAACATTTGAATCTATAGTAAACGTGTTCCCGTTATTATTTAATTTTTTGATCAATATCTTCATTTTTATTTTCTTTGGAGTAGTTTTCATAATTTTAAAAAATATAATTGTCATGTTTTAATCAATAATTATATATTAGTTTTAATTTTGTGATCATAAAATAATTAAAAATATTTTATATTATCATACAATTTTGATACTATTTAATTCATAAATTATTTATGTATTTATTCTAGATCACAATACTATACTTTATAATCTTATAAATTTTTATATTATAATACATTATATTTCGCAATCCTTAATTTTTAATGCATTTTACCCGTCTTACTTTATGTATCATTCTATTAGTATTTATATTAAAGTTTATTTATATTATATGATCATTTTGTACTTAAATTTTTTATTATTATTGATTTAATTATATACATTTCAATTATATAATACAAATCAATATTCTTTTCTTTGTATAAGAAATAGACTTTCTCCGTTTATAATTTTTTTTAACTTAGTCCCCTTTATAAAAATAAGTGTATAATGATAGATATTTTCACATTTATAAAAAATTATGTAACTTATACCAGATTATAAAAGTAATTGTATCAACAATATACTTATTTCGTTCATAAAAATATTTATAATTATAATTACGTCGCAATATCTAATTTATCAAATTTGAAGTTTATTTTGTAATTTATTGTTCATTGATATTCGGATAATAGGATATTTAAAAACAAATGTAAGATGAACAAAACATTTAATAATAACCACGGTGTTTTAAAAAAAATTCATTTAACAATTTAAACCTCGAATAGGTATAATATGAATCAAAATCATTAAAGATATTAATATTATTAATTTAAAACAAATAAGTAAAACACTATTTTGTCAAAATAAAATAATAATAACATATTTTTTATTTTTTATTTGGAATGATGTATTAGTATTTTGTATAAAAAATTTAAATTATAATATCAAATGAATAATTTTACACATTTATTTGGTGTATTAGTCATTAAAAATATATATCAACAAATATAAACTAAAATATAAATTTATTGGATTACATTTTCTATACCTTTATTAATTATTAACTATTATTTTTTAAAAGAAATAAAACAATGAAATTTAAAGTTAATTCACCTTGAAACATAAAAGTAGAAAACATGGTTGATGATCCAATTTCCAATATTATAGTATTATAATTATCATGGTAACGATTTAATTTTTATTAAAAATAAATTGGAGTAATCATCCTAAATAAATTTTAATGTCATTAATTATATTTTAAGATGCTAGTAGTATTTATTAATCCAATTTATTAACTTATTCGTTGAATTATTTTGTGGATTCTTTTTCCTTTTATACTCTTCTTATTTATATTAGTTTATTTTAGCATATAAATTTAATGTTATTTAATTTAAATAACACATTATTTATACTTGAAAACCCAAAAAATTTCTCAATAATTTGTCAAATGAATATTTATAGATAAATTATAATTTATGTGGATATATATTTTTTAAAATAGTGATTAATAAATATATAAAAAATTTGAATGACAAATATCATTAATAGTTGATTATCCCATTTTTGTTTAGTTTATTAAATTAATTTTTGTAATCAATTTAATTAATTGTTTTAATATTTTACAAATCAGTGATTTAAAGTATAATATATATATATATATATATATATATATATATATATATATATATATATATATATATATATATATATATATATATATATATATAAAAAAAAATTAATTGTTATGCAGTCAGTGTAAATAACATATTTATTTTTATTAAATTCAAAATATAATGCAAATAATAATATATATATTCTCAATTATTTTTAAATAAATGTATGTACCGATAATTAAATAATAACATATTTATACTCAATTATTCTCAGTTATATTTAATGATAATCATTGAAGATTAATAAAAAAATTGTGATTAAAATTTCAGATTGCCCCAGTCATTTTGCACCGAAAATCCTAGTTTAAAAAAAAAAAAAAGAGTGTCTCTTTGTGTTTTTCTTGTTTCTCTACATTTCAATTAATCATCATAATTTCCAATAAGAAATAATTAATACTAATCAAATCTCTAAAATCTCTAATCTCACCTATCTATTCATTCACATTATTTTGTTTTTGGATTCTTTTCGCTTCTCTGGATGTATTTCTGGATTTGCTGTGTTATGCAACCTGACTTTCAATCAGGGTTGAAGGTAGTGAAGACCAATTCACAAATTTATCAGACAGTTAATGAACATTCCCAAGATCAAAAAGCTTCAAAGCTTTCCTCTTCTATTCATTACTCTGAAATAACAACAAAATTGATATGCATCTCTAAATTTCAAGTAATAATCAAGAACTAAATTTACAGTGATACCTTAAAAAAATTGATGAGAAAAAAAAAGAATTTGGGCTGTAATATGCTTCTTGCAATCAGGAAGTTACCTAAAAAAATTGAAACAAAAAACATGAATTAAGTTTGTAATCAACCAAATACGAAATAATAAGAAATAATGAATGCAACCATAACGATTCAAAAAATCAAACTGCAAATTAGGTATACTGCAAATTAGGTATAAAACATTAAAAGAATTGGGAAATAGAAAAGAAACAATAATAAAACAAAGAAGATGTGGAATATTTGTTGTTGATTCAAATGTATTTATAAGAGGGAAGAATGACATGGGAAATTCCATCAGAATGCAGAAGATGAAATGATGTGTTTGGGAAGAACAAACGCATTGATCAGTGTTGTATATCAATGAAAAATAAATAAATAAATAAATAGATATATAAATAAATAAATAAATAATCAATGTTGCTATACGTTTTGATTGGACCATATACAAAAGTATCTTTTAAAAAAAATTATGATAGTACCCATTCAAAGGATATCGTAGAATTTTCCATAACATCTTATTTTCTTATATAGTAGATTAATAATGTTAAACGGTTATGCATGATATCAAGAAAAATTATATCAGAGATGAAAACACAGATTTCCTTCGTCCCAAAATAAATTTCACGTTTAGTAAAATAAATTATCCTAAAATATTTATCACTTTAAATTATCAATATAATTTTATATTTAATCTTTCAATTGTACTATATAATAAACACTCTTAAAGCATTATTTTTTCAATTAACATTAATACTAATTTAAATACACTAATAAATAAATATGATAATTTGGTAAAGTCACTGTTCTCTTTTTTATTTATTATTTTTTATTAATCTGTATGAAATATATAGGACGAGGGAGAATCATTTGCTGATGCGGTTTCTTATACTGTGGTGTGTGTCATGCAGCTTTGTTGGATTTTTGCAAGAGTAAGACAATGCATTGAAATGACTCATTGGTACTTATGTGTAATAGAGTTTTTATTTTAGAATGTATTACATCTGCCGAACGAACAATCAATATCATATATATGTTGAGTTTATTGTATTGAGAACTATCAGTAGCCATTTTCTTTTGGGCTTACACTGCCAGACAATTACCATTCTTCTTATTTTATACTGTATATGATTTTGCTGAATCATCATTATAAATATATGTTATGCAAGCACACCGTAGAACATATTTCTAGCATAATTAAATCATTGTTGGTGTTTACATATAATTTTCTAAATACAACCCATTTCTCACCGTTTGTACATAGCTAATCTGAGCTCCAACAAAGCCCGTTCCTAAATAACCAAACTAATTCCTAACCTCCTCGTCGTTCCATATTATCCTTCCCCTCGTCGGGTGGAGTTTTGGTTGCCGTTGGAAATCAAACAAAACCAACTCCTTATTTCCTATAAATACGGCTCCAGGGTAGCAAGTTCCTAATCTTCTGTTTCAATGCCGACCGAAAAGATATCCTCTCTTTGCGTTGAGGAGTCCACTCGCAGTAAGTACCTGTGGCCACGCCGTTAAGCTTTTCCATCAACTTCTTTGGCGATAAACGACGACGGCGAGGCACCGTTTCGAGGAGAAAAGAAGAACCTGAAACAACCCCGATGTGGAAAGTTTGGTAGAAGAGGGGATAAGTGGGTGAAATTTGAGTTTCATGTTTTTTACTTGGTATCTTTTTGTTTAAATAGAATAAATGTTTTTAACTAAACGTGAGTTCCTATTTTCCTGCTATAACCAATGATTTTTTAGTGCCTTCCTATTCTTTCTCGATAACCCATCATTTTTATTTGTTCAACTCATTAATCAAAATTATAATTTTTTAGTATTGTTAGCTTAAATTTGTTTTTGATCCTTTTAGTGAGATGTTTTTAATTTTTAGTCTTTCTATTTTTAAAACTAATTTTTGGAATTTTCAACTTCACATCATTGGTGGTCCCTTCAATTTTTTGTGATTAGGATAAAAAAATTATTTCTGATGTCGTTCAATCAATTATTTATATTTTTAATTAATTAATTACTTGATTGTTAACATTTTCATTATGTTTGTACTTTAAAATTTATTAATGAAATAATTGGGCCCAACATTTTTGGCCCATATTCACATGGTCTCGTTTCAATTCACATGTTTTGGCCCATAAATACTAAAATATTTTCTAAATAAAATAGGGAGAGATTTTAAGAATGTGTTTGGCAATGAGAAGAGAGAAAAATATGAGAAAGAGTGTGAAAAGAGAGAAGTAAGTGAGAAGTAGAGGTGATTTAATGTATTGAATAAAAAAAAATCAGTTAAATAAATCAGTTATTTAAATTTTCAATGCATTGAATATAAGTATTTTAAAAAAAATATACTTTTTATACTTTAAAAAAATTAATTATTTTAATTTCTAATGTATTAATTACAAATATTTAATAAATTAAACATTCTTTTTTAAATCCTTAATCAGTATCCCAGAATACTCGTTAGCATTTCTCAAAAAAATAATAATTAAATTTTATTTTCTAAGATGACACACAAAATAAAAGGCTAAATCATAAGAAAAACATATAAAGGACTTCTTACTTCTTAGCCCTTCCCTACAACTTCTTCTCAATGTTTTAAAAACCGGACCGGTCATCAAACCGGTAAGGGTACTGGGTCACTGGTTCATCGGTCGAACCATTGGGTCACTGGTCGAACCGCATGATCAAACCGGATTAAATCGGATAACTCGATTTATAGACCGATCATTATATAGGTATAAAACCGGACTATATAGGTATAAAATCGGTCGAACCGGATCATCAATATCAAAAAATATAAATAACACTTAAATTTTTGGAAAATATCATACCATAAATTCACTAGTTCATAAATTAAAATTCAAATTTAAACATAAGTTTCACCACAAACAAAATAGTACAAATTACAAAATATAAAGTCTAATTGCAATGTTTACTAAATTTAGTTCCAAGGAGGTAAAATTATTTCAATGTTGGGATCTCCTTCAACATCAAAACCATCTACACAAAAATCAATTGTATTTGCAACATCTTCCCCATCATCGATACCAATACTTTGGTTGTTTTCTCCCGACTTAAGCTGTGCATCTCCCTCAACGTCAAGGTCATCCAAATTTAATTCATCTGTAACAACATCAATTTAAAAAGTTTACCAATTGACATATAGTAATAAAATAAAACATAATTATAATCACAATAACTAATACCATACCAATTTGAAATAGGTTGGATTGTCATACTAGCAAGATCTTTGCGTAGTGCTTCCACCTCCTCAATGGTCAAGAATGGTGGTGAATCCTCCAACACCCAATTAGAATGATCACCAAGTGTTTCAAAATTGATAGGATCATAATTTTGTTTCTTCTTGGTTCTATAAATCATTAACGATAACTTCAATCATAGAACCAAACAAACTTAACAAGTCAAGTAATAAAATACATTCTCAACAACCCAAGAAATATCATATATTCTCCAGAGTATTCTTAATAAACCAAACAATATTTCTTAACCATATCATATCAAGTATCGAACATAAACCAATATTTCTTAACTATTAAACCATAACATATAAAGTGTAATAAGTGCAATACCTATTTTGTAGCCGCAAGTTATAACGAACAAAGACAAGATCATTAAGCTTTTGATGCTCCAACCTATTTCTTTTTTTGAATGGATGTGCTCAAACACACTCCAATTTCTTTCACAACCAGAAGCACTACATGTTTGACTCAAAATCCGAATAGCTAACTTTTGCAAATTGGGCGCTTCGGTTCCATAAGTTTCCCACCATTGATCTTAAAAAATGCATGTAAAAAAATTAAAAAACAGTTTAAAATACATATTGACATTGTAATAAAATAATTAAAGTTTATCGTATAAATATAATTTTACCTGGCAAAACTTCATCTCGGTTTTCTATGGTTGTTGTCCTTCCAAAACTACCGTCACAATTTTTGAATGAAGTCATCTCAGCAGTTAATTTAGATCGCAAGTCCTTACTATCATAAGCATACTTTTCAATGACATCCAAAAGGCCTTGGGTGGTGCACTTGTTTTTTTCATATTCCGGACCAAATCTACAAGATGGATTTAACCAATAACCAGCAGCATGAAGATTTTTGCGAAGTTGTGCATCCCAACGGTTATCCAAGATCTTCAAATAAGGCTCCACTTTCAGCTTATTCCTTCTAAACCTCTTCTCAATCTCATCTCTTGCTTTATACATAGCTCGGTAGAGATATCCCATAGCCGGTTTATCTTCACTATCAACAATACGCAACACACGTACAAGAGGTTCTGTAATTTTCACTATGTCAGCACATGCAGACCAAAAGCTTGAGTCTAAGACATGTTCCATAAATTATTTTGCTTTGATATCTTTGGAGTAAGTTGTGGTTGTCCACTCTTTGGATGTTACCATGGCTCTTAGTGCATCCTTATGAGACATAATACTTTGTAATGCAATGAAATTAGTAGCAAAGCGTGTTGGAGCAGGACGGAGTATTTCTCTTCCACCTGTATTTTGTCTCATCAAATACAAAGCAAAACAATGGTTATATATGTATTTCGTAATTTTTGTAGCATTTGACACTACTCCACTTACTTCCTCTAATTTCCCCATATCCTGCAACATCAAGTTAATACAGTGGGCTGCACAAGGAGACCAAAACAACTTAGGAAATTCCTTCTCCAACAACTTTCCAGCAGCGACATAATTTGCGGCATTATCTGTAACAATTTGAACAACATTTTCTTGCCCAACATACAACACTACTTCCTTGAAAAGCTTAAACAATGTTTCTGCAGTTTTAGAAGCACCTGAGGCATCAACAGACTTTATGAAAATCGTTCCTTTGGGGCAATAAACTAAAAAATTGATGAGAGTTCTCCTACAACGATCAGTCCACCCATCTGCCATAAGAGTACAACCTGTATCCTTCCAAATAGAACGATATTGCTCTATTTGTATCTTTACGTCATCAACCCACTTATTTAACAAATTACCACTAAGAGCATGCATGGTAGGAACTTTATATCCAGCACCCATACAACAAAGAGCATCAACTGCGGGTTGAAAATACGATGAATTTGCAGCATTGAAAGGAATGGATGCATCAATAAACCACTTGGCAATAGCAAGATCACACTTTTCTACCACTTCTTTACTTTGCATCACACTTTTTATAGTAGGCTGAGCTCCCGGAGTTGTTCTTGGTATAAAATAAGTACCAATACGAGCGCCATTCTTTTTGGATTCATGCCCCTCTGCAGAAAATGACTCACTTTCATCCATATCTGAAGTTTTTCTTTTCTTGCTCCGCTCATTGATATTTTGTTTCATCTGAAAACGAATTTCTGCAGGCACTTTCTTACAAATTTCAATATTTCCTACTATTCCAGCCAAGTGTTTCTTTACCCTATGAATTCCACCTCCACCAAAAGATTTGTGACAATATATACAAAAAAGAGATTTTCCGTCATGACTGTTTGTGCAATGTGCCCAAGCTATATCAGTTTTTCCTCTAACATTAGTTTGAACTAAACTTTGAGCTGAAGAGGCTTCTTGTGATTGTGGTTGTGACAAAGGTGTTCCAGAAGATGTCATTTTCCTGTAAAACAAGGACAACAAATTTCAAAAACAATTATATTATATAATAAATCACGTGTGTTTACTCAAATTTCAAAAACTTGAAGCCAGAGTAATGAGAGGTCAAAAAAACAGTAAAATATATTTTATGAACATATTCATGAATCTTTAACAAATGATAGTAGCTGTATATTTGAATCAATACAAAAACTATATATCTAGTTATCACAGTATAACTTCTTTTACATTAACACACATGATAAAGTACTACTAATAATAACTTCTTATGCATGGTAGTTCTACTTTATAATTTTTACTCTTAAATTTTACAAAATCTATGAAAAATACATATCAATAGAAACTAAATATATTTTTCCGGTTTCTTTAAAAATATCCTCAACAGTATTTATTAATGTTATCATATTGACACTGTTTCTAATTTTTATTAAAAAAAACTGATGGCATATTTTTAATAAATTATTGATTGTTGATTCTTAAACATAAGAATACCCTACTCTGTTTCCCACTTTTAAATTTTATATTCACATTCAATATTCCACATTGTTCTTCCTCCTGCAACCTGTAGGCCACAGTCGCAGCTAACTAAAGGTTTAAAATCTATTTTTTTCTTCCTTTTATATAACCCTAATTACCCTTTTTTAACCCTATTTTGAAATTTGAAACTATAACTTCTCAGTTTCAATTTTCAATTCAACTTCTAATCAGTAGTATTATTAAGCCGCGACAACCGTCCCTGTACGAAACGAGTAATCTTGCGCCTTGTTTTATCAAATATCAAAATAAAAAAACTAAATAACATACTCAATACAACTTTTGAACGGGACGGTTTAGCTTTTTTTCGGACAACAAGAGATTAAAGAAAGAAACAACGTTGCTGGTTTCCCTAGCTTTTAATTGTGAAACTCAAAACGACGTCGTTTTGAGGAGAAAAATTTTTTTTAAAAAAAATTGTTTCCACACCCCCGGTTCGCTGGAACCACCGGTTTTCCGGTTTTTTCCGGTTCTGTCCGATTTTGCCGGTTTTCTTCCGGTCTGACGTCCTAAGCGATCGAGTAATCAAACCAGATCGGTACCTGGTCCGGTTCCCGGTCCGACCGGCCGGTCCGGTCCGGTTTTTAAAACATTGCTTCTTCTCATTACGGAGGAGAAATGTTATTTTTGTGGGCTCCGCTATGTTTTACTCTCACTCCCCAATTTCTTCTCATTTCAAGCAAAGAGAAATTGACCCTAATAGATTATTTATCTCGTCTCTCTTATTGCTGCCTCGTTCATTGCCATTGTTGTCACTCTAGCTATCAATGTGTTATTATAAATATTTTTCTATTATAAATACGTATCTCTCACATGTTTGCAGGTAGGGGTGTATATGGATTGAGTCAATCCACAAAACCCGATCAACCCCCGTCCCCCTTTTTTTATAAAAAAAAGTGGGTTGGATTGGGTAATTAGGTGGATATGAGTAAAAACCATTAAAAATGTCGGGTTGCGAGTAAATCCAGACCCACATCCAAAAAACCAATTGACCTACTAATCAAACATTTATTATTACACTTTTAATAATTTTGATGAATATTAACTTTTGTTGCAATTTTAATCATTTAAACATTTACAATGTTAGTGAACCATGACTTTAACTAATTTTGAATATTTCACTCTTGAATTATTTGTATGCTAATACGATTTTATGTCATGCAACATTAGTTTGTTGCTAGTATTTTATGATAACTTTTATTAGTTGATGATGCCATTTATTATTTTATGATAATAATAAAATAATAAAAATAGGTTATCAGTTTTTTTAAGAATGTAAAAATGGTGAATATTTTTTCTAAAAAATATGATGACTCATCATTTAATATTAATAAAATAGAAAAATTATTTGGACAAATCCACTACCCAACCCAACCCGAAAATTAGTGGATTTACCCAATTTGATCCATTGGTGTAGCGAATGGCTATTTTAACTCACCTAAACTGGAGGGCCTTATATGGGTTGAGTATTGGATTTGGCCAAACCCAACCCAAACCTGTTCATGTACACCCGTACTTGCAGGTGTGACAATCTTATAGTTTACAACAAAAAGGAGAACAATGGCTTAAGGTCAAGTGAAGAGAAACCTTATAAAGACAAATGTTTAGTGACCTTAGGGGTTGTTTAAGGTTATTGTGAAATACTGGTTACACCTTAGATTTTAGTTATTCATATATTGAGAGTTAGAGATGTTGGAAAACACTTGAGGAGAAAATAAGGTTGTTCTTGGACACCTTTAGGATTATTTTAGGGAACCTGAAGGCGGATGCTATTTTCTTGTAACTCATTTATAATTTCTTATAACAACTTTCTGAGTATAGTGAATTGGAGAACTTCTCTCTCCCATAGTAGATTGTTTGATCGAACTGAGTAAATAAACTTTCGTCTTTTTTCTCACCTTACTTTGTTATATTATCTATGTATTGATTATTGTTATTATTTAGGCCATTTATTTTGATTGTTACTATTTTTTGTCTCACAAATTGATATTGAACCTTCTCGTAATTCACAACAGCTTAGGTGTTGGTGCAACTATATTTTCTGCCCAATATGTGATTTTGTTGAGATTAGGTTGGGGTGGTGCATGGAAGTATTGAGGTGTTAATTCTCGACATTTTGGTAACTAAAAAGACCTAAAGCTTCACATTTCTTAACCATTGATCTGGGAGTTGATAATAAATTATTCACTTTTAATAATCAAACTTGCAAGATTCATCTATAATTTAAATAAGTTCACTTTTAAATATTGGATTCTTATTTACTATTTAGTCTATGTTCAAGTTATTCTTCAAATAACTTGCTACTAGTTTAGATTTCAAATATTCAAAAGTTTTATGATTCGATCACATGCATAAGAATAAGGTCCAGTTATGATGTCCAATTTGTAGCATTTATTTAGTAAGCCAAGGAACACATGGGACCTAGTTAAAAGCTGAACATTTTACCATAACTACTAGTGCATTATCTATCATTAAATCTGATTCACGCAACTTCTTGCATCTTACGTTGGGTTGGACAAAAGTAGTTTTAATTGTCTATCATATACAAGATCAACAATGCATCATTTTAGGTATTATCCCACCCTCATTCTCAAGCTACATATCTCTGACTTCACTAACTTGATGTTTAAGTGTTAACCTTGCAAATCATCTTTGCTCCGCCACACTATAAGAACTTATTCCTTCGACGTTACCCATTTCTTGTTCCACCTCATATTATTGGCGATGTCTGTGGGAACAACTATTAATTCCCACAAATTCTTGTGAAAATCATTGTATATTTACTTCTCATCTACTTTAACTGACACTATTTCTACTATAGCATCCATACAATTTCCATAAACAATGATAACCTCTAAGTTCACTCGACTAACCGCCCAACGTAGCATCAACCCCAATTTTTTCAACTATCGACCAAAGCACATTACATCCCCTTTCAATTTTTCAATCTTCTCAATAGTTTCTACAAGCAAACCTCCTAAAAACCTCAATCCCAACCATTAATCATTGTATAATATATGCTCCAAAGCCTCATGTAACTCCAAGCCAGTCTACTCATGCAAGTTGGGAACAAAATGCTAAACAACCCATACAACTTGGTAAAGCAACCGAACTTACATTCTTTGGCTGAAAAACTTTCGAGGATTGAATAAAACCAGCAATATTTTCCTCCCAAATACTACTCCATGTGAGAATTGGTACCACACGATAATCGTAAATCCACCCCACAACCGATCCTCGTCGAAATCGCCTCTCCAAGTCAGGAAGCTTCTTGGTCGTTAGATCATATTTGGTATCAAGAACACTGATTTCCTCTATATGATTACCGAGAAGAGGCATTAGTTACACTCGATTGAGGGCATGCCATCCTCACCAATCACCATCACACCAGTTTTGAGGCAAGACAAATACAATGACGACAGACAAGTTCCTAACTAAAGAAGGAATCCACTCTCCATGCTTATCCTCTATAGATGGATCTTGAAGTCCCTAAAAACTATGATGTTAAACAATTGCAATAAGATTAGAGATTTAAGCGAGCACATTAAACATGTGGATATTATGCTTGATTATCATCACGTCAAATGCACAATGAAGTGTGAATTGTTCGTTCTAATACTAAAAAAGAGACCGATCTAAGGCATTACAATCAGGGGTAACTACTCCACTATTTTTAATTTTTGTGGTGAATAGTATATGATATTTTAACTTATGTGCGGATTAAAATAGTGTATTGTCTCCACTAAATAGAAACTCATATAATAAAACGAGAGAAGTTTCCTCCATTTTTTATATTCTTATTTAAATAATTATTTGACATTTATTACATATATTTAAAAAATAATAGTATATCCAATAAAAAACAATCTTATATGATTAATGTATTTTAATGTATAAAAATTAAAATATATTTCATTTAAATTTAGATTAAATAAGTTTTAATTTTGTTGTATCTTTAGTTAGGAGCAGTTTGATTTTATATGACATCCATTTATTTCTAACAATGATTTTTGGTTTGGTTAGGAAGAAATAAAGGAAATTAAAATTAAATTAAAAGAATAATTAATACTCCATTATTTATCAAAATTTATGTACTATCTTCATTATTTACCAAAATTTGTGTACTATCTTCATTATTTATCAAAATTTGTATGTCATCAATTACGGTTTTTTTATTTTATTTTAAATTTTAACATGCTATGTGAATTGTGATATGAATATACGTCATATTAAATTTATGGAAAATAATAGTAAATAAAAATAAAAAGCAACCAAAACCCTGGCACATAAACCCTGCTTGGTACTTCCTCATGTAACGAATTTTGATTCACACAGTTGCGTTGAGCCAAATACTAAAATGGAGTCCCTTCGTTTGAAAACCAACTACCGATGTGTTCCGGCCCTGCAACAGTTTTACACTGGCGGCCCCTACGCCGTCTCATCAGACGGTTCCTTCATCGTCTGCGCTTGCGCCGATTCCATTAAAATCGTCGATTCCGCCAACGCATCCATCAGGTCCACTCTCGAAGGTGACTCCGAACAAGTCACCGCTCTGACTCTCGGCCCCAACGATAAAGTTCTCTTCTCTTCCAGCCACAGCCGCCAAATCAGAGTCTGGGACTTATCCACTCTCAAGTGCGTGCGCTCGTGGAAGGTACAGTCGGATTAAGTTTAACTGATTAAGTTCAATTCAATCTTCGGTTATGGTTATGTAGTGTAATTGATTTTGGTGTTGTTTTAGGGTCACGAGGGGGCTCCTGTTATGTGTATGGCTTGTGATGCTTCTGGAGGGTTGCTTGCTACTGGTGGAGCGGATAGGAATGTCCTTGTTTGGAATGTTGATGCTGGATATTGCACGCATTTCTATAGAGGTCACAGTGGAGTTGTTTCTTGTGTTATGTTTCATCCTGATCATGAGAAACAGCTTGTGAGTCCACCATCTTAATGCTATTCACGGTTATTGCATTGTGTTTGTGCCACTATTTACCATCAGCAAGTGTTGACTCCATCTTCATATATTTAACTTATCCTAATGGAATTGGTGTATGCAGCTTTTTTCTGGTAGTGATGATGGGGGTCATAATGCAACTGTAAGGGTTTGGGATATTTCCAAACCCAAGCGAAAGACATGCATTGCAGTCCTAGATAATCATCGCTCTGCAGTGACTTCCATTGCAGTATCTGAAGACGGATGGACACTGCTCAGTGCTGGAAGAGATAAGGCAAGATTTATAACACTCCACTTTCCTTTTAGTTTTAATTCACCTGTGATACAATGGTTAAGTGTTGTTAAGTAACTTGTATAGAATTGATATACTGCTATTACATGGTGGGATTTAGATCAATACTCTATTTTATTTTTAGTTATTTATTTCAACCACTTTACGGCTTCCACTATTTCTCTTCTTACACCATAAGGTTTTTCTTTTTTTCATTTTATTTATTTTTCTTTAGAGTGAGACTTATCCTCAGTTTTACACATTGCTTAATTTGTCTGGATGGTAGTTTTACTAGTAGGCCAAAACCACAATGAACTTAATTTGTTAATTTGACAAATTGGTCTGTGGATTTGTATTGGCAGATTGTAACATTGTGGGATCTTCGGAATTATAGTATCAAGAAGACTGTCGTCACAAATGAGGCAGTTGAATCTGTCTGTCCTATTAGTGCCGGGAGTCCTTTTGCTTCATCATTAGATTCATATCGGCAAAACTCAAAAAAACATGCTGGTTCTCAAGCAACACATTTTGTTACTGTTGGTGAACGAGGCATTGTGCGTGTATGGAGTTCTGAAGGGTAATATATGGATTTTTTTTCCATTAGTTAAAATATTTCTAGTTCCATATCAATTTGCATGAATTAAACTTTGTTAATGGTGGACTGAAATGAAATATGGGAGGTATGCAAGGACCCAAGTTAAAAACGGTGGCAGCCTGTAACCTGCAAGTAATTTGGCACACCTAAATTTGGTATTTTTTACCAACTAAAAGTATCGGCCTTTAAATTTTGAAATTATCTTAATCAAGATGGAAGCTGTGAATTCAGTTTTTTTATTTAATATCAACAGTGCAGTTTGCTTGTTTGAGCAAAAAGCTACAGATGTTACAAACAACACAGAAGAGGATGGTTCACATAGGGGTTTCATTTCTGCTGTTATGCTTGGCTCAGATCAAGGATTGCTTTGCGTGACTGCAGATCAGCAGTTTCTGTTTTACTCTCTGAATTGGATTGAAGAGTTGTTGCAATTAAATCTTACCAAAAGACTAGTGGGATATAATGAAGAGGTTGTAGATATGAAGTTTGTTGGGGATGATGAAAAGTTCCTTGCTCTTGCTACAAATCTTGAACAGGTATAAAAATGTGCTAGTAGATTTAAATTTTATGCTAAAAAAAGGATAGATTTACATTGGTTGCATTGCAAATGAGGACAATAAAGAACACGAACAAGAAAAACAAATAAAATGCTAGTCAATAGAGTCTTGCATAGACTGGTGTAATATCACACCAGAAAATTATATATCCTAATTTTCTGAAATTGAAATAATCCTAATTTTATTAAAGCTATACAATTATTTTCATGAAAGGATAAAGGAGACGGCGTCTTCCTATTTGTTGGGATTTGAATCATTGATCAATGTAAAAAGTTCAGCATTTGATTACCATCCTTCAGTTTGTTATGTATTGATTCTCCATTTTTCAGTTGTGCGTGATATTTAAGTTCTTGGCCTTTAACGTACTATCCCTTTGCAGGTTCGGGTTTATGACCTTGCATCTATGTCATGTTCTTATGTCTTATCTGGTCATACTGAAATAGTTCTATGCCTTGACACTTGTGTATCAAGTTCTGGGAGAAACTTAATTGCCACTGGAAGTAAAGATAACACTGTAAGTTTTTCCTCTTTGGTCTCAACTAAGACTTTGAACTGTCATCTGCGGGAACTCTTATATAATGTTTGTGTCCTAATAAGTTAATATTAATAATATGCTTGCAGTGCACTTTGTTGAAGTCAATCTAAAATTATGTAACATGTCCACTTGATGTATAAGGTTAGGTTATGGGACTCAGAAATTACAAGCTGCATTGGAGTCGGTATAGGTCACATGGGAGCTGTTGGAGCCATTGCATTTTCAAAAAAAAAGCGGGACTTCTTTGTTAGTGGCAGTAGGTGAGAGTAGATGCATTAATTATTTTTCATAACAACAATGATTTATTTACTTTTTTTACTCTCTATAAGTTCCTGTATTTTGGAGTCACTTTATATGGTTTTTCTCATGATGACTCTTTTAATAGTAAAAGTAATTACTGTGAAATGAAAATTTATATGGTTTTTCTCATGATAACTCTTTTAATAGTAAAAGTAATCACTGTAAAATGAAAAAGCCCATGAAAGTTGTATTAAATTTGTGTATGCGTTGGTTTTCTAAATCTATTCTCAAATGACAATTTTATAAATGAGAAAGAAAATAAGTAATCTTATTACTTTTGTTTCTCTCACAGCAGCAGTTTAGCACCGGTAACTAGTTAGAAAATAATATTTTCTAAAGCCTTCTACTGTTAAGTTTGATTGCTATCTATTGCTCTGTTTTACCAGTGACAATGTCAATTTGATATGACATGTTAAAAAACATTATGGTTGACCTATGCTGTGTTGCCAATCTTTTAAAGAAGACGGCTACATCTATCTCTTTCAAGATAGACTTCTCCCAACGAATCATTATCCCCAAAAATCAATTTTGACTTTCCTGTTTATTTCTTGATGTTAAGCTTTCCTTTTTTTTACGCTGTATGAGTTGACTGTTCTAATATGTTACCAGGTTTTTTGTTAAATTCTTTGTTTTTAAACGCGCAAGCTTTCGGATACTACTATATTGTTTAAATTTATTTCTTATGAATGTGTGAATGTCTCTCAGCGATCATACTCTTAAGGTGTGGAGTCTGGATGGTGTCTTGGACAATTTGACAGCTCCAATTAATTTAAAAGCAAAAGCTGTTGTTGCAGCTCACGATAAAGATATTAATTCTGTAGCTGTTGCTCCAAATGATAGTTTAGTGTGTAGTGGTTCTCAGGTTGGTATTATATCTGACTTGCAAATTTGTTTGGTCTTTTATATAATCTTAGTAAAAAGCTATGTTCCCATTGCTGACTATAGTATTCTTTGTCATTTTTTAACGTGTAAAGACTATTTACACTCCCTTCCTTCCTTTACTCTTCCTGTTTGAAAATTTTGTGCTTCCATTGTAGTTACCATAAATTATTTTTTCCATGTCCTCAATCAGGACCGCACCGCTTGTGTTTGGAGACTTCCAGATCTAGTATCAGTAGTTGTATTTAAAGGGCATAAAAGAGGAATCTGGTCTGTAGAGTTTTCCCCTGTTGATCAATGTGTAGTAACAGCATCCGGGGACAAAACAATAAGGATATGGGCTATATCTGATGGCTCGTGTTTGAAGACATTTGAAGGACACGCTTCAAGTGTGTTAAGAGCACTGTTTGTTACTCGTGGAACACAGATTGTTTCTTGTGGTATGGGGCTATCTATAGCTGATTTTGTTAATTTCCAACATTTTGATTGCTTGTGTGATATCCTCAATTAATATTTCAGGTGCTGATGGTTTAGTAAAACTATGGACTGTAAAATCAAATGAATGTGTTGCCACATATGACCATCACGAAGACAAGGTTATACTCAATCCTATGCTGTATATTTATATTCCCATTTTTTGCGGTTTTTCTTCAGGACTTGAATCCTGATTGGTTGAGCGATTATTTTATACCTTTGTGTTTGCTTGAGGGCTCTCACAAATGTGTTGCATACTTCAAGATTCTCAGTACAGTTTTGAATCTTTTATTATTAGTGATAAATTTAGGATTTGACCTATTCACCTTTCATTCAGAAAACTGTATTAACGCTACTGAATTCTACACTTTACCGAACATTCAAATTATGCTTTTCTTGATCATTTATTATTTCCTTACTAAGTCCAAATTATTTTAGCCATATCTTTTTATTTTTAACTTCAAGTGTGTAGATTATATTTTGGTAGTGACACATCTCTGAATTTCTTCTTGCTCCATAAGATAGTTTGTTGTATAATATAGACGATGCTAAATAACTTATTTCTTGCTCCATAAGATAGTTTGTACTACCTCCGTCTCTAAATATAAGACCCCATACAGGAAATTGCGGGAATTAATAAAGTTGTTAAGTAATAAATTTGTTGACTATTTGTATAATCTTACAAATTTATCCTTAGGAGAGAGAATCAGTTAATGTTTGTATAGTGTATACTAGTATTTAATGTGAATTGTAGAAAAAATGCAACTTTATGAGGGGTATATGGGTAAAAAAAATTAGCACAATTTGAAATTTGAAGAGGGTCTTATAAAAAGGGATAAAGAAAAATTTCAAGAGTGTCTTACATTTAGGGATGGAGGTAGTATAATATAGATGATGATATATTAACTTATTTAAGTATTTGATTAACAGTTAATATCAGTATAGATTTCATTTGGTTTGAATATGAAGGCTAGTTAATTATAAAGGTTTGTTAAATATACCCTATATACTATTTACAAGGTGTCTTGTTTCATTCATGCATTTTCTCAAAATGTAGTTGCAAGGTTTTCATGACCTTCCTGTTTTTTTTCCCACAATTTTCCTTGACACACGAACTTAGAGTTTTTTGCCCTTGTAATCTTAAGCTGATTTTTTTTAACTCTGCAGGTTTGGGCCTTGGCTGTAGGCAGCAAAACAGAGCTGCTTGCAACTGGTGGCAGTGATGCTGTTGTCAATCTGTGGCTAGATTCCACTGCAGCTGATAAAGAAGAAGCTTTTCGTAAAGAGGTTTGTTAAACTGATCATGCATTTTTGTTTTCCACATAGCATTGAAGGTTAAATCAAAGATTGATGATAATAATGATTGCTAAGTTTGATTCTACAATTATTCTCCATTACACTCCATAAATTTTGATGGATGAGTGGTTACTCAATCAGATAAAATTAGAGTTATAGAGTCAGCAGAGAGAAATACTCTTTAAAATCATGGGTGCCTTGTGTATTAGAAAAATGTCAAGTCTCTGTTGGTAATTATTATTGTGAGTGAATAAAGTAAATTAGGTTGAGATAGTAAGGCATGTTATCTATGAGTAAGAGGAGAGGTTGTGATCAAGAACTATAATATCTTTTTGAGAGATTTGAGGCATTTTACATGGGAGAAGCATAACATATCCTTGAAGTTCTGCGGCGTCTTTGTAATTGAGGAGTTTATTCCAGTTTCTTGGAAAAAGATTCTGGGTTTTCACAAAATGTAATATGGTTTCTATTGTTGATGCAGGAAGAGGGAGTTTTGAAAGGTCAAGAGCTAGAGAATGCCCTATCAGATGCTGACTATACCAAGGCAGTCCAAATTGCATTTGAATTGCGTAGACCCCATAAACTCTTGGAGTTATTTGCAGAACTTTGCAGGTTAGCTTTTATCTATTTTATGACCTGAATCTCACTTGTATACACATGACTGGCATCCGAATCTTGTTGTGCAGAAAGAAAGGGGCTGAAGATCATGTTGGCAGAGCACTTAAGTCCTTTGGCAATGAAGAGCTTCGTTTATTATTTAACTATATTCGAGAATGGAATACAAAACCAAAGCTTTGTTATGTCTCGCAGTTCGTGCTTTTCAGAGTTTTCAACATCTTTCCTCCAACAGATATTGTTCAGGTGTTTTTTTAGCCATTCTTCAAGAGGCTTTATAAAATTCTTATCCTTAAAAACTGCAATGCACAGGCTGATTAGTTCAGGCTGCATATGCAGCTCGAACATATTTAATTTTCAGATCGTATTGTCCGCTTTAATGCAAATGGAAAAATCTTAGAAATATGATATTTGGTATAAAATCTAACTGTTGTATACACTATAATGGATAGAAATTGGATTATAGCATTAGGGTAAAGTATGTTTATGTATGATAAACCAATATGCATAGAATGCTACATAATGCAACTTTTAATCCTTTTTTTAGATTTTAATCCTTTTAATCCTTTTTTCTTAGTTCAATTTGTTAGGATGTTTTTTCGTTTTATCTAATACAATTGTAAGTTTTTGAGGAAACAAAAAAATGTTAACATACATATTTTATGGGACATTTCAGATTAAAGGGGTCGGGGAACTACTCGAAGGGCTTATACCATATAGTCAGAGGCACTTTGGCAGGATAGACAGACTTGTAAGAAGCACGTTTTTGTTGGACTTCATTCTATCAGGAATGTCAGTTATTGAACCAGAGACCCATCAAGCGGAATTGAAGGACGAGTTTCCATTACAGTCTGAAATTGATGCTCCAGCTCAAGAAAATGAGAACGAGGAGAAAGAAAACACTATTGAAAATAATACCGTTTCAAAGAAAAGGAAATCACACAAATCTAGACATGAAAATAGGAACGAGGAGGATCAGACTCTTGAAAATGATACAGCTTCAAAGAAGAGAAATTCAAACAAATCAAAACATGATTCCCACAAGAAAGTCAAGGATGTCGCTTACAACAAAATTGAATCTGTTCAACTACAAGCATAAGTTGGTGCTTTCATCCTCTCATGTATTGACTGATGGAAGAACTTGATTCCTTCAAATTTTTCACGGTTGCTGTCCCTAAAGAATAGGCCACAATTTTGTTAATTGCCATTTTAGATCATTTTTGCAAGCCTGCTCCCAATGTGTGATATAGAAATATTTCTTCAGCTGTCGGTTGAAAGAAAATTTAATACAGTAAGACTGCATACTATATAGCATGAACTCCAGCGTTTATTCTTACTCTAATTTAAACAGTACGGATTCACATTTATTTTTGTCCCACAAATATCTCTTATTGCGTTAACGTTAATGCCTGTTCTTTTCTTGTCCTAAATTTGTATTATATTGTATCAGATACTTGAGCAAAAACTTATTTTTTAAAAAGATCTGTTCAGATGTTATTTACACTAGATTTATTTGATAGAAATTGAATAAAAAATAAAGACCAATTTGAAGGAAATGATCCCAATACATCAGCTATCAATCATCTATAAAGCAATTATTATTAGACTAAAATGCCCTTGCCTAAATAATAAATTGCACTACACATTGGATAAAATATGTAAAATAGTAATTAACAAAATAACCTTATCATTTTTTACTTGACCAACCAAAATCAAAACTTTTACTAAGTGTCAACTTTATCTCATATGTAATGTTTTCCCCCTCTCACTTTCCTTTTTCAAAATTAAAAAAAAACTCTAATTCTTTCCTTGGTCTCTTGGAATGAGTAACATATGTGTTATTTTTTATACTTCTTACACTTACATGACCCTAATATACTTTATAGGTTAAGAGTTCAAATCCTCTATTATTTAATTACAAATTTATAGTTAAATAATAATAATTATTAAATTAAATAAATGATTTATTTATTTATATCCTTCTCGATTGATTTTTTTATGTGTTGTGACTCTATTTTTTCCACTACAATTACAATAATATAAGAGATATAAATAATTTTAAGTATTAAGGAATTAAAGAATTATTATCACTTTCACCAAGAAATCATTATCACTTTAAATTAAAATAAATATAAAATAAATATTAGAAACAAATAGAATAAACCCATGTAAATAATTTGACAAAAATTATCCTGACTTATATTTAAACAGATATTTGACAAATGAGAAAATTAGAATCCCTCAAATTTACTATTTTCATGGGTCACTATCACCATTTTATCTTAATAAAAAAAATATTTTTAAATATTTATAGTTATTAGTGATATTCGTAAATATTTGTAATATTACATAAATCCTATAAAAACTCATGCTTTCTTTTCAAATGGAATATTATAATTATCATGTGAGCAATATTCATTTAAGATTATGTATATTAGATGACGCACCATTGTTCATCATCTAATAATTTTGTTTTTTTGTTTTTTTTTGTATTTAAGACATATTTTATCTATTCTATTTGTTTATTATCACTAAAAATACTAATTAATCTATTTTTTAATTTCAATAAAATTAAACATTTATTTTATCAAATAGAATAATATTACATAATCATTCACACAACAGACATTTTATCTAACAGATCACTATCAAATTATTATCATTATTTTTAAATGTTAATTTTTTTTCTTTCTTTATGTCACAAGTTTTTTCTAATTATTATTACAATTAAGTTTATATAATAATTGTTTATTTTTCCATTATGTAGTTCAATTTAAATTCACACATATATCTTAATACATCATTGTTAAGTTGACCATTATATTTTGTCTAATCATATTATTTAATATAATATTTTGATTTCATTATTTTTCATTGTACTTTCTTAATAAATATGAGTTTTTCGTATATATATTTAAAAAAATTATTTAATCAATATTAAAATAAATTCACGCGTACGAGAGCACGGATCTGTGACTAGTTGTAGCACATACTAGCAAAACTAAAGCAAGTTTTATGTTAGACAATAAACATTATATTATTTAACATAGTTTTGTTTTTGAGTCTTTACAGAGTCCCTCCAATCTCTTATATCTTCAAACAATTATTATGATTAATATATAAGGAGACAAGTAAATATTGGATATAGATATACCTACATTCATCATTCAATACATTTCACTTTTTAATTAATTAATTTAAAAATATACCGATAGCCGACCTATATAAAGAATTTATCAGAAAATTTTAATGTTCTATCCACACAAAAAAGCAAATATTGAATGTCAAATGTGTATTGTACACACATGTATAAACTGTACATTAGGGAGAGAACCTTCCTGTACGAAGTTGACGATATTTACCTATGGGGTTGCTATGTCGGCTTGGGGTTAATATGGTGGAGTATATTGTAAGTTTTTTTTTAATTTGGTAGCAGTCTCCATCGTTGGTTTTACTGTCAAATTCAAAGGATCTAGTCCCCACCATTGAAATACATTAAAACATTGTAAATATATTCCGATAAAAACTAAAAAAAGTTAACTTTCTAATGTGAGTGGATACTATCCTATTTAAGAAAACCAAGAGAAGTTAAATTGCATATCTTCCTATCCTGCAACAAACACATCAAGAAAGAAACAAAAATGTCTCGAGTGGGTTACGCTCTTGAACCCAAGAAAGTGAATACCTTCATTCAACCCTCATTCCTCCATTACGCCAAACAACATTCCATCGATCTCATACAAATCGACCTCACCACACCCTTATCCCAACAAGGTCCATTCGACTGCATCCTCCACAAACTCCACACCCCAAACTGGAAGAATCAGTTACAAGAATTCTCAGCCAAACACCCAAACGCAGTCATCATCGACCCTCCCGAGTTAATAGATCGTCTTCACAATCGCATTACCATGCTCGAATCAGTCACCCAGTTACAACTTTCTATCGAAAATGAAAACGCCACAGTTGAAATTCCCAACCAAGTTGTCGTCAAGGAACCGAAATTGTTCGATTTTGACGCAATCGAGGATCAGGGTTTGAGGTTTCCGTTTATAGCCAAACCGTTGGAGGCTAACGGGACTGTTAATTCTCACAATCTGTTTCTGGTTTTCGACCGTGACGGTGTTAAGTCCTTGGATAATAATCCTATGGTGCTGCAAGAGTTTGTGAACCACGGTGGGGTCATTTTCAAGATTTACGTTGCCGGGAAGCAGTTTAAATGCGTAAAGCGCAAATCTTTGAATGATATTTCAGATGAGAAGCTCAAAACGATTAAAGGGTCGGTGCCGTTTTCCCAAATATCCAACTTGGGTGAGGATGATGGTGGTGGTAGTAGTGCTGTTGATAAGGCTGAAATGCCTCCTCAGAGTTTGGTTGCTGAGTTGGCTAGAGTGTTGAGGGAAAGATTAGGACTTAATCTTTTCAACGTGGATGTGATAAGAGATGGTAAAAATCCAGGAAGGTATCTTGTGATTGATATCAATTACTTTCCTGGGTATGCAAAATTGCCATCTTATGAGGAGTTTTTCACCGATTTTTTGATGGATGTTGTGCCACAAACTAAATCTGTTTGAGTGAGTTTTCAAGCCAGAGAAAGAGATCATGTTATTAATGTTGTTTCCTAAATTGACTAGTTCTCTTTGTTATGTTTCTTGGTTCTAGAATAAGTGTTGTATTGATGGTGTACTAGATGCATTTTATCCCTTCACTTCCTATGGCTCTAAATGTTTTATTGAAAATAAAGAAAATTCAGGAATGGCAACAGCATCAGTTTGTGCATGATGCTTGTTTTCTAGGCTGTGTTTTTCTTAATAACAATCAAATATGAATTGCTTTTGGCATCTGGTTCTAAGATTCTATACATTGAGTAAGGTTTATTCTACAAAGTTAGGCAACTATACATAAACAAGTAATCAATATCACTTTATTAACTTTATTCCATTCAAACAGCAAGACTTCTCTATAGTTAAATTGATGCTTATTTGTAATCTGGCCATATAACAATGCATTACTGATGTTATCGCTTATCACATTATTCAGTATTGTCCATTACTAAGTCTAGGAGGCACACACATTGAGCATTTTTTCATCATATACTTTCCTATTCTAGTTTAGGAGGCATCTTACTAAAAGTTCAATTAATTGTATTGGAAGTGACAATACAAACATATGTTGTACACTTCATTGTATTGGAAACTTCTTAACTATTCCAATGACCTTTCTTGGTTGAGTACAAACTACTCCCACAGCCAACAACATGATACAGCAATCCAAACTACACAATCAACAAACTACATCCAGATCTTTAAGGCGAAATTCAAGGGGTTAGGCAGATAAATTCAAGAAATTTGGTTATGAAGTTCAATTTCAAACTGTAATTAGAAAGTCTAACATAACCAATAATATTTCTCTACTGAACAATACAAAGTAAATGAAATATAGGAGACTAGTTAGTTATAACCAAACTTGATCCAATAATATTTCTCTATTGAACAATACAAAGTAAATGAAATATAGGAGACTAGTTAGTTATAACCAAAATTATCAAGTGAATGTGTTATTTAATTACAAATGATCAACATAAATAAAATCTCAAATAAATGGTTGATTCCGTCATCATCCAAGACATTTGATATCTTAAATAAAAGTCTCTCTCTCACAATGTTATTTAGTTATTGAAATTCTAATTTCTTTTTTCTCCTCGTATTTTTTAATCTCGATTGTTAACATGATATCTATTAGAAATTTATAATAATTTAAATGCATATTATAAGCTTCTAGAGACGGCTGGAAGGCTATAGTTTATTAAAAAACACTTCTAAAAATGAGAAAAGCTGTTTTTCGAGTTCGCTACCGGATATACAAAATGACGTAACCGTTTATATGCGAACTGTTGATTCTGTTGTTTTTACTGTGGTAGCCGGTTATCAATTTGTGCTCGGGCTTTTTCAACTTATGTTTTGGATCCCAACTTGTTTTGTTTATCTTGTATAAATAGTCTCTACCGTGATGTGCAAAATTAATAAAAATTTATCTTTTCACCCTCAATTACTCGCTCTCATTCCAACTCTCTTATTTTTCACTCTATCTTCTCCACAAGCACAAAACCTCCATTGATCTAATTGAATATTCTAACATTTGCCATCAAGAGCTCTGGTTCTGATCCACAATCCGGTGTGCAAAGATGACTAACGTCTCCAACGATCGCGTCTCCACTAATCTTCCAACTATTGATTCGAAGAATTATGATAATTGGTGCAAGAATATGAAGGTGTTGTTGTTGGAAATCCACCAATATCTATGATGAATTTCTACCAATCTTGATGAACAAGATTGATATCACCATACACAATGACAATGAGCAATTAAAGAAAGATGAACAAGATTGATATCACCATACACAATGACAATGAACAATTAAAGAAAGAAGGAAATATTTTCTGCAGAGTTTCTCTCTACCCACAAACTGTGGAGAATTACTTATTCACTTGCAACTGCAAATTCTGTGAGTACAACTTGATTGATTACAAAGTAGGGGTTACTCCCTGTATTTATAGATTTAGGTTAGCTTGCTCCCTAAGCTAAGACCCAAAACTATAAAAGCCCAAAATGTCTATTTGGACTAAATCAAATCTATTATATTCTAGATTTAAATCTAACTAAATCTAAATCTAAAACAAATTAAATCTGTGTGCAGCCTGCTTCGACACACAAGCTCTTCGATTGGATCGGCTTCCTTCGAGCAACCTGCTTCGATCTACCTCTGATCTTTCGACACACACATAGTTTCGACACACATGAATTACTTTAAACAATTGTTTGACTATCAAAAATAGTATACGGAAAAAATCTATTATTGATTTAAATATTTTTATATCCGAAAAATGGTATTTATTATCTAAATAACTGTTATTCAAAAATAGTATACGGGAAAAAAATATAATATCTATCTAAATATTTTATGTACGAAAATTTACTATGGATCTAAATATACAGAAAAATCTATTATTAATTTAAATAATTTTATTTATGATTCAAATAATTATTATTCAAATATACAGGAAAAAAATTTATTATTGATTTAAATATTTTTATATATAATTTTTTTATTATTGATAAAATTTTATTTTAATTTTTTAAAATAAATATATTATATAAAAAAAATGCGCGCACGGTTTTTGTTAGTAGTTATTGATTAATCGTAACGACAACTGTTTTAATAATAATAATATAAAGTTGAAGGAGGTTTTTGCGCGAGTTATTAATGATAGTGGAAACAATTGAATCGCGTTTGACACGAGAATGAGAGAAAATATAGTGTTGTTTGGAGATTCAATAACACAGCAAGCGTTCAATTATGGCTGGGGTTCTTCCCTCGCCGATGCCTATTCTCGCAAGTTAAGCTTTCTTTCTCAGATCAGATCAGATCCATTTTCCTTACTTTCATGCAATGTAACTAACAAATCACAAGATCAATTTCATTTTCAGGCTGATGTAACTCTTCGTGGCTACGGCGGTTACAACACTAGATGGGCTTTATTCTTACTCAATCATATCTTCCCACTGGTATGTTAACTAAATCAGATTACTCAGTTTCCATTTTCGATTCTTTTGCGGCGGTTATTGATATTCCCTTCATGTTCAGGGGTCAATTAAACCACCTATTGCTACCACAGTTTTCTTCGGTGCTAATGATGCGGCTATAGCCGGAAGAACCAGTGAAAGACAACATGTACCTATTCCCGAATACAAACAGAACCTCCAAAAAATTGTCAATCACTTGAAGGTTCAATTTTCTAGATTCCGCCTATTGTTACCGTTCATTTTTAAGATTTTGTCTATGTATATTATCAGTTATTGATAGAAAATAAAAATGTGATTTCAGTCAAGCTCACCAACTATGCTTATTGTGCTTATTACTCCACCTCCAATTTGTGAGGAAGGGCGTCGAGCATTTGCCATGTAAGATGAATAATTCACAATTTTTGTTTTAAACTATTCAGAATTTTATGTTAGTTTCATGTTTGAGTAGTTTTTGTTGTGTCTTGCAGATCCTTATACGGAGATAATGCTAGAAAATTGTCCGAAAGAACAAATGAAGTTACTGGTCAATATGCAAAAGCATGTGTTGAGACAGCTAAAGAAATGGGTGTGGCGTATATCGATTTATGGTCCAAAATGCAAGAAACAGATGGCTGGCAAAAGAAATTTTTAAGGTTTGTTGCAATCTGAACTAGAAAAAATGCCTTACATTAGTTAAACCACCTTTTCTTCTTGATTAAAAGCAGAAGGAACCATTGTTTTAGCTTGACTAAATCTGGTTATAATATGATCTGGTTCTTAGTTAAGGGCATCAGTTTAGCTTCTTATGAGTCTTGTTAATGATGCAATAAACTGCTTTCTTAGAACTATTTATCATGTAACCATCTCGGGCATTTGTTATCTGTAGTATGGTTTTAAATTGCAGTCCGCAACTGCAACTGCGGCCGCAATATTGCTGACGCGGTAGCCTCCACATCCACACCAGACTGCAATTGCGGTGTGAATTTAAACTATGCGTCCGATAACAATTTGCAATTGCGGTGTGAATTAAAAAAAACTTTCTTTTTGTACATAACACTTTGCATTCTTTCATTTTTCCTTAGGAATAAGTTGTAAATAGAAACCTACACCCATTGAATAGAAAATAGAAGTGAATACCGTAGAGTACTACGGGCGTGTGGGGTGCTAATACCTTCCCCTCGCGTAACTAACTCCCTTACCCGATCTCTTGGTCGTAAGACCATGGTTTTTCCTTTTCAGTTTTACTCGATGTTTACCTTTCTCTCCATGAGATAAAAAATGTTCGATGACGACTTCATTGATTTCATCTAATGATTTCACCAGTAGTTTCAGTGACATTCCTAGAGTAATCAATAATGATGGAGGAACTCATTTTTGCAATAAAATCTTTGAAAATTTAATGGAAAAATATGGAGTGAAACACAAAGTTGCTACTGCTTATCACCCACAATGTAGTGGGCAAGCTGAAATTTCAAATAGAGAGATAAAAATAATTTTAGAGAAAGTTGTTAACCCGTCTAGGAAGGACTGGTCTAAGCATTTGGATGATGCCTTATGGGCATACAAAACAACCTTCAAGACTCCCTTAGGGCTTGTCTCCCTACAGACTTGTCTATGGGAAGGCATGCCACTTGCTGATTTAGAGCACAAGGCTTTTTGGGCTATCAAAAACCTGAACTTTGATTTATCTAAAGCTGGCCCGGCTAGAATGCCTCAACCTCAATGAACTAGAGGAACATAGGTTGTTCTCTTATGAAAGTGCTGAATTATATAAGGAAAAGACTAAGAAGTGGCACGAGGGGAAGTGTCTGAAGAGGGAATTAGTTGAAGGACAATTGGCTCTCCTGTTTAATTCTGGATTAAAGCTATTTCCTGGGAAGTTAAAATCTAGATGGTCTGGTCCCTTTAACTTTTAAAGATTTGTTGTCCTTATGGGACGTAGGACCTTTTGAGTGAGAAAACAGGAGAAATCTTCAAATTAAATGATTGAAGGGTCTAAGGGTCAAGGTGTGAATTTAAACTACGCGGTAGACAATTTTGCTCATGTTTCTTAAGTATTTTCATCAAAACCCAATATTTCAAAACCTCAAAGCTCAATTTACTTCTTAGATAATGAAAAATCTTAGTATCGAGTGTTTTATAACAATATATTTCAAACACCTTACAATTAAAATTCACTAAAATTCACGCCGCATTCACTAAAATTCACGCCGCAACGTTTGCGTATTGCAACAACCGCAACCGTAATTTAAAACCATTCTGTAGTAAAATCAACCCCACCGCTGTTTTGAAAATTTATAGGAGATACCAACTCCTTGTATTAAGTGGGTCATAAAATTGTTGTTTTGGTGTTACAGGGATGGGTTGCACCTGACAATAGCTGGAAATGCAGTAGTATATCAAGAAGTGATAAAGGTGTTCAATGAAGCTGGACTTTCTGCTGATAAAATGCCATTTGATTTCCCTCACCACTCTAAAATTGATCACAATAATCCCGAGGCCGCTTTCCAGCAGAACGTTTGTGATGCCTCGTTATAAAAAGATTCTGGTTTAGTCTTTCAATTTTATACTATATTCTGTTCTATTCACGGGCCTGCAAGCATTTTTGCTGATTTTAATTAGTTGGCAATATTTAATACTTTTAATTAAAAAAACAAGATGTTTATCACGTTTAATATGCTGGTGTATCTGTGTTATGACTTCAAATGATTCTTATGCTATTTTTTTATTTTTTTTATTTTTTATATTTTCTTTAAAATTATCTTATGTCAGTGGTTGATAACTAATTTTAAATATTTTATTTTTGTTATCTTTATAATATCCTATGTCAGTTAATGACAACAAATTTTAAATATTTTATTATTGATTTTAACACTTCAGAAATTAAAATGTACTTTGAAACTAATTTGCCAATTTTTCTCTGTGTATTTGTTACCCTCTCCCTCTTTCCACTTATTCTAGCTATTCCATTATGTAAATAGCCATTGACTTCAAATTAGGGGTGAATAAGATAGAGCTCTCTAACCAAGCAATATATTTTAATAATCTCAGTTCCTTAAGAAATTTTAAATTGTTTTTATAGTTACAAAAATGAAATTAAGTAATACTCCTTCCGTTTTAAAATGACTGTCATTTTAGTTATTAAAATTTGTTTTAAAATAAATGTCATTTTCACTTTTCAATGCAGAAATTTCTAATTATATCCTATATTTATTACACTTTACACCACCTCTAATACATTAATAAAACTAATTTAGTAAAAGTGTAATTTTTTATGACAATATTATTACATTTCTTAATCTATGTGAAAAACGTTAAACGATACTCATTTTGAAACGAAGGGAGTATGATTTTGTACAGTTAAAATAAAATTATCATATAATTAGAGTTGAAACTTGTAAGTAAAAGTTTAATATTTTTAACATTGGGCAATGTATTCAAATGCAACACTTACAAGATACTCTAGTCACTACTATGGATAAAAGATACTCCATATATTTATTTGATTGGTATTTTATGTGGAATTAGTGAATGTCCTTTGTCCCTTATGTATTGAGGTATTTATAGAAGATCTCTTGAGATTGGTCTAGAAAGTCAAAAGGCAGTTTCCACTATTCCATAATCAAGAACATGTGAGTAGTGTTGGGCTAGAAAGTCAAAAGGCAGTTTCCACTATTTCATGATCAAGAACATAGAGTAGTGTGAGACTTATTCTTTCTCTAATAATTGGCGATCAATTTTCCCTTTGACTCACTCTTAGTGATCAAACATCTCGTTAGCCATTTATGGCAATTAGACAAGTTAATTTATGCGGCCTAAATCCAAATGGGTGGTCTCATGAGCCATATCACGGGTTGTCTAATGCTTTGCTTCAAGCGATCTATCGTTCCGTGTTAGGCGACCTCATGGCCCTATTTTGGGGGGCTCTTTGGTTCTTTAGGAAACCTGCCCATTATCAGTGTGCATGGTTTGTTTTGCTCTATATTGATATCTTTTCTTTCAATATTATAAAATTATACTAGTACAATCTCTTAAGCACAAGAACTAGAAAAGAACGAAGTGATTAACTAGAGCGCTTACATCTTTAAGATTTTATTGTGCAAATGTATCCCAAGTGGATTTTTCATATGAGGGCTTGTGGAAACCCCTTTAGACAAGACTTTAAGTTGAGTCCTGTTGTACCCCAATTTTTTCCCATAAGATTCACTCATACTTCATACCATTGCATTACACAAAGATCAAATGGTCTCCCTCTCTCTCTCTCTCTCTCTCTCTCTCTCTCTCGCTCTCTCTCTCTCTTATCTTTGGGTTTGCCTTTGGGAGATCACCAAACACCATTGGATGTATGTGATGATTGATGTTTCACTAACAATAATGTGTGTATACTTCACTCTCTAAATGTTGTAGGTGAATGGCGCACAAGTCTCTTATTCAAGGAGTCAATAGGTTCATGTGTTTATTTCCATGCCTTCTCTCCTCAATTCTCAAGATTTTTGAAAGTATTGTCTCCCATTGAAGATTTCTCTTGTCATCAGCTATGGTCTCTCGTCTTGAGTATATGCTACATGTTTGAAAGAGATCATCAAATTCAAAGAATTCACCATTCTATGGCCATCTACCTTGAATTAGGGTTTTGGACTTCTGAGGATCATATCGTGGTATTTGTGTGAAGTTTGTGGATGATTTCAAAGTTATTTGATTCTTAAGAGGACTTCTAATATGAATATTCTTGGATTCAAGGAGTTTGGTTAATGAGAAGATTGTTTTAGAAGTCTATGATTGTCCACTCTCTATATTGATACTTCATTTATCTTGTATGACTTCAATGGATCATAACTTGGTCATCCCTTATCTCCTTGAGCTCATTCTTCTTTCACAATGAACCTGAGGATGTCTAATACAACTTAGTTCAAATGGTAGGAAGAGAAAATGCTTGGAAATTTGCCTATGAAGTCAAAAGATTACAAGTCCTTGACGAATTTCTCAATTGTTGGTCAATCAACTTCAAAAGATCATATCTTGATCATCATTTATCACCTTGAGGTCATTATTTTTGAACAACCATCTTGAGGATGTAAAATTTATCTCCATATAAATTTTAAAGATTGAAAGTGTTTGGAAGTTGCTTGAAGAAATCAAAAGATCTTACAACCAAATAATTCCAGACACAACATTTCCTTGAGGGGGAGGAACAACTTCGATTCCTTCGACAGTAGTTGCGACAGGTCTCACAACCAAAGCTCTTAACTCTTCTTGCTACAGAGCCATATTTTGTATCATCTCCAACAGCTGCCCCACACGAGCGTCCATCCTTACTCCTATAGCGGCCACGTCAGCTTCAATCTTCTCCATAAGTCTTCTCAGGTTGCTTCTAGTCTCGTACCGGTGAATGTTGAAATCTGCAATCTCTCTTCTGTGTAGAAGAAAATCAACGGTAGAAGTAAGAAGACCGATCTCAACACCCTGTTATGTATGAAATGTTATGGGGTATGCATGCATGCCCATGCTATGTTTTTTTTATATATTTTATTTTCAGGGACTCTTTATAGACTCATTAGTTAATAGTAAGCATTTGAGGAAAGAATGATTAAACTGCAAATCTCATATAAACCAAAATGTTAGGTGTAACTACATTGCTGACCAAGTTCAAACAGAGCAACAATATTCATACTGAAATTTAAATCATTACATTAATCATTATAAATTCAAATATTCAACTAAGACAAACTGCTAGTCTACTAAAGATGTTGTCCACGACGAGGCTTCAAATCTCTAGTTTCTGCCTTGAACCGGTTCACCATATCTTGACAAAGAAAGAGGAATTCGCTCACAGCAGGAGGTATCTGATTGCCTTCAAGGTCTTCTAAGGCCGATCTAAGTCTCCAGGGCACATCAACAATCAAGCGGTTACACATGTCCACCATACCACGATATTTTCCATAGAAATATTCATTCTGCTATTCTAGAAAGGACACAATTTCATCTTTTTCATCCAACACACGGTTCAAATTATGAATCTCATCTATCCAACCCTGACATTGCTCTCTGAGGCCTTCATAGGCATCTCTGTTACTATCCCTTTCTTCTCTTGTAATGTTCAGCTCTTGAATTTTCTCAGCTAGTTCGGCCAACTCCAACTCTCGGGCAATGTAGACTTCTTCCTTTGCAGCTATCTCATAGTCTAGCATATTATTGGTCTGTGCTAGAGAAGCTTCTAACTCCGAAATCTTGGCTTCAAGATGTGCTTTCAATGCTTCTTTTTCTTCAACAGCCCTTTCTTCATCTTGATAAGCTTTCCCTCTTTGTTGCTGAGCAGCTCTCAACTGTCGACGAAGATCTCTCGTCCCATTAGCAACACTTTTCAAGTCTTCAGAATATCTTATTATGTGCTCTTCATCTTCCTCATTTTGCTTTCTCCTTCCTGCCAACTCTTTCTTTACCTCCTTGAGGTTAGCTTCCAGATTTTCCGCTTTGAGAGAAATGCGAGAATTCGAGCTCTGTAGTTCCAATCTTTCCTCTTCCATCTTCTTAATGATCTCTTGAAGCCTCAATTTTCTTCTATCGGAACATGAGTGATTACAGGTTCTGGATGATCAAAAGGTACTTCCACCAAATAAGGTAGCTTGCTTTCCTGTACTCTTTCTATCACCCACTGGCGATAAGATCTTCCATTAATTCCACCTCTCTTGATCAACTCTCTGCTCTCCCTATGAATTTGAGTCCAAGCTCTTCAGATCTTTCTAACTTCATTGCGATCCTTTTTTCTAAACCATGTATAATGAAGCTTCCTAAGTGCTCAATTCTTGGTTTATTTTCCATTGGATACCCTAACTGCCTTGTTTCAAGCCTTGGGTTATAGTTGATACAACCCACATACCCAATTAAAGGGACATTAGAATATCCACCACAGTGAGTGATAACATCAACAAATCCCCAACCTGGAGAATGCCATAATACACCATCAGCCGTAAGCGAGGCCAATTTTTAAGACCATATTAAATTTATCAAAATCTTCTCCCATGGTCCACTCTGAGGGATATGAGATTTCAACCATAAATACAACATCGGAGAACAACACAGAACCACCCCTCGCCTTTTCAGATGTCTCTCATGGAGATGGTATAGAACATCAGCAAACAATGCAGGAATAGGATTCTCTGACATGAATATACCAATAGCAGACGAGCTCACGTAACCAATTTCATTGGTTGGAAACATGACTACCCCGAAGATGAGCAAAGCCAGAATGGAACTGAAAGTCGGCCAATCCTCTTGAACTCTCAAACTTGATAGCTTATCTTCCAGATTCTGTCTAAGAATACCTTTGTCTGTAACCCAAGGTGCCACTTCCCTAACAAGGACAGACAAGGTAGTAGCTATATCAGCCTTATCTAAATCTTCTCCTATGTTGATGAAGGGAATGCCATTCTCCAAAGGCCAATTAAGAATTCTCTCGAACTCCTCAATTTTAGGAACAAGCTGAAAGTCTTGGAATGTGAAGCATCGAAGAGGCGGATCATAGTATTTTTCCAAAGCAATCAAAGCTTCCATGTCTACGTTGGCAGTCAAAAGATCCAAAATATTCCCGAACCTTTTCCCAAAATAAGCTCTACTGACAAGTGGAATTCTCTCGCTTTGAGTTATCAACTTCCCTATCTTCAGCTCTTTGAATTTGAGATGTGGGACGTTCTTCACAGTTGGATTCATTCTTCCTTTCTGCTTACTGCACCCACAAAGCCTACAAGGTTCCCTGAAAATAAAAGTTATATGCTAAGTTGTTTTGTGCAAATGTATGTAATATATGTTGCAAGTTAAATAAAGCTGGTTCATAGGATTGGTCAGTCATGGTTTCGACGTCTACCCAAAATTCCCCGAGCAAGGCTAGTCCTATAGTTTTTTTGCTAAATGTTTCTTGGGGTCTCAGATCCCCTTTTACAAATATTATCAACACGCGTACAACCTACGTAATGATAGTATTTGCAAAAGTATACTCCAAGAAACGGCTCTTAATAGGATGCTCGAAATCCAATATTTGAGCGATCGGTCTAGGCTTGGATAACATGAACAAACTTAGAGTTATAGGTCGTTTCTCCAAAGATTGATGTCCTGCACTATCATGCGGGTCAACAACCTCCTTAAAACAACCAACTCTAAGCCGGAGTCTTTGCTTCGATCCACAAGACATTGGAGTCAGGGGGACCTAGGCTACACAACCCCTCTATTCCTAAAAAGGTTACCTAAAAGCCTGGGTAGTGGGCTTATCTATGTATCAACACCCATGAATTCCCAACACAATAATATATCAACAAAATAATATATATAAAGCGTAAAGAGAATAATAAGCAATAAACAATAAACAATAAATAAGCATAAAGAAGGAAGCGATAAACAAACACACAAACATGCGAAGAACAAAACTAGGGTTGACTCACTTAGTCAAAAAGATTTTAAAAAATTTCCCCAATGAAGTCGCCAACTGAAGCAACTCATTTTTCAAAATCATTTATTTTCAAAAGCAATGAAATCGCCACCTAATTTTATTTGTTCTAAAAATAACGGGAAAATATAGATAAAACTCATGATATCGGATAAGGCGGTCTACATGACCAAACAATATGGATTCGAGAGTCGGTTACGCAAGGGGAAGGTATTAGCACCCCTTACGTCCATCGTACTCGATAGGACCCGTTTAGTTAAAAGTGTTTGTGTGTGTATTCGCTAATTTCTAAATTATGAAGAAGAAAAGGGGGTTTGTTTATTATTATTTTGAGTTTGCTGCAGTTTCAAAACCTTGTGCCTACGTATTTCCTTGTGCAATGGAAAAGTCAAAACTCCGTAGTTCTTCTTGAAAATGTTTGAATTGGTTGTATTGATTTAAATAGAAATGTTTTTGATGATCGCATATAAGCGGAAAAGAATTTGAATGGATTGAGTTGATTTTAAGTTGTGGATGACAAGTACCAAAATGTTAGGCTATCATCTAACGATTCGAATACTTGAAATTGGTGAGTGAGCTCGACCAATCATCTCTCATCCAAAATCTTTATTGTAAAAACGGTGAAGTGAAACGAGGTTCACGTTATTAAGTGTATGGAATAAAAGTATTTAAGTCATTAGGCTATCATCTAACGACCCAAATACTTTAAATTTAATTAAATTGTCGGGCTATCATCCAACAATTTAACCAAATGCCACAACACTATATTTTTTTGTTTTACAACATGGATATAAATTTTTAGTTTATTAGGCTACCATCTAACAATCTAAAAACTTCGATTTGTTTAAATCGTTAGGCTATCATCTAACAGTTGAAACAAATCCCATCCAAATGTTTTTTTATGAAAATTGATTTAGAAAACAAATTCAATTAATTATTTTAATTGGAAAGTGTTTTAAGAATTTCGGTATTGAACGGAGAGAAGTAATGATTCGGGTTATGATTAACCAAGTATATGGACTTGATTATCCTCGTGAGGATAGGTGCTCCTATCCCCAACCATGAGACCCTGGTGCATGAATAATTGGCATGTGGACCAATATTTTATTTGGGTTATGATTAATCAAAGCAACAAGGGCTTTGATTAACCTTGTGAGGATGACCATGCCCATCCCCAACTATGAGACCCTTAGAGAATTTGGTATGGGAACCAAAATGAGAGATCGAAGTCGTTTTATATTAATTTTGGATGGATTGTACAATCGTGGAATAGAGCATACAACCGGATAAATGGCGGATAAACTTATCACACAATACAACTGAAATTTAAATAATTATTAGGATGGATTTTTTTATTTGATAAAAAATCAACTAATAATTTAATCGATAATTTATCAAATAAAAACTATCATATGCTAATTATTATTTAATACATCAAATTAAAATTACTTGCATAAATAAATAATTTAAAGAGTGAATTTAGAAATGGGCCTGTGATTGTAGTCAGATCTGGGGGTGTGAAAAGCAAGCAGAGTCCAAGCCCAATAGAATTCGCTGGATCATGTATGGGAGATTCTATGAAGCATTGCATGGGTCATCGTTCTGGGACATAGGATCTGAACTTGAGGAGATCTAACGGCTATGAAGGGAGGAACAGAGTTACTATTATAGATGTACCTGCACCAGACCAAAAATAGACCATACAGATGATGACAAGTGTCACCGCTTGGATTAACCAAGCAAAACTAATCCGAATTATTTCCTAAAATATACTAACCTATATTTTAAAGAAAAATTAACAAAATAACAAAAAAATAAACAAAACACTTATGTGTTCCAAAATACTCTCATCCTCCCATCTTTCACGATCGCTCTCGTCCTCTCATCTCTCATCCTCTCGAGATTACTCTCTTGTCTCTGTTCTCTCACGATCACTCTCGTCCCTGTTCTCTCATGATATCTCTCTCGTCTATGGTTCCTCACGATCGTGCTGGAAAATTAAAGATGGCCGCGCTGGGAATCGCCCTCGTGGCGGTGACGGCGACAACGTACTACAGAAACATGATTCCTTTACGTTTTTCTGATTCGTTTTACTCTTCTGATACTCGATTGTATGTTGGTTTTTTCTGATTCTTACAGGTGAACCCTAAATCTGAAAGGGGAAAGAAAACCCTAATCTCTATTCGGGTGTCTGGAGGCGGCGGTTATGCATGTAAATGAAAGAAATGGAAGAGAAAGAGAAGGACGACGGCCATGGGGTTCGCAACCTCCTCCCCTTCCTTCAAAAATCCGGTATTACCTTTCTGAAACTCTTTCTCTCTTTGATTTCTGAAGGGATTCTGTGTGGGAAAATGATGATGTAGGGTTAGGGTTAGGGCTGCGACCGTTTAGGGTTTTTGTGAACAGTTGCTCTCCCTTGGTTCTTGTGCCTTCAATGCCTTTATAGTGACGCTCGTAATTAGGGTTTTTTTGGTTGCTGGACCTTTCTGTTGTTCTGATATTTCCAGGAATAAGGCCTCACAAATTTTTGTTTTCTGGGCTTCAAATCATTTTCTGGTATTGGGCTTTGGCATTTTGATTTTTTGACATGTTATAGTTATGAAAAATGATGTGCTGGATTTTTATCATTCTGTTTGAAAGGATTTAACTATAACCTGCTGTTTGTGGTAATGTTCTGGCCAAATCTGTACTTGCCTCTGCTGTCTTGGGCTGATTATGTGAATTTTACTGCCTTTTCCTCTTTTACTGCAGCTGTAACAATGATGTTTTCCTGAGTTACGCCCCTTTGTTGTGAACCAAACCAGCAAAAGGGTTTGTGATTTGCAATGGAGGTTATTACTAAGATTCCGTAATGAACTGTATGAGGCTTGTTGTCGTTTGGACATGATTTGAACACCACCCTAATTCCTGATTCTTTCTAGAATTCCCTAATGATGAACTTGTAACTGTTTGCTTGAAAATACATGTTCTTACCTTCTTGCTTAACATTTGACATCTAATTATGTTTATTTCATTTTATGGCATGAATTCGATGATCAAATGGCATAGAGAAATGAAGTCTTGGAGGAACCCACGGCTTAAGAGGAAGCTCAAGTATGTTGGAGGGAAAATTCAAAATGAAGTCAAGGCGATAGCTATAAAGATCTTGAAGCTTTGAAAAATTCAAGAATAGTTTAGAACATACTAGTATTCAATAGGGACCTTGTAACATAATATTCCAAAGTTGTAGTTTTTTTTTTGATGTTGTAATCAATATGAAAATTGCTTATAGTATAGCTTGAGAAGTAAGTCATGGTTTAAACATTTCCTTGTATCTTATTTTAAAAAAAAAGCACAACTTCAATCAAATGGTAATGGCATGGTTGTTGTATTTTAGATCTTGAGCAAAATTGTCATGTATGATTTCAATTCATGTTCTTCAAAAAATTGAGGTCTTAAGAGAACCATGAATGGAATTTGAATATTTTCTTGATGTAAAATAAGTCCTTTGGATGAACCTTGAAGCAAAAGTTGAATTTTGTCTTATTAAAAAAAAACTCTTAAGTAACTTTGATTTAAATCAAGCAACCCAAAGTGAATTCTTTAAATAAAGGATTTTAAGAAAACTTAAGGTAATGAATTTCACCTTTGAAATTGTTTATCCTTTATCTTAAACAAAAATCGAACCCTTCCAAATAAATTAAAGCTTCGAATCTTGAGCAAATGCAAGCTTACTCGTAATCTTGGCTTATGAAATTTGAATAAATCAAAATTGGGATAGCAAAATTAGCTTAGTATGATGCATATGTGAATAAACTTGAAACACTTGATTTTTTTTGGATAAGAGGCCATGAAACTTCCAAATCACGATTCACTCTTTTGCGAGATGCGCGCTTAACCACACATTGGTTTCAAATCAACTTCAAATTTTGGACAAAAATCAACCTTTTCTGTAATCTTCAAGGAGCCCTTAATTTAAATTAAAATATAAAAAACCACAACTCTTGGGATGTACATGGATAGACAAAGGAAATGAGTATTTCATGTTATCCAGGTACTAGGTGATCATTTCTTATTGCTTGAAGCAGATTCACTAAAGGACACCTTGATCCCATAGCCATATAACCGATGATATGTATTCATGTGGAGCCATGATGAATATGAAGCCTAAGTCAAATAAAATTGAGAGAGGAAGACAAATTTTGGGGTGCAACAGGGGGATGAGAAGGTCTAGTGGATTTCCGTAAAGGTAAAGCAGAAGTGACTGTTGGTTGAGAGGAATGTACATTAGGGGGTCTGATTGGGATTTTGATAAACAGAGACAGAAGTGTCACTTGATGAACTCTCAGGGAAAAACTCAAGTATATTAGAGGGACTAAGGGAGTTGTTGATAAGATTGGGCTCACGAGAGGGACTGGAGGATAAAGGAGACTGAAGAGGGACTATATGCTATAAACTGAATGAGGCTAGTTTTAGTTTGATGTTTAGTTTTAAAAAATGATCCAAGTATATCTAGTGTAGTCATCAACTAAGGTCAAAAAATATTTGTGTCCTAAAGTAGAAATAGTGGAGAAGGTCCCCCATAAGTCAGCATGCAAAATATTAAAAGTAGCAGAAGAATTAGACTCGCTAATAGGAAAAGGAATCTTTCTTTGCTTAGAAAAAGTGACAAGAGTCACAAGGATCACGTTTAGCATTACAAGTAATAAAAGGGAAAATTTTGGAAATTTCTTGTAAACCTAAATGAGGCACGTGGCCAAGTCTTAGGTTCCATGTATTACAAGAAACATTATTAACAAAAGAAGTGAAAGAATGATGGCATGTGGTCTCAAGAGTATAGAGTCCCCTTTGCATGTTAGTTATACCAATCATTGCCTTGAAATGATTTCGTAGTATGTGGCATGGATTAGCATGGAATTGAACAAAAAAATTATTACTATCAACAAGTTTGGAAATAGAGACAAGGTTAACATGAAAACTAGGGATGTATAGAACATGATGTAATATCAAGGAAGGGGAAAGGACAATAGTTCCAACAATTGATGCAACTACTTGAGAACCACCGACAAGATTAACAGGGATAAGTACTATGTTTTTATGGTCAAGAAATAATAAAATATCAAATCTAATATGGTCAGTATCCCTAGTCTCAAGGATCCAAAGGGTATGATTCTTATCATTAGCACTACTAGAGTGAGAGTTTAAGACGAAATGAGAAGTGGAAAATGAGTTGGGTTGAAATTAAACTTTGATTGTTGCAATAATAGCATGATGTTGTTGTACTACTCTTGAGTAAGACCAATCGAGGGTGGAGTAGAAAAACCTGTGGAATGATTCTCAGAAGCATTAGTAGCCATGGCAACTGATGGAGAATTAACATTAGCACCTGAGATTTTACCTCTGCCCTTGTAGCCGTTGGAAATCCATGCTTGAGAAAATAGGTCTTAGTTGTGTGATTGGACCTTCCACAATGAGTGCAAACCCTAGCATGACCCATAGGACCGGAGTACCCTTGAAACTTTCCTTTGAAGGTGTTGCTATAACTAGATTTACCATTGGAATTACTCTGAGCTTGAACATTCAAAGCTGCCTGTTGTAGGATTAGTCCTTAAACAAGTATTTTTAATTATCGTATCCACAGAGATTGGTGTTGTATCGTAGTCTTTCAATAGTAAAGCGTATTTTAAGATTAAGTAACAAAAGGGTTTGTTTTCTAAGCTACTATTATCACGAGTTTCAAGCAATTAACTAAAATATTCTTTTCAAAGAGTGTTATGTTTGGATTCAAGAGAGTTTGGAGTTTGTTTTCAAATGATGGAAGCATGTCAAGATTAGTTTCATTGACCTAATTTCATATATATTCTATTAACCAAGTGATGAACTAGTTTGATGATTGCTATAAATACATATCCTCTCAATCTTGTTGATTTCTCACCAAGATTGTGAGTGTTATCATGTTAATCCTTGAATGATTTCTCACCACAACTATTGACATGATAAATATGAAGCTCAATACTTGTAAACACTAACTCACAAATCTATTCATAGCATTTGTTCATTAGTGGATGAATATCCTAGGTCTACTTTGAAGCATCCTTTTTCAAACAAGATTCAAAGCATAAAAAGATAGAAGAACAAAGATATTCAACATATATTAATCATCAACCATGTTCATACACAATGGATTAAAAGAAATACATACTAGTTAGATCAATTACCTCTAATCTTGACACAAAAGAAGCTTAGCTACTCATTTTCATGGTTGCTTTGCTTACAAGAGTGTTGGAGAAGATGATGAACATGGAAGAAATCAAGAAGAACTATGGTTTTTCTTTTCTAATTCTATGCCCTAAAAATTACAACAATGATGAATGATGATGAAGAAGTGATGTTCACTTTTTTTAACACAGCCAAAAGCCAGCTGGAAAACAGAGAGTTGGTGGCTAAAAAGGTGAAAGCATGGGTCTGTCCTTTTTCTGATTTTCGCAGACCGCGCTAAGCCCGGTTACCCGCGCTAAGCGCACTCATTCTCAACATGACGCGACCAAGCATGCTTCTTCTTCCAAAATTCCTTCAAAAAGAATCATCCCAAGAGCTCTTCAAGTCTCCTTGAATCCAAGCTTGAGGGAATCAATATTAAAAACCTACAATTCAAATGTAAACTAAGTTAAATAATATATTATAAACAAAAACTAAATAGAAACATAATTAAACCAAAATACTATAATAAATACTACTAATTAATTAAAAGACATTGTTAAGGACCACAAAATCATGTACAAAATATCTACAATTTGGTCCTTAACACTGCCACTTCTTCAACATTGCCAACAGAAGGAATAAGATTGGAAACTGAGCTGTTCAATTTCTTTTCTTGTTGAAAAACAAGAGAAAAAGCCCTATCAATGTTGGAAAGGGGATTCATCATCATAATCTGAGTTTTCGAATGAGCAAATTTGTCATTCAACCCTTTAAGAAAAACAACACATAATCGTGTTCTTTATATCGCTGAACTGAAGCAATAACATCATAAGAACAAGGAATAACACATGTACAAACGAGAAGGGGACGATAATTTTCAATTTCACCCCACATGAATTTCATCTGAGTAAAGTAGTTAGAGACATCAAGAATACCTTGACGAAACTTGTAAAACTCTTCTTGAATGTTTGAGATGCTGAAGATATCACCATGAGAAAATTGAATTCGCAAATTCTTCCAACCACCAGCATCATCATTGATCCATAAAACCGATTTTGCAATGGATTCTAAGATTAAACATTGAATCCAAGCAAGTACCATAGTGTTGCATCGAATCCACGGTGCATAAAGAGGATCATAGTCTCTTCTCTGCAAGAGAAATGACGATTTTGCAGAGAAGAGAAACGATGGCTACCAGAGCTTATTTATAAGCTCTGATTCCATGTCAACAATGGTGGTTTGTGCCATTGGAGAAGAGGAACGCAATAACTTGTAACTGAATTGTAATAGAATTGCGTAGAGAAAAGAAAGGGAAAGTGATAACAAATTCATTGTTTCATTAGTTCAGATAAGATACATGAGGTGTTTAATATATATAATTTGTACTATTTTATTGTGTTCTTATAATATTAATAACAAAATTATAATTTATTCAATATACCAAAATTGATTTAAAATAATCTGCATTATGTTTGATTGAGTTAGTCATTTAAAACCAAAACTAATATACATTTTTTCAAATATAGGCAAAACTATTTTTTAAATATATTAAATAATTATGTACCTTCTTGTCAAAAAAATAATAATTATGTATCCTGTTTATATGTGAGGCTAAATACATTTGCTATTAAATAAATTTGAAAGATTTTTTTTTTTGTTTATATTAAGATAGGAAAGATTATAATTTTATCTCCCAATCAGAAAATAACAAGTTTTTAGAAAACTATTAAGTTTTCTTAAAAAAAAAAAAAAAGAAGAAATTATTGATTGATAGTAACAATAATGACAAAGATGTTAATAGTTTTAACAACATAACAAGTTAGTAAAAAACCTTTAACGTTTCCTCAAAAAGGAAATATTGTAACAACAATGATACGATAAGTATCTTAATAATAATATAAATTTGAAGGAAGTTTTGGCGCTGAGTTATATTGTAAGAGTGGAAATAATAGAATGAGAGAAAATATAGTGTTGTTTGGAGATTCAATAACGGAGCAATCGTTCCATGATGGTTGGGGTTCTTCCCTCGCCAATGCATATTCTCGCAAGTTATGCTTTCTTTCTCCTCAAACTCTCAGATCATTAGATCCATTTTATGTGGTTTCATGCAATGTAACTAATAAATCATAAAAATAAATTTAATTTTCAGGCTGATGTAATTGTTCGTGGCTATAGCGGTTACAACACTAGATGGGCTTTGTTCTTACTTGATCACATCTTCCCTCTGGTATGTTACGTAAATCATATACCGTTTTCTATTATTTTGCGGCGGTTATTGATCTTGCCTTCATTTTCAGGGTTCATGTAAACCGCCGGTTGCTACCACGGTTTTCTTCGGGGCTAACGACGCGGCTTTAACCGGAAGAAGCGGTGAAAGACAACATGTACCTATTCCAGAATACAAACAAAATCTCCAAAAAATTGTTAACCACTTGAAGGTTCAATTTTGTACTAAAAAATTTGTGCTTAGAATGAATTAAACTCTTATATTATCAGTGATAGAATAAAAATGTGATTTCAGTCATGCTCACCAACTATGCTCATTGTGCTGATTACTCCACCTCCTGTTTGTGAGGAAGGGCGTCTAGCATTTGACATGTAAGATGAATAATTCACAATTTTTGTTTTAAATTATTCAGAATTTTATGTTAGTTTCATGTTTGAGTAGTTTTTGTTGTGTCTTGCAGATTCTTATACGGAGATAATGCTAGAAAATTGTCCGAAAGAACAAATGAAGTTACTGGGCAATATGCAAAAGCATGTGTTGAGACAGCTAAAGAAATGGGTGTGGCGTATATCGATTTATGGTCCAAAATGCAAGAAACAGATGGCTGGCAGAAGAAATTTTTATGGTTTGTTGCAATCTGAACATGAAATACAGTCTAGCATGAGTTAAATCATTTATAGTTAAATCGTGATTAAATAGGGTTTTTTGACTTGATTAAATTGCGACTAATCTACACGGGGCTTAAAAAACTTGAGACGGCCTTCCTGATAAAAATTGTTGTTTTGGTGTTACAGGGATGGGTTGCATCTGACAGTAGATGGAAATAAAGTAGTGTATGAAGAAGTGATTAAGGTGTTCAATGAGGCTGGACTTTCTGCTGATAAAATGCTATTTGATTTTCCTCCTCACCCAAAAATTGATCACAAAAATCCTGAGAGTGCTTTCCAGCAGAATGTTTGTGATGCCTCATTATAGAAGGATTCTGGCTTAGTCTTTCAATTTTATATTCTCTGTTCTATTCACGGACCTGCTAGCATCTTTGCTGAATTTTTTAGCTGGCAAGTTTTTAGTAATTCTAATTAATAAAACCGTGTTGTTTATTATCACGTTTAATGCACTGGTGTATCTGTATGACTTCAAATGATTCTTATGCTAATTTTTTTTGTTACCTTTATGTTATCTTTATAACATCTTATGTCACTGATTGATAACTAATTTTAAGCATTTTATCATTGATTTTAAAATTTCAAAAATTAAAATGAACTTTGAAAGATGCAAATTAGCCAAAGTTTCTCTATGAAGTTGTTGCCCTCTCTCTCAAATAAATAGAGAATATTTATATACTCTACTTTCCCCTAAGGCTATTAACAACGGGGTGTTCAAAAAAAATTTATTAGTTGAATATTTGTAATGGGATGTTGAAATTGAGGTGGATTGTTCGATGTTGAAAACATTCAACATGTTGAATGAGGAGAGAGTGGGACCCCATAAAATACTTTGCAAAATTTTATTGATTGTTGTGAATATTTAAATTTTTAGTGTGTTATGAATGGTGGTGAATAAAAGTTGAATGTGTGTTGAATTATTAGGTAGAAGAAAGAGAAGATGATGTGGAGTAAAAAAAATGAAAAAGAAGATGATGTGGAGTAAAAAAAATGAAAAAGAAGGGGGTTGAATAATGAAATCATGGTACATAGTCTAGAAGTATAATTCTTCCTCTTTAGCATAATCATAAAAGCTAATAAAAAATGCAAGATAAGAATTTAAATTTGCAAGCACATAATCATACTAGAATTCAAGGTAAAAAAACACTTAAATGACTAAAACACATAGGTGAGGCTACCCGTTGCCTTAAGTATCATAATTATTTGAGACGATCTTCTTGATCTCTTCAATATCTTTTTGCTAGATTTTGTATGGCTAAACTATTTTTCTAACATATCTCCATGACCTTAATTATTGTCGTTTTCTCTAATTCTTATAAGTCTTCTTCTTCATCTGTCGATTCATGCCTTAATTCTCCATGTTCGATGCAATTCTTCATTTTTATCAGTGTGAAGTAATTGATCTTGTTGATGGATGACTTTATTGCATCTCCCATAAAATCAACTTCAAAGTCGTTCAAGATTTTTCAGATTAATGCTCCATATGGAGGTCCCACTGTTTAAGTTTCTTTGCAATGGTTCATATGAAGAAATCTGTCTTCGGCTCAATTAGTTTGAAACTTTTGAGTTAAGAGCCAAAGAGGGACAATATCATTCTTGCTGACAAAGTTAAGATTAGCGTTCCTTGGAAAGAGGATCCTTGTGAGGAGGTAGTGAATAACACAAACGATTGGTTTCAAGAAGCTTGCCTTGATGGGAAGTTTTTTATCCTTCATTGGAAAGTGCATTAAATTATAGTGTTACAAGCCATATATACAATTTTAGGTTTTAGTTTATTTAATCTTTAATTTTCCTCTGCAAACCATTATCTCTATTCATAATTATCTCAACAATATGATTTATACTCTCAACGACCTATAGTTATCTCAACAATCCATAATTATCTCAACAATATGAGTTATACTCTCAACAACCCATAGTTATCTTAATAACCTTTAATTATCTCTCTAATATGAGTCATATTCAACACGATTGAACGCTTGTTTGGCATTAAAATTGATAGAACTATTTACGAAAGTTTATACAAACTTGTTGGTAGAAGTTGTAGCTCTCAAATTTAGAATCTAACCATAACCTATGTAGCACCGACACCTTTGGAAAAAGCGTGTCTATGTCAAACTCAAACTCCTACACCAACACTTATGATTACATTTAACTTATTCATTTTTTCAAATCATTATCGATGTCATATTGTCATTGTCAGGGTTGTGTTCAGGGTGATCGTGCTTCGTAGATCATGACTCTTGGGATAATATTTATTTAGAAAATTTGACACATAAGAAATGATATTAAGTTTCGAAATGATATTAAGTTTCAAAATGATAAATAGAGGTATTCTTCATGTTAAACAAAAGGACTAATGACATCTCCTTCTTTCAAGGAGAACATGTAATCTTCAATTCACGAGTTTACAATTAATAAATGTTTTGATATCGAATATCGACATCCTTTTGTACCTAAAAGCATACAAGCTAATTGGTATTTTCCTAGTTATAATTGAATTAAGTTCAACACGGATGTAGTTTCAAGAGAAAATCTAAAATATCAATTCGTTGTGCCACATTTAAGATAACTTCTGAGCATTCTTGGAAGCGTTCTCTGATAAGATCGGATTTTGAACCTCCTTTCAAGATGAACTGCATGGAATTACGTTTGCTATAGAAGATGCTAACATGGAAAATTAGAAAAAAAATCTTAGCTTGAAATTGACTAAATTCGGGCTATTCGAGCATTTTTTAAATGTGAATATTGTCCTTTGACATATTTTAATTAAATGAAATAATACCTTACACACTATACGCTCATTTAGATTCAAGATGACTCATATTTTCAAAGAGGACAATGCATGTGTAAATAGATTAGTCAATGTAAAATTTTTCTACTAATTATGACTCTTGGTGAAATCCACTTCTTTTTTGTGCTTTTGAAATTTTTGTGAATGATATGTCCGACTATCATTTTTATTAACTTTTTGATGGGTTAAATCCCTTCTTTTAGGTTTTTTTTCTAAGAAAGGTGGGGCTTATGCTATCCCTTATAAAATTAAGGATAATTTATTCTCAATGACCTATACCAATAAAATTTTACTACATAAAAATAATTTTTAAAATCACATATTAACCCAAAACATTAAAATATTGGGTCTATGTATTTTCTCACTTAAAAAAGTTCAATATTCTCTTTTTCATCCAATATGAGAATTATTACTCAAACTTGACATACCAACATTTTACTACTCAAAAATCCAATTATATATTATTTTTCTTGATTTCATTTTGATTATTTAAAGTTATAGATTACTATGTGATTTTAAAATTTTACTTTATATGATAAATTTTGATTGATACACGCTATAAAGGGTAAATCACCCCTAAATTTAAGGGGTTACCAATAATTTTCCTTTAAGAAATTGTTTTTATTAAAAAATAGGGTTAAATATCTTACCCACCATCACTATAGTGAGTATTTTGCCACGTAAGAAGATTTCCACCTGAATAGTGACCCAGGGGTTATGGTGATTGGTGAGGGAATCTTGGTTTGTTAAAGGGAAATCACAATTTTTTTTAGGGGGATCAAAATCAAAACTCACTACTTGACATGAGATATGATATATTTGTTCCTGAGCTACATTGACAAACATGTATGATATATTTATCCCTAAAAAGTAATAATAATATGCATTTAATTGCATTCCCTTACTCTGTTTTTTTATATTTCAGCACTTTATTAATTGATCCTCTTCAAGTTAATAGGATGATAAAAAAATGAAGTAAAATAAATAACTAAAAGCTTGTACAAAATGTCTTATTTATTCATTATTGTCTATAGTCACTGTGTTGGTTGAAAATTTGAAGTATATTTTTCACTTAAACAAACATGTAATGATATTTTGTTGTAATATTTAATTATCATATGATATAACATAAATTAGTAACAAAATGAAAAATTGCATCCAAATTCTATATCATCTTTGGGCAAAGGTTTATTCGTCAAATAGTTTGATTAACCTGAGATATCATATCCACCAAATCCCACTCCTTCTTAACTTCTATCTCAGTCACAAATTGATGTTCATCAAGATTAACAACTTGTATGCTTCCCTTATTATCACATAGTTTTTCATCAAATTCTTTCTCATCCATTCTTGGAACACTTGCCATATCATCTAGCAGAGAATCAATACCACACCCTTCAAACAAGTTATCATCCAAACAAAAATCATTAAACTCGTAGTTCGGCACTGATTGTTCATTGGGACAAAACTGATCCATGTTCTGTGGTTGAGGAAATTGTTGTATTGCTTCTTTGCTTGTGCTACAAGTAATGGTTTTCTTTGCATTAGAAGAAGATTTTTTTCGAAAGTCTCTTGGTGGATTTTGGTCTAAGTTCAAGCTCTTGATATATTCCTGCAGAAGTGTGCCTCTAGGAAACTTTGAGCGGCATTTTCTTTTCGAATATTGTCTTCTCTTTGTTGCATTCCAATGGTTTTTTATTGAGTTTTCAGTTCTTCCAGCCAACCTTTTTGCAATTTCTGCCCACTTATTTCCTATCTCAGTATGAGCTTGGATCAATATCTTGTCCTCTTCATCTGTCCATATGTCTTTCTGCAAAAACACCGAATTAAAATTTAATGTAGAAGAAAAATTTGTATGTAAAAACTTGATTATAAGTATGCACGACCATCTCTGAGAGCGTGCAAGGCGGACTAAAGTCTAAAATTTGTCACAGTTAAAAAGTGACTAGAGAGCCTCATAAAATGTTTTTCATAGTTAAACCCATTTTAAATAAAGCCTCTATTTGTTTTGTCATAATTAAACTGCGATTGATCGTCATTGAAACTCCAAAAATTTGAGACGACTTTGTAGATAGTGTGTGCGCGAATGCATAAATACCTTAATGTCTGGCCTTAAATGGTTATGCCATCTTTCTCTACACTGTTTCCCTATTCTTCCAGGCAATCTCTGAGCAATATGAGACCACTTCCTCATTCCATATTGTTCCACCATTTGAGTCAACATTCTATTTTATAGAAACATTCCCATTCAAATCAAAACATAAGGAAAAAAACAAAATATGCAAAAAGTACAGTTGTGTTAGAAAAATTAGATAGTACCTATCTTCATCGACGGTCCATTGCCCCTTCACTATGCTTGATTTTGTCTTCGCTTTAAACACTCTTCTCGTGGTCGGAGATAGTAGCCTGTTGTTTCTATTCAAATCACCTCTTTGGTAATAACTTGTTGGTGCTATGCTTGAGACTTCATCTGGTACAACATAGTTCAATGGTTTGGTTTCGGAAGGATTATTAAACGGAAAATAGCTTTGGTTTTCAACCATAATATCAAGATGATTCCTTTTAGGAACATTCAAACCATAACCATCATATTGGAAATTATCAATAAAATGAGCATGTTGATTACTACCATTATTATTCTCAGCAAAAGACTTGTCACTATAAACTTCAAAACCTGTATTTGCACATTGTTCATTACCAAAAGGATCAAAACTTTGAGTTTGGACCCCAAACATTTGATTAGACGATGAAGATCCATGCACGTGAAACTGATCAATATCATGAAAATCTTGCAAGAAATTACCCTGAGAGGAATGAGCATCAAAACTAAGAAGCTCATCTTTCATCTTTGGTTTTAAGTAGTTTTCTTGCAAGTGCCTTGGTTGTGAGGCATAGTTTTCTCTGAGATTTGTCTCAAGAACATTGACAGAATTAGGTGTAACAGAAACTAGTGAAGGAAACATTTGTGTTACAAACTAACACTGATTTGTGTTCTTATTACAATAGAGTTATAATGCATTAACTATAGAACAATTGAAATGAATCATCAAATGCCTAAGATTTTTGTTTCCTCTCAAGAAACTTGACTATAAGATTTATATCCTAGTAAAACTTTATTCAATTGCCATGTTTCTAACTGCTACTGAAATTAATAGATTATAGTTACAAACTTGCAATTTAAGTAAGTATAATTAACATTAACGTTATGAAATTTACTTAGTTAGCTATTATTATAGTCATTTTTCTTTGTGGGTAGATTTTATGTCTAATGGTATACAAAATGCATACAATAGTGCGCGACCATGTTTTCCTGGACATACAAAATGGACTATCTCACATAATTTAAAATTTATCACAATTAAACGATAATTAAATAATGTTTTTATTTATATTGGTCGAACCTTGATTAATCATACATAAAATTCTAAATACCTAAGATGAAGATGTATGAGAATGTCATATGTCCATGCTAATATATTTTAAATTATGATTTAATTAACTTTTTGTAGCAAATGAAATCAATGTCACTTGTACATAGTAAAGGAGCAATATATATTACAATAAAAATGAAGTTTCAAAATTAGAGAGTTCATAATTATTAATATGTAACATATCAATTACTTCATTCAATGTGTAACCTTCACCAAAAAAATATAAATTAATTAGGCTTGTAAATTGGGTAGCAACACACCCTATGCCTCAATTTTTGCTTACTACATTAACCTAATAGGTGTTGGAATTTAAATATGAGTAATTAGTCTCAGTGCCATTACTAATAGAAGAAGTATTTAATATATAAAACGAAAATTATATATTACAGGAAAACTCTGTTTTTTGCACCCTCGCAAAAATCACCTCACGTACACAGTTAAATTTTGGAAAGGGTCAAATTACTTATTTATAAATGTCATCGTAATTTTTTTGCTGGGTGATTAATTCCTCACAAAATTGTTGAGAGATTAGTTAACTAACACGCAAAATCACACAGAGAAGCAGATAATAGTCGGCATAATAGTCGGTAGTACAATAGATTGGTAATGTGACTATTTTGCTAGGTGTTAAACCCTTGACGAATCACTGAGACTTTTTTGCTATGGAACTAAACCCATCTCAAATTATATCAAAAAATTATAATAAGCATATTATAATAAAAATAAAATAAATATTTATTTTAAATTTAATAGTTAATTATAATAAAAAAACATTATAATAAATTTTATAATATAATTTTTTATATTTTTTCACATTATTTTTTAAATTATGACAAAACTTGAGTTCAATTCTTTAGGCGTAGTTCTTATTATTTTCAAATAAAAATATGACAAATATATTTAAATATTATTTAAGGAGTAGAAATAAGAGGAATGTGCATATGTGTTAGAAAAAATTATACACTTGTCATATTTTCATTGAAAAATAGTAAGAACTACATCTATAGAATTGTACATAAGTTTTGTCTTTTAAATTATTATTGATAAGTAAATAAAATATTATACAAATATATTAAAAGTTTGAAATAATTCAACTTGTAATGTTTGTTATAGGTAACGTCATATTGATATTTTCTCCTCAATTACTCTCTCTCTCTCTCTCTCTAAACTCCATCTTCTCCAATTAACTACTTTTATCATTAATTCACCAATTTAGTTTTGTGTATGTTTCAACATTTGGCATCAGTGCCTTGGTTCTGATCCATTAATCGGCTGCAAACGTGTCTACCATTTCTAATGATTGAATGAATCCCTATCAATCTTTCAATTTTTGATTCCTAGAACTATGACAACTGGTGCAAACAAATGAAAGTTTTGTTTGGGTATCAAGATGTTCTCAAAGTAGTTAATGATGGTGTTACACCACTTGAGGCAGAAGCTACAGCTGCTCAACAAGCTACATTCAAGGAAGAGAGTAAGAAAGGTTACAAAGCACTCATCTTGATACATTCTTGCGTCGATAATGACAACTTTGAGAAATTTTGTGATTGCGCGTCGGCGAAGCAAGCTTGGGAGATCTTGAAGAAAACTTATGAAGGGGATGATAAAGCGAAGGTTGTGAGGTTACAAACTCACAAGAGGCAGTTCGAGTTGGCTCAAATGGAAGAGAATGAGTCGATCAAAGATTACATTACGCGTATAACGCGTTTGGTGAATCAAATGAAGTCAGGCAGTGAAACCGTGCCGGTGCAGAATCTGGTAGCAAAAATCTTGCATTTTTTAACGTCAAGATTCAACAACATAATGGTTGCAATCGAAGAATCAAAGGATCTTCTTACAATGAGAAAGGAGGAGCTTCAAAGCTCACTAGAGGCTCATGAACAAAGGATGGATAGAAGAGGAAATGACAAGGCTAAAGCGGAGATTACCTTGAAAATAGTGGAGCAAAGTATTTCAATTATCATAGGCTTGGCCATTTCGCAAGGGAGTGTAATGAGAAATCGAAAGAAAATCAAAGTAATGAAGCTAAGGTTGCAAGACAAGAGATAGATGATGATAACACACTTCTGGTCATGATCAAAGAGGAGAATTATGGCATGGAAAAGCTGTTGGACACCAACAGTAACAGCTGTCAAAGGTTGGGCAATAGCGTACGCAATGCAGAAAATGTTGCAGTAATGCGTACTGAGCAAAACATGAATGTAACCATTCGAGATGGAGTCCAAGGCAGTAATGAGTGGTACTTGGATTCAGGTTGTTCAACACATATGACAGGTAGAAAAGATTGGTTTGTCAAAATCAATCAAGCCACAAAGAATAGAGTAAAATTCGCGGATAACACAACTTTAGTGGCCGACGGTGTGGGTGATGTTTTGATCATGAAGAAGGATGCGAGTCATTCCTTAATCAAAGATGTGCTATATATTCCTGGAATTAAATGTAATCTCTTAAGCATTGTTCAATTGCTTAAGAATAATTACATTATTCGCATGGAAAACAAGATTTTGTACGTTTTGGACCAAAACCTAGTTTTAATTCTTAGAGCACCCATGGTTGCAAATCGTACTTTCAAGATAGAGTTAAAATTGATGTAATACAAATGTCTTGCTACAACGGTAATTCGTGATGATTGTTTGTGGCATTACCGTCTTGAACATCTCAATTTTCATGACCTCGACGTGTTACAAAGGAATGGTATGGTGACCTGACTGCCCAAGATCAATATTCCAACTAAGATCTGTGAAGAGTGTGTTTAAGGGAAACAACACAAAAATAGTTTCAACAAGGATGTGGGTCATATGACCAAACACCATCTTGAGGTGGTGTACTCTGATGTGTGTAGTCCAATGCAAGTCGACTCGTATGGTGGAAATAGGTACTTTGTCACATTTATTGAGGATTTTAATAGGAATATATGGATTTATCTAATCAAGAGGAAAGATGAAGTGTTTGATGTGTTCAAACGGTTTAAATCCATGGTAAAGCGACAAAGAGGTCACAAGTTGAAAATTCTCAAAACCGGTGGTCGAGGTGAGTATACCTCGAGTAATTTTGGGAACTATTGTGATAATGAAGGTATAGTGTGTGAGGTTTTTCCACCTTATACGCCTCATTAAAATGGTTTGCCGAGAGAAGAAATCATTCAATAATGAATTTGGTTCATAGCATGTTGAAGGGAAAAAGCTTGCTGAAGAAACTATAGGGTGAAGCCGTATCTTACCCGCCTATTTATTGAATAGGCTCCCTACTAAGAAGCTGGACAAAGTGACTCCATAAGAGATATGGTCTGTACATAAACCAATTTTGATTCATTTGAAGTTTTTTGGTTCATTTTCATTTCGACATATTCTGGGTCAGCTTAGAAAGAAGTTGAATGACAAAAGAGAGATAATGTTAGTAGTTGGTTATCATCCTACCGGAGGCTACAAGTTGTTTGATGTAAGTAGCAAGAAGATTGTGATAAGTCGAGATATAATCGTGTATGAATTGAGACTATTTGATAGGAGAAAAAAAACCATGACAGTATTGGAAACCAGTTTCTTATATGAGGGTAACTGGTTTCCTTCACGGGTTTTGCATCCTGAAGCTGTTGGAACTGAAACTTTCGAAGCAGAAACCGGTTCCCATGTTTCTATAAAATGGTCTAAGTAGGTGTGTGTGTGTGTGTGTGTGTGTGTATGTGTGTGTGATGAACAAAGAGATGGATTATATTGATTAAAACAGTACTTGGGAGCTAGTTGATTTACCGAAACGGAAAAAGCCAATCGGAGTGAGATGGGTCTATAAAGTGAAGGGTAATCCAAAAGGAAAAATTGTCAAGTATAAGGCTCAACTAGTTGCGAAAGGATTCTTGAAAAGAGAAGGTATAGACTATGATGAGGTGTTTGCACATATGGCTAGATTAGAAACTATATGTTGGTTATTGGTATTACGAATAGAAATAATTGGTCAATGTATCAAATGGATGTAAAATCTGCATTTTTGAATGGTCCACTTGAGAAGGAAGTCTATGTAGAAGAGCCCTCTGGTTTTATGGTGAATAATATAGAGGTAAAAGTCTACAAATTGAAGAAGGCACTTAATGGCTTGAAACAAGCTCCTAGAGCTTGGAACAAACGGATAAATGCTTTTCTAGTTGAGGTTGGCTTCAAGAAGTGTGTATCCGAACATGGTATTTATATGAAGACGGATGCAAGCAAATATGTGATCATACATTGCCTATATATGGATTATTTATTAATTATTTGCAGTAATGAAGTGAGTATTTCTAAGTTCAAAAGTCTCATGCATAAAAAAAGTATGCTCTTGAGATTTTGAAAATGTGTGATATGGAGAATTGTAATGTTGTCAATACAACAGTTGAAGCAAGGTTTCAGTTGTCCAAAAGTGAATATGAGTAAGATGTGGACCCAACATAATATATGAGGTTGATTGGATTGTTACGTTACTTGTGCAATACACGACTAGATTTGGCATTTAGTTTCAATATTGCAAGTAGATTCATGGAGAGACCAAAGGTTTCTCACTTGGAAGTAGTTAAGATGATCCTAAGATACATCAAAGGAACTCTTGGCTTTGGAATTCTCTTTCTCGCAGTTGATACAGGCAGAAATTATGAGTTACTCGGTTACACGAATTCTAATTGGTGCAGAGATAAGGATGATCAAAAGTCTATAGATGGTTATTTCTTTATGTTCGGCGGAGCTCCAATCTATTGGTGCTCTAAAAAGGAATATGTGGTTGCACTATCTTCTTGTGAGGTCGAATATATTGTTGCATCGATGTATGCATGTCAGACTTCGTGGCTTATGAATCTGCTGAAGGAGTTGGGAAGCAGTGCATAAAAAGATGTCACACTCTTGGATGATAATGTTTCAATCATTAATCTTGCAAGGAATCCCATATCACATGGGAGGATCAAACACGTAGAGATGAGATTTCATTACTTGAGGGAACTGGTGTGTGCAGGATAGCTGAAGTTAGGATATTATCGAAGCGGAGAATAACTTGCGGATTTGTTAATGAAATGAGTGACAAATGATGTGTTCAAGAAGCTTGTGAGGAGTTTAGGAATGAATAATGGTAAGCTAAAACCCTTATGAACTTGCTTATCATCAGTAAGGAGTTTTGCAAGAGTTAAGAGCCAAAAAACAAAGAGTTGGAAGGAGGAATCGAGGCACACTAGATTATCCTACCCCAATCTGAAACCTAAGAATGACCTTTCATATGGATAAAAGCATCTTTTATTGTTAATTGACCATTGTCATTCAAATTCCACATGTCACACATTAGGACAAACCTCGACGGCCAACTGGGAAAAATTTAAATGCTGGCGGTCATATAAGGTAGGCAGAACGACATAGTTTTTTTGAATAATATCACTCAACTTAGATTTCATATTATTATTCCTATCATCAGGAATTTTCAAAATCAAAACTAACGATTGACCACACCAATTGTCCTTCTGAAGATTAATTTTATCCCCACTACCAACTTTCCAAACCAAATTTTCCATCAGAGTACTTAAGCAGGCCTTGGTACCAATCCATAACTTAGAAGAAATGTGGTACCACACCTGCTTCCCATGCTCGAAAACCCGAGCTTTCAAAATAGCACTCCAACTATCAGCCTCATTAAAGACGGACTAGCATTGCTCAAGATTAGTGGCTTTGTTATACCCCCAAATTTGCCCTCTTATTTCTCAAAACAATCCACATCTCCATACTCAAGAATTTTTCAAGGGTTGACCAGATGAACCCTGTCCTAAGCAATCAACCCACAACTAGGTTTTTCTTCTCTCAAGACAAAATCAAGTTCTATTATCTCAAGCGGTCATATGTCTCAAGGGATCACTATGTCAAGTTTCAAGCCTTACGGCTCAAGTTTGCTCAGTCAATTGCTTAGATGGTTGAAAGTCAGTTGTATTGGACAAAAAGTCAATTGTGGTCAACATACAGTCAAACTTCAATATTTTTGGTCAACATCAATATTTTGAAGTCACATTCATCATATGATTAAGGGTTGATCTTGACTCATCAAGAAAAGTCAAGATTTGCTCAAAAGTCAAAGTTTCCAAATTAGGGTTTTTGGACAAAAAGTCAACAAAACTTTGACCAGGCATAACTTGTTAGACAGTGTGACAGATCTAGAAGGGGGGTTGAATAGATCCCTTTGAAAATTTTGCGCTTTTTGTAAAATTGTTTTTATCAGAGAGCGACAACCCTGAATCTAATCGTCTAAACTTTACGTATTGGAAAGATCGGATATGCGAACCAATTTGATGAAAATGATGAGAATAGAATCATAATTAAAATAGAATATGATGAATCACTTTAGCAAGTTTAAAAATGTGTAAGTTATTACCAATTAGTTGCGGAGAAGATAAAACAAATTTGTGAGTTGTAAATTCACCAAACACTTGGTGTACGTACTACACAAGGTTTGATTATACTCAAATTGTAGTGATTATAGAGATTCAAATGAATGTTATATGTGTTGTAAAATTTAGTTTGTCACTACAATTATTTTGTATGAATGATAAAAATTGATAACTCACAAATTCAAGCAAATAGAAATAAAATGCGGAAAGCTAAAATCGACACAATATTTGTTAAGACAGTTCACCCTGTCTTCCTCGCGTGGGCTACTCTGCCCCCAATTCTATAATCTAGAATTAGGATTATGAAATTAATTTGCAAAGTTTGTAAGAGAAGATACAATCACCACAATTCAAAGTCACTTGATGAAACTTATATGTTGCACTCCTCTTCCCTTGATTCTAGATGAATCAAGTATGCCAAATCTTGAACAAAATATCCTTCTACCTTGAATGAGTTTGAACCTTAGAAGTTGTCCCCAAATCCTTCTTCACAATCCTCCGGTTATCGCTACCCGATTGAACAATCCACGGTCTTCCAATCCCTTAGCTCGACTGAATTCAATGAAGAAAAGACTTGTAATAAAAACCCCCAATGTTGGAGGACAAAACCCCAATGGTTTTATTCAAGAAAAAACCCACAAAGATATCTACCCAAATTTGAAATTGCACTTTCAATTCGGAAGTTATCAACACAATCCCAAAAACTTGATCAACAAAAATGATTGTGTGTAATTGATGGTTGATGAGAGGTTGAAGATGAAGAGAGCTCTTGTGTCTATCTTTCACTTTTCTTTTTATTACCAAAAAATAGAATCCAAAACTATATATAAGTGATTCCCATGATGTAACAACATAGCAGAAAAATTGAGAAAAATCAGCGATGAGCCGACTCATGCAGGATGAGCAGAAGGCGCGCGCCTTCCCGAGCGTGTGAGGGTGAGAGTGTCTTCAGGCATGAGCCAGCGCATTGCCTTATGATTTTACTCATGTCTTGTGAAAAATAGGGCATGAGCCGACACATTGCTTTATGAGCTGACTCATGTTTTCCCAGAATGATGAGTCGACGCATAGAGAAGGCGTGCCCTCTCCCAGATGTTGTCAGACCAAAATCTTCTATTCATGAGCTGACACATTGCTTTATGAGTTGACTCATGTTTTTCCAAAATGATGAGTCGGCGCATAGAGAAGGTGTGCGCCTTCCCGGACGTTGTCATACCAAAATCTTCTATTCATGAGCCGACCTAAGGATCCATGAGCCGACTCATGCAGGCTGCTTTGAGAAACTTGCTTATTTTTGATGTTCCTCACTTGCACCTGTTTGAAGCATGATATATTTGCACAGATAGGTTTTTGACAAGCATTAAAACATTGTTCTTTCACCTTTTCCCTCACATAACTTTCACATACTTTATCAAAATTTTTTCTACCAAAGCTCATTTTGAAGAGAATTCAATTCTATACAACTTCATGTCTCACAAGCTTTGACAAAAAATGGATCATGTGAGAGTTATGGTTCAAAACATTAGAGGTCCTTCTAAAAGTCAACAAAAAGTCATCTTTGAGGAGGTGCAAGTTAAAAGTTGTGCAAGTTTGACATTTTTGAGGAGGTGCATGAAGAGAAATACTTAGCAAATGCAAATATTTTCCAAATGGGCCTAAGTTTTCATGATCCAAACTTGATCTTGACATTATCCATGGCCTGAAAACTCAAGTGCACACCCATCCTTTATTTATTTGATTTATTTTTGAATTTAATGATTTAAATTCAATTTTAATTAAATAAAATACAAAGGTAAGAGTTAAGATGAGTTGGGTCTGATTTCTACTTGTCTTGAGGTCCAAGATAACCCATGCTAGCTGTCAAATTCGTGCACAAGTGTTATACCCCAAAATTTTCCCTCCTACTTCTCAAGGCAATTCACATCTCAATTCTCAAGGATTTCACAAGGGTTGACCAGACAAACCCTCTCCTAAGCAATCAATCCAAGTTAGGGTTTTGCTATTCTCAAGTCAAGATGGACTTCCAATGCTTCAAGTGATCATCATACCTCATCCTATGTTTCAAGGTATCATTATGTCAAGTTTCAAGCCTCACAAGTCAAAGTTGCTCATCCAATTGCTCAGATAGCTGAAAATCAGATGTGTTGGAGAAAAAGTCAACTCTGGTCAACATATAGTCAAACTTCATAATTTTTGGTCAACATCAATATTTTGAAGTCATATTCATCATTTGGTCAAGGGTTGATCATGATTCCTCAAGAAAAGTCAAGATTTGATCAAAAGTCAAAGTTTCCAAATTAGGGCTTCTCTAGACAAAAGTCAACAGAACTTTGATCAAGCATAACTTTCACATGCTTCATCAGAAATTTCTAGGGCTTTCTGCTAGAGACGGATCAAGAAGTAGGCACTTCTGGGCGTGGCGTCTTGTGATGGGGTCTAGAAGCTGGAGCTTCTGGACGTATCTTCCTCTAAAGGGACCAGAAGTAGGCACTTCTTTGAAAGGACCAGTGGAGCTTCGGGCGTAACTCTGGAGGCGTGTACGGAACACGAAACTCGGTAAAAACTTTTGAAATTATGGCAAAAGGCAGGGTTCGAACCCATGCCTTTGGAAGCGAGTGACTTAATGTATGCAAGGTTAACCGCTGGGGCGGTGATACATCCATGAATTAATTTACATGGATTAACATGTATTCTGGTTCTTTCCCTCGCTGTTTCAATCCAGAAGCTCCGGATCGGACTCACGGTTGTCTTCTCCGGTTGGGTGCTTTGTCCAAAACCTGTATAAACGCATCATTTGAAAAGAAACAAAAGTCCAGATCATATATTTAGGGTGCTACGAATTCAATGGTGGTGTTGGTTTTCCCTAAAACGGCCTGTATTGTCTAGTTCGAAGCTTCTCCGATCCAAAGCCCTAACAATGGCAAATCATGCTCTGATCGTTAGGAGCTTCATGTGATCGTCCTGACCTGTTCTATGATGTCTCAGGAACACATTGTAACAGTTAGTTTCAGACAAAACACAATAAATATTGGAACACAAATTTAAAAAAAGATATGCAAGTGTATGTTCATGTATGGCACGATTCAGGGGCATTTAAGCATGGCTATTGATTTGTACTTACTCTATCACACCTCAGGAGCACGATGGAGTGCTTGGATTGGATTGAAAACAGATGGAAAATAGGATTCAAATTTTGCAAGTTTGTATGATTTTTTTGAGAGTTTAGGGTTGCTGTTTGAGGCTAGGGTTTCTTCCATTGTGCTTGTGAATGTATCATGTATATATAGAGCATGAGATTTGATCATAAATAATGAGAAAATATCCTCTCTTGAATGCAAAAATATTCTCTTGTCAATATTCACCAAATCTTTCCAAAAGTGTATTTTTTTCTTCTTTATAGCTTCTTGCACGAATTATACAGCTTGCATGGGCTATCTTGGACCTCAAGATAAGTAGAAACCAAGCCCAACTTGTCTTAGACCTTGCCTTTGTATTTATTTAATTTAAAATTGAATTTAATGTTTTAAATTCAAAATAATTTAAATAAATTGGAAAAGAGGCGTGGCAAGGAGCATAGAGACCATGGATAATGTTAAGATCTAGTTTGGATCATAAAATTATAAGCCCATTTGAAAAATATTTGCATTTGTCAAGTATTTCTCTTTGTGCACCTCCTCAAAAATGCTCAACTTGCACAATGTGTATCTTGCTCAATTTTTAACATTTTTGGGTGTTCTTGGACTTTTTAGAAAGATCAAGGTGTCTTCTAAACAGCCTTTTTGGTTTCATCTTCATTGGAGTTTCCATGCTCATGAACACTTCTTTCCAAAAAGATGACTTTTTGTTGACTTTTAAAAGGACCTGTAATATTTTGATCCATAACTTCCAAATGAAGCATTTTCTGCCCAAGCTTGTGAGACATGAAGTTGCATAGAATTGAATTATCTTCAAAATGAGCTGTGGTGGAAAATTTTCTAATGAAGTATGTGAAAGTTATGCTTGGTCAAAGTTCTGTTGACTTTTGTCTGAAAAACCCTAATTTAGAAACTTTGACTTTTGATCAAATCTTGACTTTTCTTGAGGAATCATGATCAACCCTTGATCAAATGATGAATATTAAAATATTGGTGTTGACCAAAAATTATGAAGTTTGACTGTATGTTGACCACAGTTGACTTTTTGTCCCATACAGTTGATTTTCAACCATCTGAGCAATTGTCTGAGCAAACTTGACTTGTAAGGCTTGAAACTTGACATGGTAATTCTTTGAAGCATATTATGAGGTATGATGACCACTTGAAGCATTGGAGGCCCACCTTGACTTGAGAATGACCAAACCCTAGTTTGGGTTTGAATGCTTAGAAGAGGGTTTGTCTGGTCAACCCTTATGAAATCCTTGAGTATGGATATGTGAGTTGTCTTGAGAAGTGGGAGGGAAAATTTTGGGGTATAACACTTTGTTTTGTAGGATCATGGCTTCCATAAAGACTAACTGAATCAATTTCATGGGCATACATTCTCAACTCAAAGAATTGGTTTCAGAAATTCCCAATCATGCTCAGGTTATCAAAAGACATGGTTATCTGCTTGACTTGGTTATCTCCGGGTTTGAAGAAGATATGATACACATCTTATTCCAGTTCTTCGATCCGAAACATCACTGCTTTACATTCCCTGATTATCAGTTGGTGCCTACATTGGAAGAGTTCTCTAAGCTACTTGGGATACCTATCCTTGATCAAATACCATTCACCAGCTCAGAAAAAGCTCCGAAGTACGAAGACATCGCATCAACGTTACATCTAAAGCGGTCAGACATTGAAGCTAATTGGGAAACAAGAAGCGGAGTTAAGGGTTTACTTGCTAAGTTTCTAATAAAGAAAGATCGATAATTCCTCAAAGCTATGAGTTTCCATGCATTTGAAGACATTTTGGCCTTGCTAATCTATGGCTTGGTGCTATTTCCTAATCCAGAACAGTTCATAGATGTGAATGCCATCAAGATATTCCTCACTCGTAATCCTGTGCCTACCTTGCTTGGAGATATTCTACATTTTCTCCACACTCGTACCATCAAACGACAAGGAACTCTCATGTGTTGCATACCATTACTTTCCAGGTGGTTTATTTTGCACCTTCCTCAATCAGTGATGAAGAACGAGCAAAGATTGAAGTGGTCTCAAAGACTGATGTCGCTCTCTCATTCAGATATCCGTTGGTGTCTTTTTTCTCAAAAGGACTTCATTTTCATTGAGCGTTGTGGGGAATTCCCTAATGTACCACTCCTCAGCATAAGGGGAGGTATCACTTACAATCCTTCTCTAGCTCTACGTCAGTTTGGTTATGCTCGAAGAGATGGTCCTCATGATATGCTTCTCCAAGACATTGTGTTTGACTACAACAGCGATCTCCAGAATTACCATCGAATTTTTGTACACGCTTGGGGCATGGTAAAGAAGACTGATACCAAGACTTTGGGGCACAAAAATTCCATTCCTTGGGAACCTTACCTCAAATGGGTGCGAGCTCGAGCTCAAAACCTCATGATGCCATTTACACCTGTGCTACCAATGATTATGGAACCTGTTGCTATAGGTGACGAACCCTATACCGTTCTCCATCCAGACATGCCTACCAATTTCGAAGACTTGAAGAGATCCTGGATTCAGCTTAAAGAAGAAAGGGATACATTCGAAGCCCAGTGCTATGTAAGCGAGAAGAAAGGTATTAGAGTTGACAAAGCTACTTCACGAGGAGCGAAACATCAACACCTACTTCAACACAAAGAGGAAGCGCCCATGGGAGACCTGAAATCTTTAGGAACTTTTTTATTATTTGTTTAAACTATCTTTTATACTTAATAAAGAGAAACTAATAAAAATTTGTTCATGCTTGTTTAACAAATTTAAATTCCTAAGGTCCTTGAAAATATTGCATTGCATAACATCGCATATCATGGCATAACATTTCATAATAGGTACATTGAAGACCGATTTTCTTATTCTCTCGCTGTTTATTTCAACAGAAATGGCTCTTGAACAGACTGTCAAAGATCTCCAGGCGCAGAATGCTCAATTCCAGGAGATGTTCACCAACTTGGTCCAAGGCCAGAAGGAAATGAAGAAACTCATCACCAGAAATAAGAAGACCATCGGTATCCTCAACATGGGAAGAAATCACAAGGGTCCAGCTAGGGTGGTCAGCCGGTTTGAAATCTCAGACAAGAGTGGTGAAATCAAGGGAAGTGTCAAGAACAGTGAAGGAAGCCATCATGGGTCTGAAAAAGAAGATGAAGACTATGTGAGCGAGCAGTATCCTCCTGACGACAAATACAAGCAACTTGAAGACCGTTTGAATGCTGTGGAAAATCTGAAAATGTTCGGAAGGTTCCTACCTTTACCAAGTATGATGGCATCTCTTGTCAAAAGCTGCATCTGAAGTCTTATGTTCAGAAGATCCATCCTTATACTAAAGACAGGAAACTGTGGATCCATTTCTTTCAAGAGAGTTTATCCGGAACTCAGTTGGAGTGGTATTATTAGCTAGAGAGTACCCATATTCATACATGGAATGAATTAGCAGATGCCTTCTACAAGCAGTACTAGTACAACACCGAATTAACACCCACCCGCATACAGCTACAGAACATGTCTATGGGTCGTGACGCGAAGTTCAAAGAATATGCTCAGAAATGGAGAGATCTAGCAGGCAGAGTTCAACCACCCTTGTCCAATAGGGAGTTGGTTGACATGTTCATGGGAAAGCTGACGGGCCCATTCTTCAATCATCTGATTGGAAACTCTTCAGCCGGATTCGCCGAGCTGATATTGATAGGTGAGCGTATTGAAGCTGGAATCAAGAGCGGGAAAATATAGGTAGAATCATCTTCAAATGCTGTGAAGAGATCTTTTGGTGGCAAGAAAGAAGCCAATGTTGTGTATGGTCAGAAAAGCCGTGACAAAGCTGATCGTACTCAATCTGTGGGGGCAGTTGTGATCTCCAATCCTACACCAGCGCAACCTCAACGAGACAACACGCGTAACCAAAACGCTCCACGAAGATAGTTTACGAAGATCAACATGCCATTGTCGCAAGCATTGCAACACATGTTGAAAGCAGAGTTGATTACTTTAAGGGATCCTCCTCAGCACGTCAACACTTCCTCTCCAAAGTACAATCCTAATGCAAGGTGTGCATACCCCTCCAACAGCCTAGGGCATGACACCAACAACTATTGGGCTCTGAAGAAAAAAATTAAAGACATGATTGAAGCTAAAGAAATTGAGTTTGAATCTCCTGTCGAACCTCCAAATGTGATGAACGCACCCATGCCTGATCATGGAAAAAGTTCCAATGCTATTGACGAAGACTCTTACGTTTATGATGTGAACAAGCTGACTATTCCCCTGATGACTATCAAGAAAGATTTACTGCAAGCCGGTGTATTTCCAGGATACCCTGATGACTGTCGTTGGTGTGTATCTGAATCTGACGGATGTGTTTGGTTGAGAAGGCGTATTCAACGCATGATGAACAACCGCGAAGTACTATTTCTGAAACCTCCATCTGTGGAGAATCTGTGCGAAGACATTTCTAAGAATCTAAAAATCAAAACGTAAGCGAAAATGTACCAGAAATCTGGGATACCTTGGGACAGCCAAGTGGAAAGTTCGACTTCATGGTAAAGTATACCGCTCCTGAAAGCTACAAAATTCCTATTGAAGATGTCAAGGCAACCGGATGGGGACACGATTTTCCAGAAGACTATGCTGATGTAAACACAATAAGGATCACCTCTATCGATTCTGCGCCTAGTGTGGCACCTCTCATCATTACTTCTCCCAGACCAGTTCCATATTCCACTAACAAAGCTATACCCTGGAATTATGGAGCTGAAGTTTACTATCAGGGCGTCAAGCAAGACCCATTAACCATTGAAGACATTGCAGTTGAAGCTACCAACCCTCACATCAGCAACATTACCACATCAAACAAGGTAACTCGAACCGGAAGAGTATTTTCTCCAGAGATCTCTCCTCCAAAAGACACTGCGACGCTAGCTCGCATTCTAGCTATCGAACCAATTGCCGAAGCTAGAGGGAAAGAACTAATAACTCATCCTGCTCAGTGAAACAACCGGCCAAAAAATTAAAGAATATAACTATATATCAATGAAGTCGCCATCGAACGTTTTTTATCCCGCCAAGAGGGAAAGGTAAGCATCGAGTAAACCTGAAACGGAGAAATCACGGTCTTTCAACCGAGAGATCGGGTAAGAAAGTCTGTTACGTGAGGGGAAGGGATTAGCACCCCACACATCCGTAGTACTCTACGGTATCCGCTTTTACTTTCTATCTAATGGGTGTAAAGGTCTAACTATATCTGTATATGGTATAATGCATGCAAAAAAGAAAAGAAGAATAAAGAAATAAAAGAAAATAATAAAAGAAAGAAAACACGGGGAAAAGAAGGAAATATTTACAAAGGTTGCTCGATCAAGCCCCGCGACAGGATGCCTACATATTCCCTCGTGCAATGGGAAAGTCAGAGCACCGTAGTTCGACTCACTTGTTTTGGTTGGTTTGTGTTTTTTAGATTAGCAGACGAAACAACAAACGATGACGAAACATCTCCATAATGACGAAACATCAGCTACAGACAGGATGACAAAACATCGGCAGATGGGATGACGAAACATCAGAGGGTGAAATTCCGAAACATCAGCAGCAGGACGACGTAGCATTAGAAGATGAGATGACGAAACATCAGAAGACGGGATGACGAAATATCAGCAGCAGGACGATGAAACACCCTAAAACTAATTGGTTTGTATCTTTTACTTTGGAAAAAGTTTCATATTATTAGAGTATTTTAATGCACTTGACAAAACATGATTTTAGTTCTAAGGATGCAAAAGAATAAAGGGAAAATGGCTAGGGGAGACTAACCTATTTCTACTCCTAATGTTATCATACAAAGTTGATCCTAAGTTACGGATATAAACAAGGGGAAGAATCTACCTAAAGTTATCATGCATGGATGCCTAACTCAATGTATAAACTCGATAACTAACCTAATTGAGTAAATCTAAGGGGAATATATTGTGAAATCAAGCCTCTCCAAATATTGGTTTTGATGAAGACATCCTTTTAGAAGCAAATGATCATGACAAAATAACGGAAAAAGTCTTGAAGATTAGAAGAAGAATTATTGAAGAAACAACAATGTAAAAAGGTATAAATAATTCATAAACTTGAATATAGATGTTCACAAATATGCATTCATAATCATATACATATCCCATATGTTTAACAAAAAGAAAAAATATGTTTGAAATACTTTTCAAAAAGATTTTTTAAAAATAAACTTTCAGGAACCGGTTCCTACCTAACAGGGAACCGGGTTCCAAACTTATTCAAAAATCACCTCCCTGGATTTTGTACCAGGAACCGGGTTGTACCTATAGGGGAACCGGTTCCTGCGTGTTAATTTTTGAATTCTGGTTATAACGTTCACCAGGAACCGGGTTCTGCCTGGGTCGGAACCGATTCCCAGCGAACCAGTGCAGATTTTTTTTTGATTTTTGAACATATTTCAAATGGTATTCATTCATGATTGCATTGCAACCTTTCATATCAAATGGCATGAATGAAAAGGTATTTGTGACATTATAAATAGTGCAGAATTTTCAAATTCAAATAACCTTCTTCAATTAACAATTTTCATTATTCAATTTTCATATTCTTACAAACTTTCAAGTGTTCTTACAAATCATAATTTTGTGAAACTTGCCATATACATTTTCAATCATTACAAGTTTCATACATTCATTGTGAATATTTATAATCATTGCTTGAGAATTGTTTATTTCTTGAAGAAGAAGATCAATCAAAGATTGATAGTGCTCTCCATCTCTTTCAAATAAATCATTGTATTACAAAAGGAAATTATTCCCTTACTATCCAGGATTGTTGGAAGTAAGTGTTGTGATTTGAAGAGGATTGTTCTTCATTCACATTAGTGTTTGTTTGACCTTAAAGGTGTTATGAACCTTTGGCCACCCTATAGGTTAGATAGTAGGCTTCACCTTTTGGTGTGAATAGGCTGTACGATAATTCTAACTATAGTGAAATCTCTTTCGTGTTGGAAAGGGGACTGGAGTACTCTCGGATTGTGAGGGGAACCAGGATATATCTCCGTGTTCTTTACTTTTCCGCTTTTACCGTTTTCATCACCATTATCAAGAAAAGATAAGATATAGTCAAAAACCTTCAAACACTTAACCACAAAAATTAGTACAAGTTTTCATTAAACCGGATAAAATTTTAAAACACCTAATTCACCCCCCCTCTTAGGCGCACTCTTAGACTTACAATTGGTATCAGAGCAAGTTATAGGTAACTTGTTCCTAAAGATCCAGAATGGCTTCCGCAAATCAAAATCCGGTTTTCAAAGATGGTGGTAGTAACAACAAGCTTCCATTGTTTTGTGGTGAATACTTTGACTTTTGGAAAATTCGCATGAAGGCTCATCTTGAAGCGCAAGGAGAAGAAATATGGAATGCTGTTGAGAATGGTCCTTTTACTCTGGTGTGTGTTGTCAATGGTGTTGGATCATCAAATCCTAAAGCATCATGGGACGACGATGACAAGAAAAAAGTTCTCTTTGACAAAAAGGCAATCAATATTCTCCAAAGTGCTCTTAGTATGGATGAATTTTTTCGAGTATCGGCATGTACAACGGCTAAGGAAATTTGGGATACTCTTGTAGAAACTCATGAAGGAACCGCCGAAGTCAAAAGATCTAGATTGAACACCTTGAGTCAAGAATATGAATTATTCCGAATGCTTCCCGGAGAATCCATCCTTGACTTGCAAAAGAGATTCGTTCACTTGACAAATCACTTGAAGGCACTTGGTAAGACTTTAACTAACGATGAATTAAATCTTAAAGTGCTTAGGTCTTTAACTAGGGAATGACAACCAAAAGTGACGACAATATCCGAAAAGAAAAGCCTAGCAACTATGACTTCCACAACATTATTCGGAAAGCTTCAAGAATATGAAACGGAACTTGGAAGACTTGAAAAACATGAAATCCAAGTAAGAGATTCAAAAGACATTGCTTTAAAGACAGGGATCAAATATCATGATAGCAATCAAGAGGATGAATCCACTAGTAGTGAAGATGAAGCTTTTATCAAGAAGTTTGAAAAATTTCTAAGAAAAGAAAAGAAAAAGGATATCATTAAAATGGAAGCACCATCAAGGAAAATTAAATATTTTGAATGTGGAGAAAAAGGTCATGTCAAAATTGAATGCCCTACACTTGAAAGGAAGAATAAACATTTCAAAGGAAAGAAGGAAAAAAGGCCAGAGAAAGCATATATAGCATGGGATGATAATGAAATAAGCTCATCATCAGATAAAGAACATGCAAATCTTGCATTTATAGCAACACACAATTCCGAAGATGAAGAAGGCGAGGTTAGTCATGATAAAATTTTAATAAAACCGGATAAAATTTTAAAACACCTAATTCACCCCCTCTCTTAGGCGCACTCTTAGACTTAAATATATAATATCAATCATCTTGGTTAGAAAACCAAGTGATAAGGGGGGTAGAATCAAGTAAAGCGCTTTGGCAAAAGCACACAAACTAAGCACTAACAAGTGCTAAGAAAAAGAAAAGAAGAAGAAGAAGATGTGGTGGAAACAAAGTGTCATGTGAAGTGAGGTCAGTAGACACAAAATTCATTTACAAAGTTTATACAAACCTTTAACAAACATCAAACATCACCATAAACATACACATACAAAGTTAGTTCACAAACTAGGTCGAAACTAGTCCTAAAAGCATACGAAAAGTTAATTGTACAAAGTATTAGATTTAGAGGAATTTAATGAACAATTAAAGAATAAAATGACACAAAAGTCAGTAGCTAAAAATGTTAATGCTTCATTCACATCATACAAATAAACCACAAAGATTCATGAACAAAAAATCTACCAAAAGCGCGTAAACATGCCACAATCGTGTTTAGTGTAGTGAATCTAAGTGTGTGAGACTTATGATATGAAAAGAAGGTGTCAATATGAAGTGATTACAGTACCAACATAATATGAAATAATTAATAACCAAATCATAAAGAAAATTTCACAAAGATGCAGTTACAACATTAGTGCGAAAACTAGTCGAAATGCTTAACCTAGGAAGCGTTTACAAGTTAAAAGAAGCCATGAAAAGGCAAAGATGAAAATAGATGAACCAAAAAATACCAAGATACACAAAGTACAGTAGAAAACACATAATTTCATCAATAAGATCATTAAAAAATGCATTCGAAATATTCACAAATAAAACACTTAAGGAAAATGCATTCGGTTCGTACAAGTGCGGGCAAACATGTGTATGCCTGTGTGTGTGCTTGCGCATACTTGTGCTAAGTGTCACATGATGGTGGGATCAGAAGAAACACATAATTAAGAAACACTCATGCTATACACTACCAAGCTACAAGATATTCCAAATCGCGCATATACAATACTAACACAAAAGACTAGTTAAGAGCTTGACCTAAAATGCGACTAGAAGTCGAACGAAGCATGGTTAATGCATGAAGGAAAAAGAATGAACCTCATAGCATAAAAATACATGGAAGGAAGTAGCTAGCATGGTAAGAATGCATTATCATCATATACATAATTATCATGAAGATTCACAGACAAAGGAAACTAAGAGAGCCTAAGTATGCATCTAAAAGTGTGTAGCGAAATGTGCCTAGACATACAATTGTGAACATGCTTGGTGGTGTAATATACAAGTGGGATCAGTGATGAGTACATAAATATGGTGCCCATATAAATCACAAAACAATTATCATACATCACAATCATTCATGGTACAAAGGTTAGCAACAGAAAAGATCGATTCTAAACCCTAGAGTTAATTTTAAGTAATGTCATAGGGTGATGATAGAACCCTCACAAGATTCTTGTTATGAGCTCAAGGTAATGTCAATTGAAGTAACATATCTCAAACATCATGAACCTATAATGCTATTGGAAAGAGATGTTTTTGATTCCTCCGATGCACTATCTGACCAAGTTTTGAGTCTGGATATTAATGTTGTTGGAAAGAATAACTGGGAGGTACTCCGCTGGGGATCTTGTGCGCAGATCTTGCTAGGGAGTATCCGAATAACGCTTGGAGACTGATGTAATGGGGCAACGCCGAAGGGGGCGTAAAGCTGAAAAATCCTTTGAGGTGATGAATCTGAAGTTTATTGGAACCTCTGATTAGGGAAAGAGAGACATAGGTTTCCTCCGATACACTATCTGACCAAGTTTCAAGTCTGGATATTGCTGCTGTTGGGGGGTGATAATCTTCGAAAGACATTCCGTTGGGGATAAATATCTTTGTGTATACGAGATAAACTGTTACTGCTCGGAGACTGATGTAACGAGGTGAAGCTGATTAAGATCGCTGCTCAGGGACTAATGCGATGAAGCTTGAAGTATCGGAACACTAGTGGGAGGAGATTAGTACTTCGTCGGAGAAGGTTTGCCTTTGATAGGGAGAGTGATGGCTCTGCGGGGATTGTACTCTTGTGAAAGTAAGCTGCGGGGAGCGTATTGGTGACTTTAGTCGCCATCTCAATTCCTAGAGTTTGTAGTAATTGCTTCTTGCTCGTTCTCTATTCGTATGTTTGTGAACGAATGTTTACTGTCAAATGCATATAATCATTCAAAGCAATCATTGGACTTTATGCAAGAAACAATAAAAATTAACACTGTAAAAGAAAGAATCTGCATTAATTTTGAAAGAGTGGCGTATGGCCAAGCAGTTTGTATACAAAAGGAGAAATAAAGTAAAAGCTATGCGAAAATAATCTCGTTGAGTTTCAACAATGCTAGTGCTCATATATTTTGACTATCCCATCTCCTTGCTGTCAGTAGAAAGTGAGTGAATTGATTTTCGCCATTTGAATCTTGAGGCTGATAGTAGTACAATTTGTCGGTAGGTGATCTGGACGAGACATAGTCGTACGCTTAAATCCCTAACTTTTTCCTAGACCGCCCTTTCAGGTTTTCAGTCTACCGGGATACCCTTTTTTGCCCAAGCCGCCTTTGTAGGTTTTCGACTTGCGGGTGTACATATCTTTCGTATATATCCTTAACTTTTGTCCGAAGCTTTTTGGTTCGCCAGGATGCCCTTATTTTTTCCTAGGCCAGTCGACCTAGCGGGTCTCGTTCATGCGTAGTATTTTTTGACTATGTCTGCGTTCACAGGGTGTGGGAAGTCTTCTCCATCCATGGTGTTAAGTATCATAGCTCCGCCGGAAAATACTGTTTTGACTACAAATGGTCCCTCATAGGTGGGAGTCCATTTGCCCCTGGGATCACCTTGTGGAAGGATGATGCGCTTGACTACTAGATCCCCGACTTGGTAGACTCGGTGTTTGACCTTCTTGTTGAACGCTCTGATCATTCGCTTCTGGTAAATCTGTCCATGGTAGATGGATGCGAGTCATTTTTCGTCAATCAAGTTGATCGATCGGTGATGCGGATCAATCGTCTTCGCGTAGCTCTGCGTCCTGGAGGACTCTGGTTGAGGGTATCTGAACCTCGATTGGTAGTACTGCTTCCATACCGTATACAAGAGAGAAGGGGGTTGCCCCTCTAGACGTTCGTACTGTAGTGCGGTAACCATGGAGAGAAAATGGCAACATCTCATGCCAATCCTTGTAAGTCACTGTCATCTTCTGTATGATCTTCTTGATATTCTTGTTGGCGGCTTCCACTGCGCCATTCATCTTAGGCCGATATGGAGAACAGTTATGATGCTTGATCTTGAACTGCATGCAGAGTTCGATGATCATTTTGTTGTTGAGATTGGTACCGTTATCTGTGATAATTCTTTCGGGAGTGTCGTACCGACAGATAAGATTATGCTTGATGAATCGAGCCACAACATTCTTGGTAACAGATGTGAACGAGGCTGCTTCCATCCACTTGGTAAAGTAATCAATTGCCACAAGGATGAAACGGTGTCCATTGGAGGCAGTAGGTTTGATTTCTCCGATCATGTCAATGCCCCACATTGCAAAAGGCCAAGGAGCAGTCAAAACATTCAATGGTACTGGAGGTACGTGCACTTTGTCTGTGTATATCTGGCATTTGTGACAAGACCGAGCATATCAATGACAATCAGCTTCCATGGTGGACCAATAGTAACTTGTTCTCAAAATCTTCTTAGCCATGGTATGTCCACTGGAGTGCGTACCGAATGCGCCTTCGTGTAATTCTTCCATGATCCGTTTTGCAGTTTTTTGATCTACATAGGGGAGTAAGCACAAGTCGTGATTGCGCTTGTATAAGATGTCGTTGCTGAGAAAGAATTTGGATGCGAATCTTCTTAAGAACTTCTTATCATTGACAGATGCCCTTGCGGGATATTCCTGAGTCTCTAGATACCTCTTCACTTCGTAGAACCAAGGTTTCTCTTATGTATCAAGTTCGCAACAGTATGCTGGTTCGTCAAACTTTTCGATGATGATTTGAGGAGCTTCGTTGTCCCATCTGACCTTGAACATCGAGGACATAGTAGCTAACGCGTCTGCCAATTGATTCTCTTCTCGTGAAATGTGATCAAAAGTGATCTCTTCGAAGTAAGGGATCAGATTCAACACATGCTCTCGATAAGGAATGAGATTCGGATGCTTCGTATCCCACTCGCCCTTAACCTGGCTGATCACTAAAGCTGAGTCTCCATACACTTGCAAGAATTTGATTCTCAAATCGATAGCAGCTTTAATACCCATGATGCACGCTTCGTATTCGGCCATGTTGTTAGTGCAACTAAAACATAATCTGGCGGTGAAAGGAGTGTGTCCGCTTGTAGGAGATGTAATGATGGCGCCAATGCCATTGCCAAGTGCGTTTGAGGCTCAACCAAAGACCATGGTCCATCGGGATCCCGGTTCAGGTCCTTCGTCTGGTCCTGGTTCTTCGCAATCAGTAACTAACAAAACATCTTCGTCTGGAAACTCGAACTGCATAGACTGATAGTCGTCTACGGCTCGATGAGCCAAATGATCGGCTACTACACTTCCTTTGATCGGTTTCTGAGTAGTATACTGGATGTCGTATTCGGTCAAGATCATTTTCCATCTTGCTATTCTTCCGGAGAGAGCAGGTTTCTCGAATATGTATTTTATCGGATCCATCTTGGAGATCAACAGGGTAGTGTGAGTCAACACACCCCATTGAGTTCTCTAATACTGTCAACTACATGATAAGAGGTATTCCTTCGACGGGCGGCATCAGGATAGGAGGATTCTGCAGATACTCCTTGATTTTGTCAAAAGCGATCTGGCAATCATCGTTCTATTCCACTACTTGATCTTTCTTCAGTAATTCGAAGATTGGCTCACAAGTGGCAGTTAGATGTGCAATGAATTTGGAAATGTAGTTTAGTCGTTCCAAGAAAACCTTTGAATTCCTTCTCGGTGCGGGGAGCTGGCATTTCTTGGATAGCTTTAACCTTGGCGGGGTCAACTTCAATACCTTTACTACTGACTATGAACCCTAGGAGCTTACCGGATCTGACTCCGAAGGTGCACTTGTTGGGATTAAGTCTTAGTTTGTACTTTTTCAGTCTATCAAACAGTTTCCGCAAATGATCGAGATGTTCTTCTTCAGTCTGTGATCGAGCTATCATGTTGTCGACGTAGACCTCTATCTCGTGATGAATCATGTCATGAAATAATGCCACCATGGCACGTTGATAAGTGGCGCCAACATTCTTCAGGCCGAACGACATGACCTTGTAGTCTTCTCCATGTCTTCAGGAGCCATTTTGATCTGATTGTAACCGGAGAAACCATCCATGGAAGAGAAAACCTTATGTTGAGCAGTGTTGTCGACTAGAACATCAATATGAGGCAGTGGGAAATCGTCTTTCGGACTCGTTCTGTTCAAATCTCTGTAATCCACACACATTCGCACTTTGCCATCCTTCTTAGGTACGAGTACTACGTTTGCAACCCATTGTGGATTAGAAGTAACAGCTAAGAAACCGGCATTGAACTGTTTCATGACTTCAGCTTTGATCTTCTCAGACATCTCAGGACGCATGCGACGGACCTTCTATTTCACAGGGAGAAAACCTTCTTTCATTGGTAATTGGTGCACCACAATGTCAATGTCTAGACCTGGCATGTCTTTGTATGACCAAGCAAAAACCTCGATATAGTCTCGTAGCATCTGGACCAATCTTTCTTTGACACTGTTCTCAAGTCCTGCTCCTATCTTGATTTCTTTTCCGTCTTCGTCGGTACCTAGATTCACAACCTCATTGGCTCTTCGGTGGTGTGTACTTCTTGTTGTAACAATCTGACAAGTTCTCCTGGCACTTCACAATCTTCCTCACCTTCGTCTTCGGTTTGGTAGATCGGATTATCGAAGTCATATTTAGCAATAGCAAAGCTGTTATCAATGAGATTCGAAGTGAATCTACAGTGTATCACGTGGGTGTGTGTAAGAACACATAGCGTTTGAAGGGGTAGTAAAAGAAAAGAACGAAAACAACACTTAAATGCAAAAGTCCAATGATTTTATTGAATGAAAATATGCAAATGATAGATAATAACCCTCACAAACGAGCCATGATGCCCCGGGCAAGGCACTAGGCTTTAAAGTTTATTGTCTGTACGTAAATAAAGAACGAAAAGCATAACAGAAAACAAAGGCAATTACTCCTGTCTAAAGGAGATTGGTATGACGTCTTCGGTCTTCCAATTGTTGAGTCCGTCGTCTAGAGTTAGGAAGGTCCAGTTGCTGATGTCGAAGTCGCTATCGTTGTCTTCTATAGCATGGACTCCATTCATGCTGATGCGGAAGGGAAGTTGGCCGGCACGTTCGCGGCGTATCATTTTCTGACCTTTGGCGGTGAAGCCTAAACCAGTCTTGTTAGATTTGAAAGGAAGATCAGTGAGATGACCCCAAATAGTATGACCTCCTTCTTCAACTACAGCTTGAGCATCCTTCAGCGAGGCCATCCTAGGCGGAACTTGTGTAACCGAGGCGGTGAAGAGTCAAGGCATGACTCTTGGGCTGTTTGAAAGCTTGACAGAGTTTGAAGAATTCACCTTCCATTTGAGGTATCGAAATGAGATAACACCATATATTCCTCCTCACTGCATACTGTAACAATCTTCCCCTTCATTGGGTACTTCAGCTTCTGATGCAAGGTGGAGGTAACAACGCCTGCCCCATGTATCCAAGGGCGTCTAATTAGGCAAGAGTAAGCTGGACGGATGTCCATGACAAAGAAAGTGGAGTCGAAAGTTTGGGAACTGACTTTAACTGGTAGAATGAGCTTTCCAAGTATTGTTCGTTTAGAACCATCAAAAGCTCTTACAATTGTGTCGTTGGGTTTCAAGACCAATCCTTCAACATCAAGTCGGTCGAAAGCACTCTTTGGTAGGATATTTAGAGAAGAACCGGTATCTACCAAAACATGAGACAATGTAATGCCCTTGCATTCCACAGAGATGTGCAAGGCTTTGTTGTGTTTCCTTCCGGCAGAAGTCAAATCAGCATCAGAGAAGCCTAGACCGTTGTTGGCAGCCAGGCTAGCAATACAAACTTCAAACTGATCAGTAGTGGTGTCTTACGGTATGTGAGCGTTCTTCAGAAACTTCACTAAGGCTTTAGCATGAGCCTCAGAGTACAATAGCAGAGCAAGCATGGAGATCTTGGACGGAGTTTGTCCCAACTGTTCCACAACATTGTAGTCACTCTTCTTAATGATCTTCAGAATTTCCTCCATTTCTTGTTTGGAGGTATCTTTAGCAACTTCCTTTGGTACTTTTGTCTGAGCAGGATGAGTCACTAGTTCTTTCCCTCTAGCTTCGGGAACTAGTTCGATAGCTGGAATGCGAGCTAGAGTTGCAATGTCTTTTGGAAGAGAGATCTCTGGAGAAAACACTCTTTCGGTTCTGGTTACCTTGCTTGATCCGGTGATGTTGTCAATGTCAAGAATGGTAGCTTCAACTATAATGTCTTCAATGGTCAAAGAGTCTTGCTTGACACCATGATAGTAAACTTTATCTCCATAGTTCCACGGTATAGCTTTGTTAGAGGAATATGGAATTGCTCTGGGAGAAGTAATGATGAGAGGTGCCACTCTAGGTGTAGGATCGGCAGAGGAGATCCTTATTGTGTTTACATCAGCATAATCTTCTGGGAAATCATCCCCCATCCGGTTACCTTGACATCTTCGATAGGAATCTTGTAGCTTTTAGGAACGGTATACCTCACCATGAAATCAAACTTTCCACTTGGCTGCCCCAAGGTATCCCAGACTTCTGATACGGTTTCGCTCACATCTTCGATCTTCAGATTCTTAGACATGTCTTCACACATATTCTCCACAGGTGAAGGTTTCAAAAATAGCACTTCTCGGTTATCCATCATGCATTGAATACGCCTTCTCAACCAAGCACATCCATCAGGTGCAGATGGGCACCAACGACAATTCTCCAGGCATCCTGGAAAGACACTGGCTTGCAGCAGATTCTTCTTAACAGTCATCAGAGGAATAGTCAAGTTGTTCACATCATAAACATAAGAGTTCTTGTCAATAGCATTGGAACTTTTGCCGTGGTTAGGCACTGGTGCGTTGATCACATTCAGAGTTTCGACAGGAGGATCAAACTCAATTTCTTTGGCTTCAATCATGTCTTGAATCTTGTTCTTCAGAGCCCAACAGTCGTCAATGTCGTGCCCTGGGCTGTTGGAGTGGTATGCACACTTGGCATTAGGATTGTACTTTGGAGAGGAAGTGTTGATGTGTTGAGGAGGATCCCTCAAGGTAATCAGCTCTGCTTTCACACATGTTTTGTAATGCTTGCGACAATGGCATGTTGATCTTCGTAAACTGTCTTTGTGGCGCGTTCTAGTTACGCGCGTTGTCTCGTTGAGGTTGTGCTGGTGTAGGATTGGAGATCACCATAGCCCCCACAGATTGAGTACGATCAGTTTTGGCACGGCTTTTCTGACCATACACAACATTGGCTTCTTTCTTACCAAAATATCTCTTCGCAACATTTGATGATGACTCTACCTGAATCTTTCCGCTCTTGATTCCAGCTTCAATGCGTTCTCCTGTCAATATCAGCTCGGTGAATCCGGCTGAAGAGTTTCCAATCAGATGATTGAAGAATGGGTCTGTCAGTGTTCCCATAAACATATCAACCAACTCCCTATTGGACAAGGGTGGTTGAACTCTGCCCGCTAGATCTCTCCATTTCTGAGCATATTCTTTGAACTTTTCGTCACGGCCCATAGACATGCTTTGTAGCTGAATGCGAGTGGGTGCCAATTCAGCATTGTACTGGTACTGCTTGTAGAAAGCATCTGCTAAGTCATTCCAGGCATGGATGTGGGTACTCTCTAGCTGATAATACCACTCTAACTGAGCTCCGGATAAACTCTCTTAGAAGTAATGGATCCACAGCTTCCTGTCATCAGTGTAAGGATGGATCTTCTGAACATAGGACTTCAAATGCAGCTTCGGACAAGAAATGCCATCATACTTGGCAAAAGTAGGAACCATGAACTTGCGGGGAATCACCACACCAGGAACTAGACTCAGATCATCAAAATTCAGCCCGGACATCTTCAGATTTTCCACAACATTCAGACGGTCTTCAAGTTGTTTGTATTTGTCAACTTCGAGAGAATACTGCTCATTCTCATAGTCTTCTTCTCTGTTTTCAGATTCATGCTGGCTTTCTTTGTTGTTCTTGACACTTTCATCAGTTTCAACACTCTTGTCTGAGAGTTCTAACCGGCTGACCACCCTAGGTCCACCCTTATGACATCTTCCCATGTTGAGGACACCGATGACTTTCTTCTTTCTGGTGATGAGCTTCTTCAAGTCTTTCTGGCCTTGGACCAAGCTGGTGAACATTTCCTGGAACTGAGCATTCTGAGCCTGGAGGTCTTTGACAGTCTGTTCAAGAGCCATTTCTGCTAAAATAAATAGCGAGAAAATAAGAAAATCGATCTTCAATGTACCTGTTATGAAATGTCATGCCATGATATGCGATGTTTATGCAATGCAATGCAATGTTTTCAAGGACCTTAGGAATTTAAATTTGTAAAACAAGCATGATCAAACTTTTTATTAGCTTTTCTTTTTCTTTTCTCAAGTACAAAAGATAGTTTTGGAAAATAAAAGAACAAATTCCTAAAGCTCTAAGTCTCCCATGGGCGCTTCCTCTTGGTGTTGAAGTAGGTGTTGATGTTTCGCTCCTCGTGAAGTAGCTTTGTCAACTCTAGTACCTTCTTCTCGCTTGCATAGCATTGAGCTTCGAATGTGTCCCTTTCTTCTTTAAGTTGAATCCAGGATCTCTTCAAATCTTCAAAATCAATAGGCATGTTAGGATCGAGAACGGTATATGGTACGTCACCTATAGCAACAGGTTCCATGATCACTGGTAACACGGGTGTAAATGGCATCACGAGGTTTTGAGCTCGAGAACGGTATATGGTACGTCACCTATAGCAACAGGTTCCATGATCACTGGTAACACGGGTGTAAATGGCATCACGAGGTTTTGAGCTCGAGCTCGCACCCATTTGAGGTAAGGTTCCCAAGGAATGGAATTTTTGTGCCCCAAGGTCTTGGTATCAGTCTTCTTTACCATGCCCAAAGCGTGTACAAATCTTCGATGGTAATTCTGGAGATCGTTGTTATAGTCGAACACAATGTCTTGGAGAAGCATATCATGAGGACCGTCCCTTCGAGAATAACCAAATTGACGTAGAGCTAGAGAAGGGCTGTAAGTGATACCTCCCCTTATGCCAAGGAGTGGTACGTTAGGGAATTCTCCGCAACGCTCAATGAATGTGAAGTCCTTTTGAGAAAAGAAACAACAACGAATATCTGAGTGAGAGAGTGACATTAGCCTTTGAGACCACATCAATCTTTGGTCGTTCTTCATTACTGATTGAGGAAGGTGCGAAATAAACCACCTGGAAAGTAACGGTATGCAACACATGAGAGTTCCTTGTCTTTTGATAGTACGAGTGTGGAGAGAATGTAGAATGTCTCCAAGTAAAGTAGGCACAGGATTACGAGTGAGGAATATCTTGATGGCGTTCACGTCTATGAACTGATCTGGATTAGGAAATAGAACCAAGCCGTAGATTAGTAAGGCCACAATGTCTTCGAATGCATGGAAACTCATAGCTTTGAGGAAATCTCGCGCTTTCTTTATCAGAAACTTAGCAAGCAAACCCTTAACTCTGCTTCTTGTTTCCCAATTGGCTTCAATGTCTGATCGCTTTATATGTAACGCTGATGCGATGTCTTCGTATCTCGGAGCTTTTTCTGAACCGGTGAATGGCATCTGATCAAGCATAGGTATCCCAAGTAGCTTAGAGAACTCTTCTAAGGTAGGAACCAACTGATAATCTAAGAATGTAAAGCAATGGTGTTTCGGATCGAAGAACTGGAATAAAACGTGCATCATATCTTCTTCAAAACCGGAGATAACCAAATCAAGCAAATAACCATGTCTTTTGATGAACTGAGCATGATCGGGAATTTCTGAAACCAATTCTTTGAGTTGATAAGGTACACCCATGAAGTTGATTCGGATAGTCTTTCTAGAAGCCATAATCCCTACAAAACAAAGCAAAGATAAATCCCTAGGTCCTTGAAATGGTTAGAAATGATGATGCAATGTTATGATGTCATGATGTCATGTTTAAATAGATAGCAAGCACAAACAATTCACACAATAGCCCTAGGTTTAAGGCTTGCATGAGGTATAGGTGTCTACCCTTCCAAAGTTTGAGTGGGTTCATCCTGTCCTATAATAGTAATCGGGTTCTAGGAATCTCATATCATTGATCTTTCTCGTAGGCTTTATTTCAATACGACTACTAAGTGGTTGACCGAAACATCCCGAAAGTCGGATCTTAATGAGTATCAACCAACCTTAGTCTACACCAAAGTCGGCCATCTCACTACCTTTTAATGGCCAAGATGGGTCAATTAGGGTTCTAGAAGTTGAGTTAGTGCTGATGACACCACGCAGACGCCAAATACTTTCCTCAACTTGAGCATGAGGAGCATCAGGACATCCAAAGTGTTGCACTAACGTAGCCATCATGTTGACCGTTTCGGTATACGCCTAACGGTCGCGATGATTTATTGCTACTTACCGAAGGAAACCTGGATCCGGGTGTAGGATCCCCCACAAGTATAATACCCAAGCAACCCTTAAGATAAAGCATACAAGTCAAACAGAAAGCAGTAAAGTGATTAAAAATCCCTAAGGTATTCTCTCTCTAGGGTGTCTCCCCAGCAGAGTCGCTAGTTCTGTAATACGGTGGGAGAACTGACTTTGGATTGTTTTGCTTTTTATCGCAAATGTTGCGGATAGCAAGAGTCTCCACCGACTTTTCTTTTATCCAATTAAGGGAAGGTGAAAATAAGAGGAAAAGACCTTCGTTAGATTCTGAGTAAGGGAGAAGGTTATGAAAAGGGAAGGTATTAGCACCTTTCCATCCGTAGTTATCTATGGGCTCTTAGTTGCTTTAGCTCACTTTAAAAAATTTGCTTTCTGTGTGTGTATTTGAAAATTGTTTTGAAAAGGCATTTCGCTTTGACTTCGTAATGATTCACGCTGGAATGTATACGAAGTGTTCGGAAATGTTTCGTTTTGAAAAGTGTTTTAACTTTGTAAAAGTGTGAGGTGTGAAAAGTATTTTGATAGAGCAAGCAACTAAAAGTCTTATTACCTACTCAGAACGTCGTTTCCGGGTTATTTTACGTTCCTTTAGAATAGCGCTATCCATACCATTAGTTGGTAGGTAACCCTATTCGTTGGATGTAAAGGGACATTCGAAGGGACATCAGATGGTCATAGAAGGCAACTTGTAGGAGCATCCTAGCACATTTGAAGGGACGATCATCACTTTTCGTAGGCAACAATCGAGGGACGAGATCATGTATTCGTAGGCAACATCGAGGGACTATGATCTTTGTATCGAAGGGACTATGATGATATGTTTCGTAGGCAACGGTGCTAGGATACCTCTACATTCGAGGGACTTGACAATTTATTCGATAGGCAACGAGAGAGAATACTCTAGGGGGTGCATGTGTGAAAAGAGTGTGTTGAATTCAGGTAAGTTATCTTGCAATTAGAAGTGATCTACGTTCGTTTTTATCTTGCCATACACGCCTAATTACTAGCAGTTTATATGGGTGCGGAAAGTAAATTGCAGAAAGTAAAGTGCGGAAAGTAAATCCTACGCTATTACATGGCTTTGGGGCAGTTACATAATATAGGAGTGCGGAAAGTAAACCCTAATTAAGCTATTACATCCCATGAACAGTTACATAATATTGGAAAAAAGAAATGCGAGAAAATTAATCCTAACTATTACAACCTGGAAGCAGAAAATTAATCCTAACTATTATTACAACCTGGAAGCAGATACATAATAATCGGAAAAGAAAAGAATTTCGCATAAGGGAAAATGTGTTAGTAAAAAAGATTTTTGAGTTAGGAAAAAGTTTTTAGGTTAGTAATCCTAATTAGATGATAAAACAATTTTTTGGGGGAATTTTCTGGATTAGTTTTAGTAAAGACAAATAATTAAAAGTCAGTTTTATGATTAATTAACAATTAATTAAAATATGCATGCAAAAATATAATTTTTTATGTCAAAAATTAAATAAGTATTTTTCTGACCTAAATGCAAAAAGAAAATATTTTTTGGTGATTTTTTGATGTGTTAGAAAATTATTGGAAAAGAAATTAAATCAAAAGAAAAAAAATTAAAATAAATAAGAAAAAGGTTAGTTTTGCAAAGTTGTAAAAAAGAAAGTGATAGAGCCAAGGATCGAACCAAGGACCTCCCTTTCACACGCGCGCGCTGCTAACCACTGGGCCAAACCTGCATTGGTGTTAGTGGAATGAAACGAAATGATTATAAACGAATTAATTTTCTGAAAACTAATTTTTTAAAACACGCGCGAAGAACATCATCTTCTTCGTTTGAATATTTGAACTTTTAGCTATAGTTTTGGTCCGTAGCCACAGCCTTTAGTGACGGCTTCGTCCGTCACTACATCACCTGCAGATTTTCAAAATCAAATACAAGCAATATAAACCCATGGTGAATACATGGATCAATTTGGTTTGACCTCCTGAGTGTGATAGTACCACTGGTTTTGGCTAATTTTGCCTAAAACACATAGCCCTAATTCGGACCTTCAAACCCTAGTAATGGTGGATTCTATTTCCTGTACTCAAAAGACAATTAACCTATGCAGAAAGCTTCGAAACTCCATTCTAAACACAAACAAACAATCAAAACATGTTAAATATGCATGAAAATTAGAAATCGATTTTGAGTTAGAATGTGCAAACCGAAATCGTGTTTTCTTGATTCTGGACGTTTGGCTGGCTTGTGAGTATCTAGATCGATTTAGAGGACCTCCAGGAATGTGTTGGAATGCTTAGAATGCTTTGAATTAGGCTGGAAACCTGGCTGCTAGTAGCTTGCAAGACACGGTTTTTTGAAGCTTGGAATAGGGTTCTTGAGGCCAGAATTTTCGTCCCTTATGCTTGTGGATGCATCATGTATTTATAATAGAGTGAATTAGGTCAAGAATTGTGAGAAAAAATCAAACCAATCAATGAGAAATTATTTGATTTGGAATCAAATAAAATATTTTCTTTTTTAAGCCAATTTCAATCAAATCTTATTACTAATCATGATTATTTCGAAATAATCAGATTAAATGACTTGCTTGGACCTCAAGGATGAGAGAAAATTCATCTTGCAATTAATTTTTGATTTTCTATCTTTTATTTTAATTAAATTGGTTTTAAATGATTAAAAATCCAAAATAAATAAAAAATAAAAGATAAATTCGTGGCCTTGGGCTTGGAGGTTCCAATTCAGCAAAGGAACATGTTTGAATGAAGAAAAGTTAGGCCCATTTGCAAAAAATTTGGTTTTGTCAAGTATTTCTCTTTGTGCACCTCCTCAAAAATGCTCAACTTGGACAAGGTGTATCTTGCTCAATTTTTAACATTTTTGGATATTCTTGGACTTTTTAGAAAGCTCAAGATGTCTTCTAAACAGCCTTTTTGGTTTCATCTTCATTGGAGTTTCCATGCTCATGAACACTTCTTTACAAAAAGTTGACTTTTTGTTGACTTTTAAAATGACCTGTAATGTTTTGATCCATAACTTCCAAATGAAGCACTTTCTGCCCAAGCTTGTGAGACATGAAGTTGTAGAGAATTGAATTCTCTTCAAAATGAGCTTTGGTGGAAATTTTTTTGATAAAGTATGTGAAAGTTATGCCTGGTCAAAGTTCTGTTGACTTTTGTCTAAGAAAGCCCAATTTAGAAACTTTGACTTTTGATCAATTCTTGACTTTTCTTGATGAATCATGATCAACCCTTGATCAAATGATGAATATCACTTCAAAATATTGATGTTGACCAAAAATTATGAAGTTTGACTACATGTTGACCACAATTGACTTTTTGTCCAATACAACTGATTTTCAACCATCTGAGCAATTGTTTGAGAAAAATTGACTTTTAAGGCTTGAAACTTGACATAGAGATTATTTGAAGCATATGATGAGGCATGATGACCACTGGAAATTTTGGAGGCCCACCTTGACTTGAGAATGGCCAAACCCTAGTTTGGGTTGATTGCTTAGGAGAGGGTTTGTCTGGTCAACCCTTGTGAAATCCTTGAGTATGGATATGTGAAATGTCTTGAGAAGTGAGAGGGAAAATTTTGGGGTATAACAGTCATGTTTGAAGTCTCCCCTTAATGACTACCAAAAGGACGCTCTCCAAGCTCTGTTGCATTTTTACGATCGAAGTTTGAGATGTTTCATGTTTCCTGACTACTTATTGGCACCAACTTTGGAAGAGTTTTCTACCATCTTGAATGTTCCTATTTCACCTCGAGTTCCTTACCACACTTCTATGGTGAAGCCTAGTGTTTCTCAAACCGCTGCTGCCCTATGTTTGGGAGAGTCCATTGTTAATGATAAACGTACGAAGAAGGGTTTGGTTCATGGTTATCCCCTGAGTTTTCTGTTGAAGGAAGCTAATGTCAAGGCTGATAAGAAAGATTGGAAGGGCTTTAATGCTATTTTAGCTTGTTGTATTTATGGGATGGTGTTGTTTCCTAATGAGGTCAAATTTGTTGATGAGAATGTTGTTGCTTTGTTCTTGCTGAGGAATCCCGTGCCAACTCTCTTGGGGAATGTTTATCATTCTATACATTCTCGAAGCTACAAAGGGAAAGGAGGTGTAGTTCATTGTTGTGCTCCTTTGCTTTACCGTTGGTTTAGAGGTCATCTTCCTCGTCATGGTGCTTTTGTGGATGCTCAACAGACTATGAAGTGGGCTCCTAGGTTGATGGGGCTCACCTCCAAAGACATTGGTTGGTATAAGCATGATTTGTCTAGGTTGGAAAGTAAAGAAGTAATCATGCGTTGCGGGGAATTTCCGAATGTGCCTCTCATGGGCATAAGGGATGGCATTAATTACAATCCGACTCTCTCTTGAAGACAGTTGGGGTATGCTTTGAGAGGTCCACCTGAAGATGAGCTAATGAAGGAAACCTTATTCTACGACGTGCCTGACAAAACTGATGGGATGAAAAGAGCTATTCAAGCTTGGGGGAGTATTCACTATGAAGGAGGAAAATACTTTGGAAGGAAGGATCCAACTGCTTATGCACCATATATCCAGTGGATTGAGGAAAGAAACAAAGATCGTCATTGGCCATTTGCTATAGAAAAACCATGGTACCCTCAAGAGCCGGATCAACCTGATGAAATACCAAAAGGAGACTATGAGATGGTTCAAGTTAGGAACAAACAACTTCTCGAAGAGCGTGAAAGCATGGTAGTGAAATGTCTTGTCGCCATCCAAGAAAATAATCAGTTGGCTCATAAGCTTAAGAAGTTCGAGGGAGAGACGTCTGACGCTGCAAGAAAGAGGTCTAGGTTTGAAGGAGAGATGATGCCATTGGAAGATCACTTGAGAGCCATGGCATAGATTGAGAAGAAGAGTAAAGATTCCAAGGTTGAATTGGAGAAGAAGCATAAAGCAAAGATCATAATCCTAGAGAAGAAGATTCTAAAGGAAACCACTCAGAGCAGCATTCGAAGATCAGCTCAGAGAGAAGGATGTTCAGCTATCTTTGGCGATAGAAGAAATTGGGCAGCTCAAGATCCAATTGGGAATTCAGGAGTCCACAGGCTTTCCTATGTCAGATTTTTAGGCTTATTGTTTTACCTTATGTTTAAAAGAGAATCACCATCAGGCTTGTTGATGGGTTTCCACCTCTTTACATTTTATTGTCAGGATCTTTAAGCATCTCTGTTTGTATTATTGTTGAAGTACCTTGTGGAACTATTTGTATCTTGGTTTCTCTTGTTTTAATGAGATTTGGTTCAATCGGTGTTCATCATTTTATCTTGTGCTCTTTCCCAAAAACTTGGCTACAAGTATTAGAATCCTGGAAATATATAAACATGTCATTGCATACATTGCATATATATTCATGCATATACATACCTCATGCATAACAGGTTTTTGGTTGGTGTTCTTATTCTGACTTTACCTTTATTATCAGAAGGTTCAAGACGACAATTCACCGTTACTCTACCCGAAGCAATTTTCCGAGACAGATGGAGCAAGTACAAGTAGAGCTTGCTGAGCTGAGGATCTAGATGGCTACACAAATGACTCAATTCATGGAAGCAATCACGAATTCAAACCGCAGGCAGGATGAGTTGGCTGCTCTAGTCAACAATCAAGTTCGTAACCGGGTTGATGCTGAGAATCAAGGGTTGTTTGCTGATGTTTCTGTTGGGCAGGACAATGGGCAACACCAGGCTTTCGTGAATCTTCACGGACCTCAAGGAAATCCTTTTGATCTTCGTTGTGCTAACCAAGGGTAATTTCCCCCACCTCCGGGCTCCCAACTTGTGGGGAATCACAGGGGTAATCCAGTTATTGTGAGGGATCATCAGGAACGTGATCATGATTATGAGCAGGATGAAGATGGTTTTTCTGTGCATTCTGACCCAGATTTCCCTATTGAAGACAGGAGGTACCGTCAGTTGGAGGAACGTTTGAAGGCTGTTGAAGGAGAAGGTATTTTTGGCATGGATGCTAATGACCTTGGGTTGGTATCAGGGGTGAAGGTTCCCCCAAGGTTCAAGCCTCCGGTGTTTGAGAAATATATTGGTTCGTCCTGTCCAGTGACTCATGCCACCGCCTACTTCAGGAAGATGTCAGTTCATACTCACGATCAAAGGTTGTTGATTCACTATTTCTAGGATAGCCTGACTGGTGCATCCTTGGAATGGTATATGAAGCTAGAAAGGACCCACATTCGTTTCTAGAATGACTTGGTTCATGATTTTGTTAAACACTATCATTACAACAAGGATCTGGCGCCCAGTCGTACTCAATTGTAAAGTTTGTCACAAGGCCCGAATGAATCTTTCAAGGAATATGCGCAGAAGTGGCGTGAGATGGCTGCAAGAGTTTAACCTCCTTTATTGGAGAGAGAACTAATTGATATGTTTATGAATACTCTACAAGGGCCTTTCTACGATCGTATGATCGGGGCCACATCTGCGGGGTTTACTGAATTAGTGATGGCAGGAGAGAGAATAGAGGCCAGAATGAAAACATGAAGGATTCATGTTAGTGGTTCAGGAACTCCTTCGAGTGGAAGTAAGAAGCCGTTTGTTGCTCACCCCAAGAAAAGAGAGGGGGAAACCAGTTTCGGTCATGCTTATGAGAGAAGAAATAGAAGTCAATATCCACAACAAGTCAATGCTGTATCTATTCCTGCAAATTCTCCTCAACAACAACAAACACAACAAGCCAGACAACAGAATGCACCGAGGCAAAGTAATAATTATCAACAAAGGCAGCCAAGGAAGTTTGATCCGTTACCAATGAGTTATGCCCAAGCCCTGCAACATCTTCTCGATTTGAAATTGGTTAATCTAAGACAAATTCCTGTTAATCCTGATCGTCATCCAGCCAATTATGATGCCAATGCAAGATGTGAATTTCATTCTGGCGGTGTAGGTCATTCAATTGAGAACTGTTATGCGTTGAAGTGTAAGATCTAGGACTTGCTCGATTCCAAGGCTATTCAGTTCAAAGCTGAGGTTGGACCAAATGTTATTCAGCGTCCTATGCAACTACATGATGGCGCAGCTGTGAATGCCATTGTTGAGGATGGCGAATGGTTGAACTTGGTGATGGACGTCAATCATGTGACTTCTTCTCTTCCTTATGTCAAGAGGTACTTGAATGATAATGGTATTTTCCTGGGTTGTGATCCAGCTTGCTGTAAGTGTGTGGAGCGGCCAAAAGGGTGTGATGACTTGAAGGCGCGTATTCAAGAGTTGATAAATGATGGTTCTCTTCAGTTTGGTAGAGCTAAGAAGTACAGAAGGGTGACTCAAGCAGATGTTTCAGTGATTTCTATTCCGTTTACTCCAAGGCGTATTCCTGTTGTTGACAAACCAATACCACTGATGATTACTCTGCCCGGTCCTATTCCGTACGATAGTGAGAAGGAGGTCCCATGGCATTATGGCGCTGATGTGTATTATCATGGGGTGAAACAAGAATCTGGTCCGTCTGAGAACAACTTTGTGAAAGATAACGATGTGGATGTCAACGATTTTTATGGTGAAGGTCGTGTAATGAGAAGTGGAAGAGTGTTAAGTCCTCCGAACATTCAAAATAATGCAGATGCTTTAGCCAAGGCAAAAGCAAAACAAGTGATGGTAGAAGGCCAAAGATCTAAGCAGGTTAATGTGTCTAAGCCTCTTATCGCACCTGATGTGTCTTCGACTCCAGAATCCGAGGTTGAAGAGTTGATGAGATTGATAAGAAGGAGTGACTATAATATTGTGGAGCAGTTGCATCATACCCCATCTAAGATGTCTATGTTGTCTTTGTTGATTTATTCTGAGGCCCATAGGAATGCTCTGATGAAACTTTTGAAGAATGCTTTTGTTCCCCAAGAGATTACAGTGGGTCAATTTGAAACAGTATGTGCCAGTATATCAGCCGGAAATGGGTTGGGCTTCACAAATTTTGATCTCCCACCCGAGGGTCGTAATCATAACAAAGCTTTACACATCTCCATGGAGTGTAAGGGTACAACCTTGTCAAGGGTTTTGGTGGATACCGGGTCGTCGTTGAACGTATTGCCCAAGAAGACACTCATGAAGATTGATTATTCTGGTTTGGAGTTGCGTCCTAGTGACCTTGTTGTGAAGGCGTTTGATGTCTCAAAGAGGTCTGTGTTTGGAGAGATTGATTTACCGATAAAGGTGGGCCCAAAGATATTCACTTCCACTTTCTATGTGATGGATATTAATCTGGATTATTGTTGTCTTTTGGAACGTCCTTGGATTCATAAGGTTGGTGCGGTCACCTTCACCCTTCATCAGAAACTTAAGTATCCTCTTGATGGAAAGACAATTACTGTCTATGGCGAGGAAGTGTGCATTGTAAGCCACTTGGCTTCTTTCCGCTATGTGGAAGTTGAGGGTGAAATACACGAGACTCCGTTTCAAGCTTTTGAGACTGTTCAGATGATCAAGACTCCGCATGTTGAGGATCAGAAGAAGGTTGAAACATCTTTGGCTTCATTGAACGATGCTTGAGCTCTGGTTGAGGCGGGTCGCCCTGAAGGTTGGGGCAGTGTTGTGGAGGTTACCCCGAAGTTTAATAAGTTCGACTTGGGTTTTGATCATATCTTGCGAAGGCAGATTCTCAAGGCTCCTGATTCGTCTACCCCTGTCAAGTTTGCAAGCGCTGGCATTGAAAAGAAGGATCAAGTCAACGCAATTGATGATGAAGTTGATGTTTTTAACATAGAGGATTGGATTCGCCCATGCATCCTGTAACACCCCATCTAAATACCCCGAATATATTAATTAAATTAATATCTACCTCAGCTTTAATCAGAGTTAACACGGAAAATGAGGGATGTCACAATTAATAAATAAAATCAACTTCAATTAAACAGTAGCCATGCTACACTGAGGATCAAGATTTTCGGATAATTCAGTCAAACTAAGACCATGTCTTACACAGCGGAAATATCATAACCAAAAACGGAATAATCCAATCATTATTATTCCCAACAAAGTTTAAAGAAAACAACTAAACAATTATCTAATTCCTCAACTAACGTTCCCCAGTGTTACAATCTAATAAGAGCATGACACTGACACGCGGACATAAATGATAAGCTCTAGAGCCTTCCTCACCAACTCCTGAGCTGCTAACTTTAATCTGAAATGGTAAGTAAGGGTGAGACTTCTCATAATTAAAGCATATTATAAACTTCTCATTTAACAATATATTACAAGCATATTATTCCACCCACTTAACACAACTCAGATTCAACACACATTCATATTCATACAAGTCATCATGCATAATTCAATAGACACCAGAAGAATTGCAACACTGGAAGACATCCTAACATGTTACAATTCCATGCAAACACAAATGCAGACTCAATGCATGCGGTACCGACACGTGACCAAGTCACCCAACACTGATCCATCATCAACCGGATACAGTAACCATCGATTCGTCCATAAACACCCGGACACGAATCCAGCCTAACCACCCATCCTCACTCGGGTATCGGTTATCGGCAATCCAAGTCAAATTCCGCACAATGGGAATTAACTTCACCAAAACAATGCATATGCACGCACATCTCTAGCATGCAACATTAATCAGTCTATGTAATACATCCACTTAACATAACTGAATCAAACCAATCAACATGATATTTCAACAAATCATGCATACAATTAACAGCAGCATAAACATGCTTTACATCCACACAATACCAATACATTCATCAACACAGGATCTCTGCTACACACACCTCAATATGCGTCAGTCAAAAGTCACTTATTTCGGAACTTGACTCATTTTCAAAATAATTTCAAGTTTTGGAAAATATTATCATTTCATAAAATAGAGCATTGAATTTAGGAAATAACGTCCAAAACGGCGCTCAAAACGGACTTACGGTTTGAAAGTTATGACTTTTCAAAGTTTGACATTTTTCAAAAAAAATAAAGCAGAACCGGTTCCTACGCAGGAACCGGTTCTGCAGAGGTTCAAAACACGCCCGAAAATTGTATGAACCGGTTCCTACCCATACAGAACCGGTTCCCGAGTACATTTTCCGTGTTTCAATTTTCAATGTGGAACCCGGTTCCTCCCCACTGGGAACCGGTTCCCACGTGTTATCAAGCCATTTCCTGCACTTTTGACAGCATTCTTTCATTCCCAATCAAACTCAAACTTACCCATACGAATTCTAACATGGGAAACACTAAAACGCATCCAATTCGCATCATTATCACACCAAACAACATATTTCCATCATTTCTTTTCATCTACTGACACCCTAATTGTTTCAATCCATAATCTGACACAATCTGACACAATCAGTATACATCCATGGAAACCTAGAGATTCCTAAACCAAGATTTCCTAACATGCTATGACCTATAGTATCAAAATAAAAACCTATAATATGAAATAATCAATCGAAATCACCCCTTACCTTGTGGGTTCTTCGAATTCTGACACTTCTAGGTCTTTTTCCTTCTTTCTCCTCTTCTCAACTTCACGTATCTTTGTTTCTCCAAAAATAACTCCTTTTTCTTATTCAATTCCTTTTATTCCTTTTAACATAAATAAAATAAATTCATTAATGTAAGTAGAGGCTTTTACTCCTCACACCCCACTTTACTCAACCCACCTCAAATATTTCCATAATTAATCTCAATAATCCAATATATTAATAAATCATGTTCTCAATTTGTTAGTGTTTTAAGTTGGCATCAATTTTGGTAAAACCAGGCTTTAGAAATGTCTTGATAGATGTCATGACATTCAGAGATTGAAGATAAATCCTACTGGACAAGGATGGTAAAAGTACAAAATCAGGAAGCTAAAGTCGTGTGCTTGAAATTCAGAAAGCAGTGATGTCATAATGATGTTATGACATTCAGGTGACATTCTGCTGCAGAATCGCTTTTCCGAGATTTTTCGTGAAGTTTGTTGAGCATTTTATTTATGTTTTTCATTATTAGAAAGCATGCTCACGTGGCTGCTAGGTTAATCTTAATTAAACCTAAATTGGTTGTTGAACAAACCATGTTTTTAGGAGAGAATTAAGTGAACCCTAGCTATCTTTATGGAAGCCCAAACGAAGATTCGGGATCGCTTCTATATAAAGAATTCAACCTCACTCTACAGCCACGCCTCGAATTTCATTGAAGATATTGAAGGCTTTTGTTTGTGTAACGTTAGGTTTTGTACATTGGTATTGTGTAATTCTAGTTTCTCTTGTGAGCCAAGCAACTATCAATTGATAAGTGCATTGGACTAGGATTTGTCAGTGGTAGTTTATCACTCAAAGCTTTAAAGCACGAGTGTTTGTCTCTTGATTAAAGCTTTGAAGCAAGATCAAGATATTTTATTGAGTGTGTCTTCACAATTCAATTAGTCAATAGGTTGATATCATCTGCGGTGATTGAGGGGAGTGAGTAGGAACTCATATCTAAGTAGGACTTAGGTAAAGGGTCATTGGGTAGTGATTAAGTGAGAAGGTCATCAACCGTGTGTTGGTTGTAGGGTCTTCGAATTGATATCGCTAATAGTGAACTTTCTCCTGGCTTGGTAGCCCCCGATGTAGGTTTGTTGAACCGAATGGGTGAACAACTTATTGTGTTATTTACGTCATATTGGTGAATTGCTAACACGGTGTCGACATCTTGTCATAACATTCTCTGTGACATCAAGTATCTGCTGCCAGGAATTTCAATTGGCATCAGAGCAGGCACCCTGCTTGTTATTTCTGGGTGAGATCTAGGGATAATAGTTTCTGGCATAATGGATAAAGAAGCAGGATTTGGAGGTAGACCACCTATTCTGGATGGGTCTAATTATGATTACTGGAAGCCTCGTATGGTTGCCTTCTTAAGATCAGTGGACATCAAGGCTTGGAGAGCTGCTGATAAAGGATGGAAACATCCAACCAAGGTTGAGAAAGATGAGACTACTGTCTTGAAACCTGAGGAGGAATGGAGTAAAGAGGAAGAAGAGCTGGCTCTAGGAAACTCTAAAGCATTGAATGCTCTATTCAATGGTATTGACAGAAATATCTTCAGATTGGTCCATCAATGTGAGCTGGCCAAGGATGTTTGGGACACTCTCAAAACCACTCATGAGGGGACATCCAAGGTAAAGATGTCAAGACTTCAGATGCTCACTACCAAATTTGAGAATTTGAAGATGAAAGAAGATGAGACTATTCATGAGTTTCACATGAATGTACTGGAAATTGCCAATGCCTCAGGAGCACTTGGTGAAAAGATGTCAGAAGAGAAGCTGGTGAGAAAGATTCTCAGATCCTTGCCTAAGAGATTTGCAATGAAAGTCACTGCAATAGAGGAGGCTCAGGACATCAGCACCTTGAAGGTTGAAGAACTGATAGGATCTCTTATGACTTTTGAGATGGGAATCAAGTGATGTGACAAGAAGAACAAGAGCATAGCACTTGTATCCAATTCAAGAGGGATGCAAGGAGGAAGATGAGGAGAAGATATCCAAGCTATAGCCATGCTTGAAAGACAGTTCAACAAACTGATCAGGAGAATTGATCCAAAGTCAAGGTCACATGTCAAGGACATTGCATCTGACATCAGCAGATCTTATGATTCCAGCAGAAGATCCAGGTCAGAGGAAAAAGGAAGTCAAGGTAGTAAAGTTCAATGTCATGAATGTGAAGGATTTGGACATGTTAGAGCTGAATGTCCCACCTTTCTAAAGAAACAAAAGAAAGGAATGGCTGTCACTTGGTCTGATTCTGTGAAGTGAATCGAGGAAGGTGCCAAACTTGTCATTACTCTCTCTGGAGTATACAATTCTGATATGGATTCTAGTGATGAGGAAGTGACATTTGAAGAGCTTGCTGAGACCTACAGGAAGTTGTGCATAAAAAGTGATGATGTGTGTAAGCAGAATGAGGAACAAAAGAAGCTGATTGAGAAGTTAGAAGCTGAGAATGTGAAGCTAAAGGCTGAGAAAAAGGAAAACACAACCACCATAGATCTCCTCAACAGTAACATTGTCATGGTGAACTCCAAACTTGATCAGATGTCTAAGTCTCATCAAAATCTCGACATCTCATCGAAAAGTTGGACAAAATTCTTCAGCTTGGACAAAATGCAGGAAATAAGCATGGTGACATTAAGAAGAAGAGACATGGGAAAACAGTGTCAAAACAGATGTCACATCACAATGCAAGAAACATGTCTGGCTCAGGGTATGTGATTTAAAGAGATTTGCCAATAACCGAGAGGAACAAACCGGGAAGTCAAAGGCAAAGAGGATGCCATTCCACAAAACAGAAATAGGTCGCCTGGACATGTGGAGGCTAAGGAATTTGTTGACCACGAAAGAAAAACAGACCACATGAACCAATGTCAAATCAGATGTCACAACATTGGGTTCAGCATCAAAATCATAGAAACATGAACAAAAAGTTTCAAAGATGGAGATGTTATTATTGTGGAGGATTTGGTCACATAAAGTCCTCCTGCTATAGGCTACATGGGTATCCTAATCAAGGTTCTTATGAAAAGCCTAAGTCCAACAAGGCATCACACACTCACCAGTGGAAGAAGAAGAAGACTACAGCTCTGATAGCACAGTCTTCTCTTAGAGTACCTTCCAAGAAAGATTGGTATTTTGACAGTGGGTGTTCCAAGCATATGACCGGGCAATCTTCTCAATGATGTTAAGCCTCATTCTACCAGGTGTTACCTTTGGAGATGGAGCTAGAGGAGAATCAAAGGTGTTGAAACTCAAACTGTGCGAGTTCCAACCGAATGGAGTTACATTGGTAAAAGTTTGATGCAAATCTCATTAGCATAAGTCAGCTATGTGATATGGGATTCACAGTCAACTTCACTAAGACTGAATGTCTTGTGATCAATGATGAACAAGTAATGATTATGAGAGGAGTCAGATCAAAGGACAACTGCTACTTGTGGGAATCTGAGAACTCCACTCTACCATTTGTGTGCTCTATGACAAAGATGAAGAGAAGTGAAGTTGGGGCAACTAGAATCGATCAGCCACACCTCGGAGGAATGAAAAGGATCGGTTCCATAGAGGGAGGAAGATTACCAAGAATCCACATGGGAAAGAGAAAATTTGTGGTAATTGTAAGGCTGGACAGGAAATCAGAATGTCTCACTCAATGTCCGACATTTGATCACTCTGAATCTTGAAGCAAAGTACTAGGTTCTGGCATGAGAGGTTGACCAAGTGTCTTCTTCAAATATTACAGGAAAAAGTCTTGGATGATATCATCTTTGGCAGAGGAGGAAATATCATGGTGACTTCCATCTATGGTAATAACTTAGTATCTGAAGGAATTTCAGACACATTGATGGATGACTCAACACTTCTTTCACAGAGCAAGTATGCAAGGAGGATTGTCAAGAGGATTGGGATGAAGAATGTCACCATAAAGAACTCTTGCTCCTACACACTTGAAGATGTCCAAGAAAATAAGTGGGGAAAGTGTTGATAAATGCTCGTGTGAAAGATATGTTGAAGGATGGTTCATATGGAGAAGCAATCTTATTTCTTGGATCAGCAAGAAACAAAACTGTGTGTTCCTATACAATGTTGGAGCTGAACACATAGCAGCTGATAGCAATTGCTATAAGATGATCCGATGAAGCAGAATCGATTGAGTACAATGTCACAGGATGTCATGACATTGAACTGTGACATTGCACCTGAGGCCAGTCAATTTAAGACCTTAAGGGACAAATTGGGTATTTGTCAATATGAGGAATTGTAGCAATTAACTGGGATAACAACAAGGGATGAAAGGGATTGTTTATTTCAATTACTTATCAGTGGGCCATTTAGGTATTTTCATCCCTATTTTAAAAAGTCCAAGAATAGGAAGAGACATCCATATATAAGAGTTTCTCCATTTGAAAGTAGCATCTCTTTTACTTCTTCTAGAAGAAACTCTGAATCCCCTTGCCATTTTCGCTCTCATTCTCTCAAAAAACATCAGCGAAAAATGTCTTCATCTTCCTCAACATCCCAACAATCAAGATCTTCATCTCCTTCAATGGCTGAAGTTAGGTCAAAAACTGAAACCATGCAAGCTAAAGCATTACATTACTCCATCAGACTTGGCAAGTACCCGAAAGAGTCAAGCTACGCACAAGAAATGCAAGAAGGGCACAGGCATCTCCTTCCGGTAAGACTTCTATTCCATCATCCTCCTCTCCTGGGACTAGGTCAGTGCATGAGGCTATAGCTAGGATAGTGTCTGATATCCTAAATGAGAATAGGTCATGCACAGGATTTCAGTTCCCTGATCATAAGTCCGCTAGCCCTAGCTTAGAAGTTGATCCGATGTCAATGAGAATGTCAAGACATCCGTGATGATGTTGATTCCCCAGAAAATGATGTAAATCCTCCACTCCACTCAAGATGTAACGATGATAAAGAATCTCCTATTGAAAATGTGAATGAGATTACATGAGGTTCTTGAGAAATCTTCGATCATAGTGGTTACGATAAAGCTCCCTGCCTCGCGACAACATATCGATGGCATTCTTGAAGATACTCCCAGAAGAACACCAATCAAAATATGGTGTCTCATGTCATCAACCTAGATGAGGACTTCTCTGATAATGACCTCATAGCCAAGGTTAATCCCAACATTGCTAGAAGGGTAATGAATAGGAAAGGGAAGAAAAGTGTTGCTCAAAGCCCTATTCAGGAGAAGGTTTCTACAGCTTCTCATAAGTCTCCTAAGTGGGAACAAGACTGATGAACTGTAAAGAGAAGGCTAAAACCTCCAAAGGGAAGAATAAGATGAAGAGTACAGGTGGTTCATCTAAGACAAAGAGCCCCTCAATGGTGAAGAAGAGGAAGGCACCTGAGCCATCAGAACATGATGATTCTGAACTTGATGCTACAGAGAATGTCTCTGATATTCACTCAAGAAAGAGGCTGTCTCTTGGGAAATTGCCTATTGTCCCTGAAGTGGCAATTGACAACATTTCCTTCCACCACCCTGAGAGTGCTAGCAGGTGGAAGTATGTGTGTCTGAAAAGAATTGCTCTAGAAAGAGAATTGAACAAAAGTGCCCTTGAATGCAAAGATGTTATGGAGCTAATCAAGGAAGCTGGGCTGATGAAAACTGTGGTCAAGTTTTCTAATTGTTATGATGCTTTGGTGAAAGAGTTCATTGTGAACCTGACAATTGGCTGTGCTGATGGGAGATCAGAAGACTTCAGGTGTATGTGAGAGGAAGAAAAGTAAAGTTTTCCCCAAGTATAATCAACACTTATTTGGGAAGATCAGATAATGCTCAACCTGAGCTAGAAGAGACTGATAATAAAGTATGCCAAACAATTACTGCCAAGCAAGTAAAACACTGGCCTGTGAAGGAAAGCTTACTAGCAAGTTAAGTGTCAAATTTGCTATCTTGCACAAGATAGGTGCAGCCAAGGGTTCCCAAATCACAGTCCACCATCTCCATTGGTGCAGGATTTATCTATCTGTTGGCACTAAAACAAAGTTTGACTATGGCACTTATATCTTCGAGCAAACCCTTAAACATCTTGAGAGCTATGCAATTAAGGGACCAATAGCATTTCCATCTCTCTTGTGTGGTATTATAAGATCAATACCGACATTACGGAAATAGAGATACGATGCGCAAGAGAGTTCACGCCTTGGCTTCCACTACAAGTTATTTCAAGGAAGCATGTTCACGACATTGTCATGACATCATTGAGACATCAAATGTCAAAGCAAATTCTCGGAAACGGATGTCATAGCTGTGCTAAAGGAGACTGTAGGGAACTTGAAGCAAGGAGCAGACCCTTGAAGCTCGATCTCTACTCTTGAAAAGAAGAAGACACAGAGGTTGAGGAAGAAAGGATTGCGATGAGCCTTACGGTGAAAGATGGATCGATGGGGATCTTGATCTTGATCAAACAACTGCTGCTAAAGAAGGATCTGAAGAAGCTTCCTTCCACAGTGCTTCTTCAGGATAAGAGAGCACCTGAGCTGTTGCTAGTCTTTATGTGCCCTATTGCCTGCTGTTCCTTGTTGTTTACTCTCATTCTGTCAATTTGGTCCTCTGTTGTTTTTGAGTGTGTATTCTGGATGTTTGTAAACATTGTACTGACAGATGTGTATCCCTGTATACCAATGCTGATACTTAAGTATTTGCTGGTATATTTGTTTTTGGTACTGTTTGAATTAAAAGTTTGGGGTACTTGTATGGTTTCCTTTCTCCCTTTGTGGCTAAAAAGGGGGAGAAGAAATACTGTGGGAAGTATTCATGTTTGGGAAACTGTATGGGGAATTGTATGACCAGTTTAACAATTTTGTGGGGAATTGTATGTGGGAAGTTTGGGACTTGTGTATGGGTAGAATTTATCTTCTCTTAAGTTCTAGTTACTTGAAGCTAGAACTAGGTTGTTAGTCTTCTGCTGCATTTGTACTCTGATAGGTCAAGTAGTTTTAGCCAAAAATGTGCCAAAGGGGGAGTTTGTTAGTGTTTTAAGTTGGCATCAATTTTGGTAAAACTAGGCTTTAGAAATGTCTTGATAGATGTCATGACATTCAGAGATTGAAGATAAATCCTACTGGACAAGGATGGTAAAAGTACAGCTCAGAACAGGGAAGCTAAAGCTGTGCTTGAAATTCTACAGAAAACAGACTGATGTCATAACAGATGTTATGACATTCGGTGACATTCTACTCGAATCGATTTTTCTGAGATTTTCGGGAAGTTTGTTGAGCATTTTATTTATGTTTTTCATTATTAGAAAGCATGCTCACGTGGCTGCTAGGTTAATCTTAATTAAACCTAAATTGGTTGTTGAACAAACCATGTTTTAGGAGAATTAAGTGAACCCTAGCTATCTTTATGGAAGCCCAAAGCGAAGATTGCGCTTCTATATAAAGAATTCAACCCTTACTCTACAGCCATGCCTCTGAATTTCATTGAAGATATTGAAGGCTTTTGTTTGTGTACTGTTAGGTTTTGTAACAGTTGGTATTGTGTAATTCTAGTTTCTCTTGTGAGCCAAGCAACTATCAATTGATAAGTGCATTGGACTAGGATTTGCTGTAAGGGTAGTTTATCACTCAAAGCTTTAAAGCACGAGTGTTTGTCTCTTGATTAAAGCTTTGAAGCAAGATCAAGATATTTTATTGAAGTGTGTCTTCACAATTCAATTAGTCAATAGGTTGATATCACTGCGGTGATTGAGGGGGAGTGAGTAGGAACTCATATCTAAGTAGGACTTAGGTAAAGGGTCATTGGGTAGTGATTAAGTGAGAAGGTGTCAATGGTGTGTTTGGTGTAGGGTCTTCAATTGATCGCTAATAGTGAACTTTCTCCACGGCTTGGCCCAGATGTAGGTTTGTTGAACCGGTGGGTGAACAACTTATTGTGTTATTTGCTACGTATTTCTTGTGTGAATTGCTAACACAGTGTCAGATACTGTGTCATAACATTCTCTGTGACATCAAGTATCTACTGCCAGGAATTTCACAATTAATTTAATAATTAAAAATCATAATTATTTAATTATCGAATTATTTTGGGGTGTCACAACTCTCCCCAACTTAAAAGAGTTTTCGTCCTCGAAAACATACCTCAGACGAATAGTTCGGGATACGAGTCCTTCATCTGACTCTCCAGCTCCCAAGTGACATTTCCATCTGCTGGTCCTCCCCAAGCCACTCTTACCAATGCGATCTCTTTGCCCCGAAACTGTTTCAACTTCCGATCTTCAATTATCGCAGGTACCGCTTCCACAGTTAAATTCTCTCGTACCTGTATATCATCTACCCGAATCTCATGAGACGGATCAGCAATATACTTCCTTAGCTGAGATATATGAAAAACATCATGCAAATTCGCAAGTGACGGTGGCAAAGCAATCTAATACGCAACTTTCCCAACTCTTTTGGTAATCTGAAACGGACCAATAAAACATGGAATCAACTTCTTTGACTTCAAAGCTCGACCAATACCAGTCATCGGAGTAACTCGCATAAAAACATGTTCTCCCTCGCTAAACTCAAGATCTTTCCTCCTCTTATCGTGATAACTTTTCTGACGACTCTGAGAAGTCCTCATCTTCTCCTGAATCATCTTAATCTTTTCCAAAGTTTGTTGAACAATCTCTGGTCCAATCACCGCACTTTCTCCAGATTCGTACCAACACAACGGTGTCCGACACCTTCTACCATACAATGCTTCAAACGGAGCCATACCGATGCTCGAATGAAAACTATTGTTGTAGGTAAACTCTATCAACGACAAATAGCTATCCCAAGCTCCACCTTTCTCTAATACACAAGCCCTCAACAAATCTTCCAACGACTAAATCGTTCTTTCCGTCTGACCATCTGTCTGCGGATGATAAGCGGAACTAAATCGCAACTTAGTACCCAAAGCTTCTTGCAATCCCGTCCAGAACTTAGATGTAAACCTCGGATCTCGATCCGACACAATACTAGAAGGAATACCGTGCAAACTCACAATCTTTTCGACATACAATTATGTCAACCTCTCCATCGGATAATCCATTCTTATCGGAATAAAGTGAGCGGATTTTGTCAACCTATCCACAATAACCCAGATAGAATCACAATTCTTAGTTGTCCTTGGCAGACCAGACACAAAATCCATAGAGATTCCATCCCACTTCCATTCTGGAACAAACAACGGCTCCATCAATCCTGACGGTTTCTGATGCTCGATTTTCGACTTCTGACAAACTAAACAAGCATACACAAACTCAGCAATTTCCTTTTTCATTCCCGGCCACCAAAACAAATTTTTCAAATCATGGTACATTTTAGTAGCACCGGGATGAATACTCAACCCGCTACGATGTCCTTCTTCTAAAATACTCCTTCTGATCTCGGCAATATCCGGAACACACACCCGATCACCAAATCTCATAACTCCATTCTCATCAATTCTGAACTCACCTCCTTGACCTTGGTTGATCAATGTCAACTTGTCAACTAATCCCATATCAGACTTCTGTCCATTTCTAATCTCTTCCAAAATACCAATAGTCAGTTTCAACATACCCAACTTCACACTATTTAGAGTAGTTTCACAAACCAGACTAAAATCTCTGAACTGCTCAACCAAATCTAACTCACGGACCATTAACATTGACATATGCAAGGACTTCCTACTCAAGGCATCTGCAACAACGTTTGCCTTACCAGGATGGTAATTCAAACCGAAGTCATAATCCTTTAGGAATTCTAACCATCTCCTCTGCCTCATGTTCAACTCTTTCTGATCAAAGAGATACTTCAGGCTCTTATGATCACTGAATACCTCAAACCGAGAACCATATAAATAATGTCTCCACAACTTCAAAACAAATACAACAGCTGCCTACTCTAAATCATGAGTCGGATAACTCCTTTCATGCACTTTCAATTGTCTCAAGCATAAGCCACCACCTTATCTTGCATCAACACACCACCTAATCCCATTAATGATGCGTCATAATACACAAAAGACTTAGTCGGATTCGGCAAAATCAAGATCGAGCACTTGTCAACCTCCTCTTGAGCTCTTGAAATCCTTTCTCACATTCAACATCCCAAACAAATATCTGACCCTTCCTGGTCAACTTAGTCAACAGCAACGCTACTTTGGAAAATCCCTCAATAAACTTCCGGTAATAACCTGCAAGACCCAGAAAACTACGGATCTCAGAAGCATTCTTCGGCGCTTCCCAGATCTGCTTCTACTTCGTAGGATCCACAACAATTCCATTCTTGGAAATTACATGGCCAAGAAAACTCACTTCATCTAACCAGAATTCACACTTGGACAACTTCGCATAAAGCTTATTCTCTTTCAACAATTCCAACACAACTCTGAGATGTTCTGCATGCTCTTCATCACTTTTCGAATAGATTAAAATATCATCAATGAACACTACTACGAACTTATCAAGATACGGATGAAATATCCTGTTCATATACTCCATGAAACCACCAGGTGCATTAGTAACTCCAAATGGCATAACAGAATACTCATAATGCCCATACCTCGTTCTAAATGCAGTTTTCTGAATATCCTTCGACTTCACACGAATCTGATGATATCTAGATCTCAGATCAATCTTACTAAATACACAAGCTCCAACGAGTTGATCCATCAAATCATCAATCCTCGGCAAAGGATACCGATTCTTGATGTAACTTTATTCAACTGTCTGTAATCAACACATAACCCCATTGAACCTTCTTTCTTCTTAACCAACAACACAGGAGCACCCCACGGCGAAACACTTGGACGAATAAACTCCTTCTCAAGCAACTCCTCTAACTGCTTCTTCAGTTCAGCTAATTCAGATGTCGACATGCGATAAGGCGCCATCGACACCGGACTAGTTCCAGGAATCCATTCTATAGTAAATCCACTTCTCTTTCAGGCGGCAATTCACTAACGTCTTCCGGAAATACTTCAGGAATCCATCCACCACTGGCAATCCAACTTACCCAGAATAATCTCAAAACAATTCCTCACTACCGGTAATTCATCACTCTTAGATTTTCCTTTCACTTCCGTCGAAGAATACAACATAAACACCACAACACCATCATAATATCTACGCAACTCTAACCATTCATCTCAATTCATTATCCTTATTAGAGCCCTTGTCAACTCATATGGTTCACAAGCTTCTACCAAACTTCATTCATATTCATCACCTTATGTTCCAATTAGATAGCAAGACAATTATATACCATCCAATACGATTTCGTCTACTATCAACAAGAGATTAAGGGTGATCAAGTCCTCAATTTGTCAATAGACATCCGATAATCATACTGGAGTATAAACCATCATTACCAGCACTTCCAACTATGACTCACGATCCAAATGATTCCAACAACTCTAACCACTCTTGCACTATCTTCTCAAGTAGTACTTCGTACCAATGACTTATAATTGGAACATATCCGGGAAGCATCTCTTCTCCCCCACTTAGTTTCACACTACTCCTGCAATAATCAATCAGAAAGTAACAAGTACCGACAGTGTTGTACACACTTGTCGCGTACAAAGGGATAATGACATTAACACACTGGTCACAACGACCGACTATGCTCTGATACCACTATTGTAACACCCCATCTAAATACCCCGAATATATTAATTAAATTAATATCTACCTCAGCTTTAATCAGAGTTAACACGGAAAATGAGGGGTGTCACAATTAATAAATAAAATCAACTTCAATTAAACAGTAGCCATGCTACACTGAGGATCAAGATTTTCGGATAATTCAGTCAAACTAAGACCATGTCTTACACAGCGGAAATATCATAACCAAAAACGGAATAATCCAATCATTATTATTCCCAACAAAGTTTAAAGAAAACAACTAAACAATTATCTAATTCCTCAACTAACGTTCCCCAGTGTTACAATCTAATAAGAGCATGACACTGACACGCGGACATAAATGATAAGCTCTAGAGCCTTCCTCACCAACTCCTGAGCTGCTAACTTTAATCTGAAATGGTAAGTAAGGGTGAGACTTCTCATAATTAAAGCATATTATAAACTTCTCATTTAACAATATATTACAAGCATATTATTCCACCCACTTAACACAACTCAGATTCAACACACATTCATATTCATACAAGTCATCATGCATAATTCAATAGACACCAGAAGAATTGCAACACTGGAAGACATCCTAACATGTTACAATTCCATGCAAACACAAATGCAGACTCAATGCATGCGGTACCGACACGTGACCAAGTCACCCAACACTGATCCATCATCAACCGGATACAGTAACCATCGATTCGTCCATAAACACCCGGACACGAATCCAGCCTAACCACCCATCCTCACTCGGGTATCGGTTATCGGCAATCCAAGTCAAATTCCGCACAATGGGAATTAACTTCACCAAAACAATGCATATGCACGCACATCTCTAGCATGCAACATTAATCAGTCTATGTAATACATCCACTTAACATAACTGAATCAAACCAATCAACATGATATTTCAACAAATCATGCATACAATTAACAGCAGCATAAACATGCTTTACATCCACACAATACCAATACATTCATCAACACAGGATCTCTGCTACACACACCTCAATATGCGTCAGTCAAAAGTCACTTATTTCAGAACTTGACTCATTTTCAAAATAATTTCAAGTTTTGGAAAATATTATCATTTCATAAAATAGAGCATTGAATTTAGGAAATAACGTCCAAAACGGACTTACGGTTTGAAAGTTATGACTTTTCAAAGTGTGACATTTTTCAAAAAAAATAAAGCAGAACCCGGTTCCTACACAGACAGGAACCGGTTCCTGCAGAGGTTCAAAAACACGCCTCTGGAAAATTGTATGGGAACCCGGTTCCTACCCATACAGGAACCGGTTCCTGAGTACATTTTTCCAGGTTTTCACAGTTTTTCAATGTGGAACCCGGTTCCTCCCCACTGGGAACCGGTTCCCACGTGTTATAAAGCCATTTCCTGCACTTTTGACAACATTCTTTCATTCCCAATCAAACTCAAACTTACCCATACGAATTCTAACATGGGAAACACTAAAACGCATCCAATTCGCATCATTATCACACCAAACAACATATTTCCATCATTTCTTTTCATCTACTGACACCCTAATTGTTTCAATCCATAATCTGACACAATCTGACACAATCAGTATACATCCATGGAAACCTAGAGATTCCTAAACCAAGATTTCCTAACATGCTATGACCTATAGTATCAAAATCAAAACCTATAATATGAAATAATCAATCGAAATCACCCCTTACCTTGTGGATTCTTCGAATTCTGACACTTCTAGGTCTTTTTCCTTCTTTCTCCTCTTCTCAACTTCACGTATCTTTGTTTCTCCAAAATAACTCCTTTTTCTTATTCAATTCCTTTTATTCCTTTTAACATAAATAAAATAAATTCATTAATGTAAGTAGAGGCTTTTACTCCTCACACCCCACTTTACTCAACCCACCTCCAATATTTCCATAATTAATCTCAATAATCCAATATATTAATAAATCATGTTCTCAATTAATTTAATAATTAAAAATCACAATTATTTAATTATCGAATTATTTTGGGGTGTCACACATCCCTGGCAGCGAATTAAAGAATTGGACATTTGTAGACGTCATTCAAGTTACAACTGCTGAGGAGTAATTTTCTTGTTTTTCTTTATCATTTCATAATTCCTGCGCTCTGCCCAAGGTGTAGTGAATAATTGTGTAGGGCCACCATGTTCGAATTTGCAAGTTTTTATCATAAAATAAAGGACGTTTTTCAGTCAAAATTTTTGTGTTCTTTAATTTCCACTTTTATTTGCTTTCTTATTTAAAATAAAATGTGGCAATATTTTTATTCTTCACACACCGTCACTAAAACAAAAACTAATCATGCAGATACATGTCCACACTAGACACCAACGATCACAATTCTGCTATCGCTCATTATGACTTCGACAATCCGATTCACCAAGTGGAAGAAGAGAGTGAGGAAGATTGCGACCTCCCTGCAGAATTAGCCAGGTTGCTAGAACAAGAGGAGAAGGTCATTCAGCCGCATGAAGAGCCTCTAGAATTGGTTAATTTGGGTACAGATGAAGCAAAGAAAGAGATCAGAATAGGGGCCGATTTGGAAGAGAGTGTGAAGGCAAGGCTGATAGATATGCTCTGTGAGTATGTTTATGTGTTCGCATGGTCTTATGAGGATATGCTAGGTTTGGATACAGATATTGTGGTACACAAGCTACCCCTCCGAGAAGGCTGTCCTCCGGTTAAGCAGAAACTTCGAAGAACTCATCCAAATATGTCCAAGAAGATCAAAGAGGAGGTACAAAAACAGTTAGATGCCGGTTTTCTGAAGATTGTCTCATATTCGTCGTGGGTTGCAAGCATTGTGCCGGTACCTAAGAAGGATGGTAAGGTCAGAGTGTGTGTCGATTATAGGGATCTGAACAGAGCAAACCCTAAAGATGATTTTCCGCTTCCTCATATTGACATTTTGGTTGACAATACTGCTCAAGCAAAGGTTTTCTCTTTCATGGATGGATTTTCTGGATATAATCAAATCAAGATGGTGCTTGATGATATGGAAAAGACTACTTTCATTACGCCTTGGGGAACTTTTTGTTACAAAGTCATGCCTTTCAGTTTGAAGAATGCAGGGCCAACATATCAGCGTGCAATGGTCACTCTCTTTCATGACATGATGCATAGAGAGATTGAAGATTATGTTGATGATATGATTGCTAAGTCTCAGACAGAGGAAGAACATCTAGTTGACTTGCAGAAATTGTTTGAATGATTAAGAAAGTTCAGGCTAAGGTTGAATCCGAACAAGTTCACCTTTGGAGTGAGGTCAGGAAAGTTGTTGGGCTTTATTGTGAGCGAGAAAGGTATTGAAGTTGACCCTGCCAAATTAAAGGCGATACAAGAAATGCCCGAGCCGAAGACAAAGAAAGAAGTTTGTGGTTTCTTGGGGAGACTGAATTATATCTCCAGGTTTATATCTCATCTTACTGCCACCTGTGAACCTTTATTCAAGTTACTAAAGAAAAATCAAGCAGTTGTTTGGAATGATAATTGTCAGATGGCATTTGATAGAATCAAGGAATATTTGCAAGGGCCTCCGATACTTGTACCGCCAGTCGAGGGAAATCCATTGATCATGTATCTTACAGTTCTGGAGAATTCCATGGGTTGTGTGCTCGGTCAGCATGATGAGACCGGAAAGAGAGAACAAGCCATCTATTATTTGAGAAAGAATTTCACTGAGTGCGAGTCAAGATATTCTTTGCTTGAGAAGACGTGTTGTGCACTAGCATGGGCTACTAAACGTTTGAGGTAGTACATGCTGATGTATACCACTTATATGATTTCTAAAATGGATCCCATTAAGTTCATATTTGAGAAGCCAGCTCTTATCGGCCGAGTTTCTCGTTGGCAGATTTTGACTGAATATGATATCCAGTATACCACGCAGAAAGCCAACAAGGGTAATGTCCAGGAAGATTATCTTGCTCACCAAACTATGGACGACTATCAACCGATGAAGTTTGAATTCCCGGACGAAGACATCATGTACATAAGAGATTGAAACATTCCCATCCCGGAGGAAGGGCCCGAGCCAGGATCACAGTGGACGATGGTGTTTGATGGAGTGCCGAATGCAATGGGTAATGGTGTGGGAGTTATTATCACTTCCCCCGAGGGTTTTCATATTCCTTTTACTGCCCGAATTTGTTTTGACTGCACTAACAACATGGCAGAGTATGAAGCATGTATTTATGGGATTGAAGCGGCAATTGACTTGCGTATCAAGTTCTTGAAGGTTTTTGGGGATTCTAATCTCGTTATCAGCCAAATTAACGGTGATTGGGAAACTCGTCATCAAAACTTGATTCCTTTTCGCGAGCATGTGATGAAGTTGATTCCTTATTTTGAAGAGATCACATTTGAGCATATCTCTAGAGAGGAGAATCACCTTGCGGATGCATTGGCCACTTTATCCTCTATGTTCAAGCTGAAGTGGGCTAATGAGGCGCCTTCAATCACCATTAGAAGGTTGGATGAGCCAGATTTTTGTTTGGAAGAGGAGGTGGAATTGGATGGTAATCCTTGGTTTTATGATGTTAAGAGGTACTTAGAAACTCAAGAATACCCAGAAGAAGCGTCCATCACAGATAAGAAGTTTTTAAGAAGGTTCGCTGCAAAGATCTTCCTCAGCAATGGTACTTTATACAAGAGAAATCATGATGGTATATTGCTTAAATGTGTGGGTAAGAATGAAGCGTCAAAGATCATCGAAGAGATGCATGAGGGTACTTTTGGGACCCATTCCAATGGTCATACTATGGCCAAGAAGATATTGAGGGCCGACTACTATTGGTCCACTATGGAGACAAACTGTTATAATCATGCCAGGGTTTGTTATAAGTGTCAAGTGTATGGTGATAAAGTGCATGTTCCTCCTGTTCTTTTGAATGTTCTGACATCCCCATGGCCCTTCGCAATGTGGGGCATTGATATGATTGGGAAGATTGAGCTGACCGCTTCTAATGGCCATCGTTTCATCTTGGTTTCTATAGATTATTTCACCAAATGGGTCGAAGATGCCTCTTTTGCTAATGTCACCAAGCAGGTTGTAGCTCGTTTCATCAAGCACAATATCATTTGGCGCTATGGGGTCCCTGAGAAAATTATCACTGATAATGGGTCGAACCTCAACAACAAAATAATGAAGGAGCTTTGTGAGACTTTCAAAATCAAACACCATAACTCCTCTCCATATCGCCTGAAGATGAACGGTGCTGTCGAGGCTTCTAATAAGAACATTAAGAAGATTGTGCAGAAGATGGTGGTAACCTACAAGGATTGGCATGAGATGTTGCCCTTCGCTTTGCATGGTTACCGTACCTCAGCGCGCACATCGACCGGGGCAACCCCGTTCTCGCTTGTGTATGGGATGGAAGCCGTGTTACCTGTGGAGGTTGAAATTCCTTCGTTGAGAATTATGAAAGATGTCGAACTCGATGAAGCTGAGTGGGTACAGAATCGGATAGATCAGTTAAATCTTATTGATGAGAAGCGTTTGGCAGATGTGTGTCATGGCCAAGTGTACCAGAAAAGGATGAGAAAAGCTTACGACAAGAGGGTACGCCCTCAGTTCTACCAAGCAGGTGATCTGGTTCTTAAAAGGATAATCCTACCTCAAGGCGATCCTAGGGGCAAGTGGACTCCAACTTATGAAGGGCCTTTTATGGTCAAGAAGGTCTTCTCTGGTGGAGCAATGATGCTTACAACTATGGACGGTGAAGACTTCCCACTCCCAGTGAATGCTGTTGTACCCCAAAATTCACCCTTTTCATTTTTTTTTTAAATAATTGGCTTACACTTAATCAATAGGTGCATTGCATACATATCATTCATGCATTAACCATGGGTTCGAGATTTTCTAATCATATGAACATGCACAATTCTAAAGAAGAGGTTTGGTTCTAGAAGCCGAGTATCTGAGATTCTGTTATTTCAAGCGTCCTCTCAATATACAAGATGTGTGCATCCAGAAGCTTCTGATTATCTCTCGAGAATCAAGGTTTTGGAGTTCTGCTCGCCTATCAGGTGGATATTGATTATAGTTTCGAGCTACAGTGTATTGTGGTCGAATATTTGAGCCCAAATTGATTCTATGGCCTTTTGTGAGTCTTGAAGTATCTACATATGGTTTATCGATCCGCGCGATTCATCAGAAGATCAGGAACGGTCGGATAAAAACATATTTGAGTGTGGGTACTGAAAAGTCAACAAAAGTCAAAGTTTGATCGGGTGGAATTTCGGGTTAGAATTATTGTCAAAAGTCAAGATTCGAGAAAATGTGATCATTTGCTGAGAAAAGTCAGAAGAATCGGGTGAAAATGAGGTTTCTTGCATTTTAAGTAATCTTAGACTTGGAAAAATTTCTAAGTTTTAAGCACTTTATGTTCACGCAGCTATGTTGTCGACTCTCTATCTCGCTCGTCTATGAACGGAAGTTTGTCAATTGATAATCATTGTAAAGAACGCATTTCATACTCCGAATTTGGCCTTGTGAAGATTTCTCCAAAAATGCCAGATTTCGAGTTATGAGGCTCCGAAGTTTAATGTTCATAACTTTTGAAATTTACACAGTGAAATTTTTAGTGTTTTTCGATATGTTCAAGTGCTCGGCTTCGGAGATATTTTACACGTGTTTTGAGGCGTCGATTTGAGTTGAGTTCAAAATCAAAGTTGTTCATCTCGCAACAATCTATAACTTTGTTGAAGGAATCGAGTTAATTCGGGATTTGGATCGAAAGTTACGAAGCTTAGAAAATAAGAATTCATCATGTTCACAATATTCAAACAGTTATTGTGCGCATGTTCGGGGCTGTTCTTATCATCGATTCGGTCGCCGCATGGAAAAAATCTGAACATGAAAGTTGGAGTTTGTCATGTCGCCTATGAGTTCCGTTCGCAAACTTTTTTGTTTCGGACGTCGTAGTGAAAGATATGGAGCATCGTAGTTGACAGTTTGAAATTGCCAAAATACGAGATGGTGCATGCATTTTTGCCATGCATACGGAAGCATTTTATCGAACAATTATTGTGCACATGTTTGAGGTTGTTTTCTCGTCGATTCGATCGCCGCATGAAAAAACTCCTAGTATGAAAGATGGAGTTTGTTGTGTCCTCTACAAGTTCCGTTTAGAAATTATTTCGTTTCGGACGTCAGAGCGAAAAATATGAAGCGCGCCGTAGTTGACAGTTTGAAGTTGGAAAATTGCTGCAAGTCGTACTTGGAACTTGCCCAGCCCAGCCAGGACTTTCATCGAACAGTCGTGTGGCAAAGTTCAAACACTTTTTTCTCCGTGATTAAGGCTCCCTTTAAGCAAGCGACAAACTACGAAGTTGTTCTATCATTTGTCATCTTTCCAACGACACCGAGTTTGCATCATTTGATCGAGTATCAAAGGACTTATAGGTCTGTAAAGTAGTACACTTGGCATGAACAAATAGTTGGCAATGCTCAAGAAAATTCTCAAATATTCAAACCAGTTTGCGATGTCTTGATTTCGAGGTAAATTCGGCGAGCTTGCGATCGACTTTTCATCGGGCGCTCAACATCAATATTGTTCTATCAAGTGTGCTCTTCGAGTCGACGCTCTTGTTATATTGATTGAGTTACTACGCACTCAAAGAGGCTCTTTCTATCATCTTCAACGAACTTGTTCCTCCTTGTCTCTGCAAGACGTAATTCTCCACGATGCTCGTTTCGTTTCAAAAGCATCACATTACTAGCATCATTCATTGCTTGCAAGGGTAGTAAGGAACTGCAGCAGTGTTTTCTTGGAGCGCTACGCGAAATCGAAGTGTGCCGGACACGGATCTGTTCGATCTCATGCTAAAATTCGTAGCGCGATTTTACAGAATTCAAGTAAGCGTTAGCACGATGCGATGCCAGATTCGTTATCAGTTTGTATTTCCGTTCCAGATAGTGTCCAAGAGTGCCATGTCTGTGTAAGTCATACGATTCTGGTGACGGAACCCGGACAGAGAAGGTGATCGGGAAATCTAGTTCCGACGAGTTTTTTCTCTTCACTATATGATGCCATAACGTGTCAAGCATTTACAGGTCATGGCTTTTCTTTTTTTTAAATTATTATTAGTTTTTTATATAATATTAGTAAACCTGCTTTGACCAATTGATAGAAGAGGCACACATAAAAAAACGTGACAGGTGAGTTATAAAATTTAGACTTTTAGTTTTTTTTTTAAAACTGGACTTAGACATGGATTCAGGTTGGGCTTTCTCCCTCCACTTTTCGTATCTCCTTTGCTAAGCCTATAGCTGGTCTGATGATAAAAATTAGTTCATTAGGAAAATTAGTGATACACCCCCCATTCTAATGCTTCACAATTTCAACACATAGCTCAATTTTGCTTCCGATTTCGATTGTTTTAACATGTAAAAAATACATAAAAATAGGTTTCTGACTTTTTAGTGTCTTAGGATATTTTTGATATTTTTTGTGAATTTTTAACAATTAATTTCCTTTGGTTTTTAATCCGTTTTCGATAATATGTTTAGAAGCGATTCCTCCATAATACTTCGCATTTAGATGCGATTTTTTGATCGTTTCTTAATAGTAAAAATCACTAAAATTGACTTTTTGGTTCTATTATGTATTAAGAGTCTTTAGGTATTTTTCTAGTATTGTTAGATCTTTTTTTTTGTTTTTTATTCGATTTTCTTTTTGTATGACACAAACATATGTGATTGTTGACTAGTTCATCCGATTAGGAATTAAATTCTTTGCATATAGTGTCTAACACTTGTTCTAACTTTCGATTAAATTTTAATCAACATTTGACATGTTTAGGTGGCTTCTATCTTGACTTAGAAACCATAATCGAACCATATGATTAGGGTAACATGTTAATTAACCTTTAGAGCGACAATTAATCGTCTTGACTTCGTTTTGTGCACAAATATGTTCTAACCATGATTTTTCTTGTGCATTTCATTTGAGATTATTTGGTATGAATTAGCTACTGACTTGTATGATTTTACATATATTTTAATTCAATACTTATTTAATTCTCAAGTTTCAATTAACTTGTAATGTTTAAAAGCATGTTTCTCCTTTGTTGTTTGAATTGACTAATCTTAGGAGTGTAATGCCATGTGTTTCTTAGAAACTTTAGGTTATTTTTCTACCATTTAATTATAGTTAAATGTATACCTTACCTTAGGATTGTAAATAGAACTTCAAAGCTAACCTTTGATAGTTTGATTCTTAGGAACTAGTTTGATAATTGTATAGTTTTTCTAGCTTCCTTTCGCATGTTTAATTTGTAGTTTTTCCTCTATTTGTTTAAATGTTTAGGAAAGCTTTAGAGAATTTAGTTGCTGCCATCTATTAGGAATTTATCTTTCATGCTTAGATTTCATTGTGAATAATGCATTTTAAGTCATTTTAGTGTAGATTTTTTATTTCTAACTACTCTAGGTCTCTAACTATGTTTAGCATTGCATTTGAGAACTATTGTGATGAACTTAACTCGATTTTGATATCATTCATGGGTTATTTTGCATTACGTGTGCGTTGCTGCCCGGTTTTCCATTCTTATGTTTCTATACACATCTACATTCCATTTCTGCACCTTTGGATCATATTTTGACATGTGATGTAAATATGCAATTACATTCCCGCTTCCTTGTTATTTTTGACATGTTTGTTGACTTGTGCAAGGTACATTGAGGATGTTTTGGTTAGGTACCTAATCTTGGTACACTAGCATACCAATTCTCCCGTGGTTACCACTTCTCCTGTGGTTCTGTTTGCGTTTAAAACGCATTTTGCTTTGTGTTTTCTCATATTACGAGAAACACATATTCTGTTGTTTTGTCTGGATGTGTACCTCTGTGCAGGTGTTCTGATTGTTATGAGGACTTGTCTGCTACATGCACATGTTGCACGATATCACTTTGTGGATTATATTGATCGAGTTGTTTCTTATCATTGCTTTGTTGATGGCAGTTTACTTGAAGTTTTCTGGAGTATTTTTAGCTCGCAGTGCTCTTCGGATTTAATATCCGTTTGGTATTTTCTATACCTTTGTTTACCGCATTCTGTTACCGCTTTTCTATAGAGCATGAGAAGTAGGATTTTACCGCTTTCCTTGCCATGAGAAGTAGGAATATAGATGTATGAAGGGGCTTCCGTATTTGGAGCATGTTCAGGAACCCCTCTGGTTTATTTAAAGACCCGTTTAGGGCGCTTCTGTGTGCTAGTTGTGCTTGGTTTGTTTAAAGTCCTCATCCGTGCATAGGGAGGCCATTCTCAGTAAGTGTTTATATTTGTTCTTGCATAGGTCAGAGTGGTAAGGACATCCGACGTGGCACCACCAAGCAAAGTCCCGCTTTTAATATTTCCTATCATCGAGTCATTGATATATGGGCAAGCGGAAAGGGTCGGCAGTAGTACCCTGCAGTTCTAGTCCGTGTCTTGTATGGTGCACGCGAATCATGTTACTATTCCTATCGAGTCGGTTACTAAAGTGGCTAGAGTCCCCTATTATGACTCTCCACTCATTCATGGGGTTCGTATTTATTGCTGAACTCGCATCATTTGCTTCGTGGGCGATGCCTGCAAATTGTTTGACATTTGTTTATTTACATTGCATTATTTGTGTGCTTCTGCCAAAGCACTTGTTTGCTTAATCCCTCTTCATCCCTTGGTCGTTCAACCGAGGTGGATGTTAGGATAGTTTCCTTAGGTTAGCTCGGTTAGGATAGTCTTCGAGCTTAGACTTTTATCCTCAACCATAAGGCCATCTTTGCATGTTAACATTAGGGATAGAATTAGATAGTTTCCCTCGATTGTTTTCTAGTTTCTTTTGCATCCTCGCATGTAATAAAACTAAAAATTGTTTTCTTTTTCTTTTAAAAATTAAAATACTTAATAATGGTTCAAACTCTTTTTTCAAGGTAAAAGCAACCAACCAATGCAAACTTTTTTTGCCTACGAGTTTTCTTTTTGTGTTTAAAATTCTTTTGTATAAGTAAAAAACACATTACCCACCAAAACATATAAGCCGAACTACGGCGCTCTGACTTTCCCATTGCACGAGGAATACGTAGGCATCTTGTCACGGGTCTCGATCGAGCAAACTTTGTAAATACTTCATTCTTTTCCCCATGTTTTCTTTATTTTCCTTTCTTTCACATGCATTCTATTTTAGCATACAGATATAGAAATTAAGCAGTAAATAGATATAAACACACCCATTAGATAGAAAATAGAAGTGGATACCGTAGAGTACTACGGGCGTGTGGGGTGCTAATACCTTTCCTTCACGTAATAGATTCCCTTACCCTATCTCTCGGTCGCAAGACCATGTCTTATCCCTTTTAGGGTTTCGTGATGCGTTCATCTTTCTCCTTTTGTGAGATAAAAAACGTTCGAAGGCGACTTCATTGATATAGTTATCGGATGATGTTCAGCCGGTTGTTTCAAATGCCGATGTGTTGAAGAAGTTCTTCGCATAACTGAACTTGTTGGTTCAACGAGGTTATCTTCTTCAAATGCAGGATGATGAGATGGTTGAGGAAATATGAGTAATAGCAGAATTTAAGATTATTGGTCATCTATTACCACGTTGCCATTCTTGTAACACTTTTTTACATTTATGCTTTTTGGGTCAAACACCTCACTGTAGGAGTTATATCTTAGTGTAAATGCCTTTTAATGGCCAATTTTCAGTAATGAAAAAGGTGAATTTTCTCTTGTCCAAAAACTTGTTTTTATTTTCTGTAGCTTTAATTGTTTGATTTATAAAAACGTCCAATATTTTCATGATAATTATTTGCATTTGATAGTTCCTGCACAATAATGATAATTGAAAAAGTGAATAATACTGTTGGAATTAATGGTGCCCTCTTGTTCGAATATTCGTACTACTTCCGGGAGATCATTCATAAACAGTGCATTTCAAGAACCAATTCTGTTTGGCAAGCCATTGCATAACCTTCGTCTTGCGAAGTTTCATTGTCGTGTGGCAGAAGATGAGCTTGAAGGTTCTCGATTGCAGTGTGCATTATTTCTCCTGTTCGGAGAAGATGCTTTCATTTGTAGGTCGTGGATGTCTATTCCATGCAATAGAAGACACTTGGGGATCCTGTTGGTGCAATTCCGCTTTGCACAATTTTCATCCTTTCTTTTGAAGAAAATCCCCCGTGAACGTTGCCCTGGTGTACTCGGCCATTTGATTGAAGACGTTCCGTCGTCCAGAGATAAGATTTGAGTTTGGATCGATTTGAAGACTATTATGTCAATGATAGATTAGAAGGGGAATCTCCTGCCCAAGAGGGTATCAAGACCATAGAAAGTCGTTAGAATCAAGAGGTCCAGACGAAGTCAAGTCTCCTCAACAATGGCAATCTTGAGTTTCTTTATTGCATTTTCATTTGCACTTTTGTTTGTTTGTTTAAACATTGCTATCATGTAAAAATTTGCTTATTTTTGAATTAAAATCTTAATGCATTAAGTATGTTTGTCTTGAAGAAATCCACTTGTTATCGCTCGCTCATTTGGTATCGCTCATAAAATGACTTGCTTGCATATTGATGCCAACTTCACCAAGTCTTTTGCTTAGGCAAAGATTGGGGGGGAGGATGACGATACTAAAATGCTAATCTTTGGTTTGTATGCTTTTGAGTAAAACCCTGTTAATGATGCACAGGTCTTGTTTCAATTCCCAAACACCAGAGATATAAGGGAGATAGACCCTCCTAAACCCCTTTGATCCTTGAAGTAGGAGTTTCTTTTCTATTTAGAAAAAACCCTTAATTTCCTAACCTGGGGAAGGGTAGTGTTCAGTTAGTCTGATCGAGCATTCAAAACTCCTCAAGAGGGCGCAATCTAAGGATACAACAATGGTTATCCTCCAAAAGGCTGAGGAAAGTCCAAATTGCAACGGTCAACCTTCGTTTGTCAATGTGGAATCATCAAAGACTCAGACAGTCACAATCATTCCCAACAAATTGAAGATGGTGTAGGTATCAAACGATTTATTCTAAAAATTAAAAAAAAAAGAGAGAGAGAAAAAAGCAGAAAGCCCGCTAAGTCGAACTTGGTAATAAGTCGCTTAGGCAAAAAAAAGAAAGGGCAAGAAAAGTTAAAGAAAGGTTCTCAGCAAGAGAGCAAAGTCATGTGATCTGACACCAAAATTAAAGGTGCGTGGCTGTCGTGTCCGTAAAGCTTGTGGGTTCCTCGAGCATTCCCAAGAAATCCTTAGCAGAAGTTGCCATACCATATCCTTTTGAGAGTTGAATGCTCGTATCAAGTTCACTGAATTTAGGATTGGAGAACATCACGAAGGGGGTGGGCACCAAATATTTTGAGCCTAAAAAACTTTTTTCGAAGACCGTGAACCAGACCACGTTACAACCCTCAAAAGTCCTAACTGAAGCATGGGTTAATTCGAAAGCATACTATGATAAGATAACATTTTCCCGACTCCTAAATTATGTGCTAGTTTTTGTGTTGGCATCATATGTTTGTCTTTTCATTCTAAAAAACTTCTCATTCTAAAAGTGTTTCGTTCGCAAGAAGTTGCAATAACTTTTCCATAAAAACTTCAAGACTTACGAAAGTGCTGCATTTGAATTTTCATTCTCATAATAAACATTTTTCTACATGCGAAACAATTGTTTGACATCAAGTGGGTTTGCACAATGAATATCAATGAAGAATTTAATTTTTGTCAAAGAAGAGGGTCTCGACTCTATGGAATTGAAAGATAATCTTTTCGAAGAATTGACGATGTCTAGGGGGATTTTTATCTTAAATCAGTTCTATCCGTGTTTCTACAAGGATTCTCCCCATTGAGTTTACTTCATGTTAGACTTGGGGCAGACTTGGTTTGTTGAATTTGCAAGAGTGGTTCTATGAAATATCTCCAGCTTGGGGAATATCCAGTAACACCGAAGTTTCTACTTCTCCCCAACAAGCCTCCCAAAGTGAAGAGATTATGTCCAGATAATTCCCCAGTTTTACCTGAAGGTTGTCTGTAACGCCCTGTTTTAATTAATAATATATTATATTAATATTTTCGAATTACCGATCGATATTTATTTGGCGACGAGAATATTCATATTAATTAATATATCTATTAATTTATCTGGCGACGTTGTGTTCGGTCCGAGTTTTATTCCGTTCGGTTCGGTAAAATATTATTCGGATCCGATATTTAATTCCCCGGAATTATTTTAATTGATTGAATTAATAATATTGGTAGATATGTTTGTGTGTTAATTTATATTAATAAATTAGGAGTGTGAGGATTAATTGGGAGGAATTGGGTTTACACCTTAGTTTACTAGTAAGGTTATCATAAAACCACTTTCCTCACTTTCTTTCCATCCAAACACTTTCCTTGTTTTTCTTTCCAACCTAACACACCAAAACCAAACAAGAGCATGTGAGGAACCTAGTAGAAAGTAACTTATAAAACCACATTTTTCCTCATTTCTTCCCATTTGAAAAACAAAAGCCAAAAATAGAAACATAGAGGAAAGAAGAGGGTTTTGGCATGAGAAGAACAAGAGGAGAAGATGAGGGAGATCTTGAGCAAGAGAGGAAGCTTGAGGTTGAGCTTTGGAGCATCACCATGGATCAACCAAACTAGAGGTAAGGGGTTTGATTTCTTCCATTTCATTATAGTTAGGGTTTGATGATATATGTTGGATTTGGGGAAAAATTGATAGTAGAGTTTTATGATTTTGTTGGTTGATTGTTGAAATGTTTAGAGGAGTTGAAAATTGGTGTTGAGGTTTTGAGTTGGGTGTTTGATGGTGATTTCCATTTCTTGTTGTTAGGGTTGGTGGAATTAGTTTGGATTGAGGAAAAGATTAATGGTTGGGTTATAGGGTTTAATTGATTGTTGAAATGTTTAGAAGGATTGAATTTGGAATAGAGATTATGGGTGTGGTATTGATGGTATTGTAGTGTATGAAATTATAAAATGAAATGGGAAAAGAAAATAAGAAAAACTGTTAACTGGTATAAAATGGAAAGAAACAAAAAAACATAAATACACTGTCTGTTTGCTGGCACGATGAAGAAGATGGAATAGGGGGGTGAAGGACGTGGGAGGCGCCCACCTCATGAAGAGGGGCGGCCGTCCCATCCTTCAAGGCCCTCGCCTCAACCTTAAGGCACCCCTAAGGCGTCCGCCTCATGGGGATTGCATGTGGCCAGCGAAAATTTCCATTTTCCGTGTCTGTTTCCATTTTTTTTCTGTTTTCATTTTTCTGCATAATTGGTTTGTTCTGCATAATTCTCAGCCTGGGTTCTGTTTCCTTCAAATCCCCCAACTTCAAATACTCCTAGTTAACATTAATAAAATATAACTAGGATACGAGTTAGCCGATTAAATTTAGAACCCGATGATGTTCCGATTTTTCGATTTCGGTAAATTCGACGACGGAGCAAGTTGCTCCGAATTCAACGAAAATTGACGTGCTAGCTAAGTTTGACGTGTAGAACGTATTGGTGAAGTTAGTTTTTAGAAATTACGAGTTTTTATGAAGCGACCCGAAATAGGCCAATTTACGGTAAATTGAACCGGATTGTGTTTTAGTGGATTTAAGGTACATATGGACAATCCGATTTCGACGTTGACGATTATGAATAATGCCGGTTATTAGGAATTACTTTCGCGACAATTATTGACGTTTTGACTATTTTTCCATTTTCGGAATTTAGCGAATTAATTGATAACGATGCGGTGTTAATAAACGTAAATTTTGCGACAGTGTATTTATTAAAGAATACTTGTTGATGTGCAATGTGATGATTAAATTGAAGTTGTTAATAAATGCTTCCGATTTGTGAATGCATGACTTTTGATTAATGTATTAGTGATGTTTGCATAATGCAACTATGATGCGATGTTATATTTATCTTGTTTTGGATAAATTATGGCGATGTGGGCTTTATGCCAATTTGATGAGCGAAGATGTTGTTTTTGTGTTGTGTTGTTTTATTGTCGGGTCACATACATTTCATAAGCGAAGAGGGCTTTTATGCCAAGCGATGATGGCTTTTATGCCGAGCGAAGATCGGCTTTATGCCAAGTGTCCCTAATTACGGACAAAGCGATGGGTACCACATGCATAACATAGTCGTGTCTCATGGAGTCGGTTATGTTTATGTTTGAGTTGTTTGGCGTTGAGTTTTGTCGATTGATGAATGATATTAAATTGCGATGATATATGATGCGACGATGTTTGTGATGATATTGTGATGATGGGCTTTATGCCAAAAGCGAAGATGGGCTTTATGCCAAAAGCGAAGATGTGCTTTAGCCAATTTGTGATGATTTGTTTATGTTGCTTATATTATTAACATTAATTAATGTTGTTGGTTGATGTTGTTGTCTAAGACTGCCGTGTTAATTAGTGGCGTATAGCTTGTGATGATTTCGTAGTGATGAAAGTTTAGGTGTTGTTGCGATGAAGTATGCCGATGAGGTTATGACGATATAGTGTAGGTTATACACATTAGAATGACGATCGAAGTAAGTGAGGTTTGGATATATGTTGGAATGCACTTATTAACTTATATCCTTTATAATTCCGAAACTATATATATATATATATATATATATATATATATATATATTTATCATGCCTTTAATTTTATGTTTTGGTATCTCACCCTTTACTTGTTTCGGTACCTATATATTGGTAACGAGTTATGAAGGAGTCTATAGTCTATTAGTCGAGTCGGTGTCGCTCGATACGTAGCACTCGGGGGGAAATATTTATGTCGTCTTGTTGTTGTTGTTTTATTATTATTCCTTTTGTGAATAAGAACCATAATTCATAACAGCATGATTTTGATGAGGAAGTTTAATAAAGGAGATGTTTTGATTTCTATGAATCAATTTATGTTTTCCTGCGATGCTATGTATCCGAAATTATACTTTAAAGTAAATTGTTTTAAAGTGAGTTTTTTTGATGGTGTAACGCCTCAGAATTTAATTTATGAAATTTTAAAATTACTCTGATTCTTGCATATAAAACTTTGGGTAGAATTGGGGTGTTACATTGTCTACTCCCCAATGTCGTCAGATGGAGAGTTCTTGTCTGATAAGTTGCGATTGATAAGACTTCTTGATTAAGAATCTATATCCCCAATGAAGTTGCGTTACTATTGTGTTCACAAAGTAATCTCTTATCCGAGGCAGAATGTTTACCGATGATTTCTTTATTTCCCTAGTCAAGTTGTTGCATTTGGAAGTTCTTATTCAAGAATTGTCCCCTTTTCCCCAGTGTATCGATTATTCATCCGAGATTTCTCCTCTCCCCAGCGAAGAAATTTTCTTTCAAGGTGGTGGCACAATATTTCGCATTTCCCCAGTGGAGTTGTATTATATGAGATGTCTCATTTCTTCGTGCCCAGATGAACTATTTGACTTGGATTTCTATTTCGAGAACTCTCCCATCTCCCCAGCGAGTTCGATCTCGTTGATTGATGATAAGTGTTACAGCACCCGAGATGTATGCTATTGTGGATGCCCATCCCACATCCCTTTTATCCCTAGTAAAGATTTTTCTTATCAAAGATCGTTTGCGACTCTCCAATTGAGCTTCTTAAGGCCCCAGTTATCCACTCTCCGCTAGAGCTGTGTACAAATTTTCTCCTATCATTGACCAAAGATTAGTTGTTCCCCATGAAGTCAGAGGAATCTTTATTCTTGGTTAGATCCATTTTTGTTTGGTATCTTATCCAATGTCTTCCAATCTCTATTTGGCTTTCTTCATTAGAAGTTACAGTTTCAACCTGATCTTATCCAACGACGCTCAATTTCTATTTGGCATACCATATCAGAATCAACAGTTTCGTCCAGAATTACTTCTCCAGTGAAGTTTGCAATTCGTTTTTGCAACTCTTCTCGGTGATTGTAGCCTATTTCTATCGGTTACACAAGTTATTTCTCCCCGCAGAGTTTCATCTCTTTGAAGGTTTTCTCCCCAGTGGATTTTGCGATTTTTTTGCAAGTCTTATCAAGTTTTGGGTTGGTATTTGATTGTTCTTGATTAGCCATTCCCAGATGAAACATTTAATCGTGCATCATTACATTGCATCCTCAAAGTGTAATTTTCCATTATCTTTTGGAACTTTACTCCATAGAAAAAATTTCAAACATGAATTGAAACATAAGCCTTTATTGCCACTACGTTCCCTAGTGAATTTGTTAACTTCGGATCGTTTTCCCCATCCAGGTCTCTATCCTCAGTATCTCGGTTTCCATACATACAAGTATTCAGTTAATCATTCAATGTCCGTCAGTATACCGTTTGAATGTCAGTTTTGTCCTGATGATCGTTTCAGCAAGTGTTCTGGAAGTACACTCCGATCACTTTGCTTTGGGTCGAGTTTTGTCTCGTTACCCGTGCATGAAATCCAGTTGTCGTATTGGTCCTCATCTAGTTTGTTACGTCTAACTAGGTTCCATGAGTCGAGTTTTATCTTGTTTTGTTTCTTTCTCCTGGGATTCTTTCAGTTCCATCATACTGTCTATCTCGGGTTGAAACGTTGTCTCTTTATAACTATTGGGTTCAATCAGCTTTGTCTACTGTCTATCCTCTAGTTTGATACTAGCAAGTGCTCTGAGAAACATGTTCTCTCATCACTTTGCTTTGGGTCGAGTTTTGTCTCGTCGCCTGTGCATGAAATCCAGTTGTTGTCCTGGTACTCATCTAGTTTGTTTGTCTAACTAGGTTCCATGAGTCAAGTTTTATCTTGTTTTGTTTCTTACTCCTAGGATTCTTTCAGTTCCATCATACTGTCTATCTCGGGTTGAAACCTTTCCCCTTTACTCCGTGGATTCAATCAGCTTCGTCTACTGTCTATCTTCCGTTGGGATGGCTCTGTTATAACTATTGGATTCAATCAGCTTCGTCTACTGTCTATCCTCTAGTTTGAGAACAACAAGTGCTTTAAGAAGCATGCACTCTCATCACTCTACTATGGGTCGATTTTTGTCTCGTTTCCCGTGCGTAAAATCCAATTTTTGTCCTGGTACTCGTTCCTAGAAAGTGTCAGTCTTCTAGTTCTATCGAGTCGAGTTTTGTCTCGTTTGATGTCACTCCTTGGATTCAGTCAGCTTCGTCTACTATCTATCCTTGGTTGACTTGTCTCTTTCATACCTTCGGTTGTCACAGTTTTCACTGTCTACCCCTGGTTGAGACCAGCAGGTGTCCCAAGAATCACGCGCTCTAGTCACCCTGCTTATAGGACTCTTTTCGCAGTTGTCCTATTGTGTACATTTTTCAGAGTCTAGTTTTGTCTAGTCTTTGGATTTGAGTTTCATCTCATGGTTTGCGTTACAGTTTCGTCGTGACGTATATCTTTGGAAGGTTAATATTCATTAGCCCCCCACTTGTTAAAGCACAATGTTATTTGGCTTTTCTATAAAACCAATTTCATTTGGTATTCTTTGAGTCCAACATTCTCTGGCTCCTTTTGGAAAGTTTCACACTCCTTCTCAAGAGTGTAAATTTTTGGGTTTTTTGTATTCAATCCTCTTCCACTTTGAACACTCAAAGGTTTCCACCAGTTCTCGCTTATTAAGTAAATTCATGCATTATATTGCACTTTTTGCATAATTATAATTATTTAAAATATTTTTATTCATACAAAAAATGCATAAAAAATATTTTATGTACCAGATCTCAAAACAAACATATTGAGCATGGGACAATTAACTGAGAAGGGATATTTGATTCTCATGAAAGATCGAACGTTGCACCTCAAAGATAAGTCTGGACATCTGGTCACTGAAGTCGAAATGGAAAAGAATCAAATGTACAAGTTGAACCTGTTAATTCTTAAAAACTACACAATTTTTTGTGTGAATCGTAAATATAAGCAAATATTTTTATTTAATATTTTAAATTATTAATTCTTAAAAACTACATAATTTTTTGTGTGATTAAGTAGTTTAATAGTCTTACTCACACTCTTTAAAGTCATTCATATTAAATTTACATAAATTGAGCATGACATAAATTAATAAAAATGTATTTCAAATGAAAATAACCAATGCATATGAGATTGTGTAAAAAATGAACAAATTGTGAAGTGCTTCATACTAGTATTTAAATACTAGAGATTAGGTATTTCATTTTTAAAAAAGTTATTATTTTGATATTTTATTTCCTTATATTTTGTTCTTCAGTTTTACATTAATGTTTTTTTAATGTCTTTTGCTTAATCATTTACAAAAGAAAAGAAAGCCAAAAATAATTGGTGCCAAATAATAATTTAGAACAATTTCTTAAGCTTATTAAACATGAGTTGAATTATAAATTCGACATCTAATTAAATTTTAAATTTAATGTTTTTATGTTTCAAGTCTAAAATAAGACATAAATATTTCCCTAGTTTAAGTGATTAAGCTATATCATAGTTTTATTATGAAAGAAAAAATAGTTTTATTATATTTTGAAGAGAAAAATATAATTTATATTACAATCTTAAATATATAGAGATAAATAATATTAAAGTGTAACCATGTCTTTTTTTCTAGTTCATATTATACTTTTTTTTAATTATTATTCTCTTCTACTTATTGAAAAATATAAAGAATTCATTTTAATTTTTTTTAATACATATAGAGAATTATGGTTTTGCTATTCAAAAAGGAATAGCAACACAACTTGTTGGCTGTTTGTCTTCTATTTCAGTATTGATTAATTTTTTTATTAAAAAAGTAAAACTAAAAAAAATATAGTTTTCAAAATATTCTTAAGTAACACATTTAATGTCTTGTCAATATTTACTGTACTAAAATATAAATATCATGCAATCTCCTTACACTTGGTAAACGAAATATCCTCAATAAAAAATGTTATATGTTATTGAATCTATTAGAGTGACTTTGTCTTTAACCAAAAAATATCCCCATTCATATTTCATTCAATGGTTTCTAAAAATCTGTGTAAAATGGAGTCATCCCTTTAAATGTTAAACCTATTAATTTTTATTATTTTCAATATTATCTAAAAGATTATAATTGGGAATAGTGTAACTCCAACCTATCCCAACTGCCCTACAACCATTGAATAAAATCATAGGTATTATGGACAGGTACTTATATGTCTAGTAACTCATTATCATTGTTATCATTGTTATCATTGTTATTGTTAGATGAAATTTGCATAATTTTTAGTTTTGACATTTATATATGTCGCTCATTCTCCACATACTAAAACAAATTAGGGAAAATAAATTTAATGTCTAAATTTATAAATAAGATTTTTAAATAATATCAATGGATTTGAATGCAACATCAATTAGCATTATCACCTCTATATTCCCGAAAACAATCTTTTATATGTTCTTTAATATTTTTAAATTATTTTGTTCCTTTCTGGGGCTATTTGTAGCCAACCCCTACCATCAATCAGAAATAATATTAAAAGAAAGACGATTAAAATCTAAATTTAGATTTTGCATAGCAACAACAAATTTTAGCATGCACTCACTGCAAGAAATTTGACATATACCAACCGCAAAAATCAATGGTTAAAGGTAAAAAAAATCATTGGTAAAAGGCTAAATATCTATACCAATGGAAAAATTCTTCCGTTAACTACAATTTGTTATACCAACTACAATTTGTTGTCTCAATATCTTATACCAATGGAAAATTTTAGGACTTGGTCAAAATTTCAAAGATATAGTTAAGGTTAATTTCACTATTATATAACTTTATCCATCAATTATTTCCGTTAGAATAGGACGGAATTAGTCGTTGGTATATTAATTTTTTTACAAATAATTCATTCCTAAAATGTTTTTTTTAATAATATAAATTTTGACAATACTTTCAATATGCACCACATCATGAAAATGATAACAGGATCATGACAAATAGCTTGGCTGAATGAGCATAAACTTCTCACATTAAGCTACAACGACTTCCTCTACTATTGATCTAGCATCGTAATTAGATTTCACATGTTTGCTCTTTTCCCAACAACTATAACAAAATTAATACATAATAGCATAAAATGCATTAGGATATAGATTTCACATAATTAGTTATGGAAAAAACATAAATGATAGAGTGTTGGAATAAAATTAAATACAAGCAAAAGGAAGAAAAAAAGATATATTCTCTTGGGATGAGAAAAGTCCATTTCTTGGATCTCCAATTTCTTGAAAATGTCTAGCATTCATTATATTGCATTTCCTATGTAGCATTTATATCTTTGTATTTTGGGTCTCTATATATATAACCCATTTGTATCATCTTTGTTATTGTCTTGTTTCTGTCTTCAAATTGGTCTCAGAGCCAATGGCGAACATGATGAATCAGATGCCACTACCACAACTATCAAAGTCAAATTATGAAAATTGGAGTATCTAGATGAAGGAGCTTCTTGGATCTCTAGATGTGTGGGAAGTAACAAGGGATGGATTTGTAGAATCAACTGATACAACTGGGTGCACATCAGTCTAGAACAAGGCGTTGAAAGAGACGTGTCGAAAGACAAAATAACATTGTACATGTTGTTTAGGGTTGTTGATGAATCAACCTTTGAGAAGATTGTTGGTTTGACTAGGTCGAAAGCAGTGTGGGACACCTTTGAAAGAGCGTTCAGAGGAGCAGACAAAGTTAAGCAAGTTCGCTTGCAAACTCTTTAAGGTGAATTAGAAATAATGAAGATGAAGGAGATGAAGTCCGTGTCGGACTATGTAACGCGTATGCAAATGGTAGAAAACAAACTGAGTCAAAATGGAGAAGCATTGGGTGGTGCTCGTGTTGTCGAAATGATTTTGAAATCTTTGACAAACAAGTTTGAAAATATAGTATATGCAATAGAAGAATCAGAAAAAAATTCGAGATTTACTATCGAAGAAGTTGCAAGTTCTCTCGAAGGACACAGACAATGCAAGATGAAGACGGAGGAGGAGGCATCATATGATGCAAAATAAAACATGGATCTCGCCAAAGAAGAAAATGCACTATTCTCTCAAAAACTCCGTGGGAGAGGACGTGGCCGTGGAGAACGTGATGGTGGTCAAAGTTATCAAAATAACAACTTTTAAAGAGGACAATCAAGCCAACAAAACGGGCGTGGTAGAGGACGTGGTCAAAGAGGTGGTCGAACAAACTACCTAAACATTAAATGTTACAAATGAAACAAATAGGGGCACTATGCGAAGGACTGTCATTCCTATAATTTCTATAACTGTGGAAAAGTGGGACATCTTGTAAAAGATTGTCGTCTTAGAAAGAAGGTAAAAGAGACAACAAACTTTGCCCTACAGACAAGTTCGAATAAAGGTTTTCTACTAATGACTCAAAAGGAAGTAGACATAGAAAATGACACTATATGGTATCTTGACTCAGGAGCAAGTAACCCTATGTGTGGTGACAAACACTTATTAAGAGAGATTGAAAAAATTAAAGACGGCCATGCATCTTTCGGAGATGCGTTTAAAATAAAGGTCAAAGGAAAGGGCACAATCTGTTATGTGCAGAAGGATGACTTGATTAGGTCAGTCCAAGATGTATATTATGTACCAGATCTCAAAAACAAACATATTGAGTCTGGGACAATTAACTAAGAGGGGATATTTGATTCTCATGAAAGATCAAACGTTGCACCTCAAAGATAAGTCTGGACATCTGGTCGCTGAAGTCGAAATGGAGAAGAATCAAATGTACAAGTTGAATATGTTAATTCCTATAAACTACACAATTTTTTGTGTGAATCATAAATATAAGCAATTATTTTTATTTAATATTTTAAATTATTAATTCTTAAAAACTACACCATTTTTTGTGTGATTAAGTAGTTTAATAGTTTTACTCACACTCTTTAAAGTCATTCATATTAAATTGACATAAATTGAGCATGACATAAATTAATTAAAATGTATTTCAAATGAAAATAACCAATGCGTGTGAGATTGTGTAAAAAATGAACGAATTATGAAGTGCTTCATACTAGTATTTAAATAGTTTTCTCATATTTTTAATATATTGGATTTTCTTTGTTAATGTTTTTTACAATAACTCCTTATAAAGTATCTTACGTTGTATTTCAATTATCTTTATTATTATTATTATTATTATTATTATTATTATTATTATTATTATTATTATTATTATTATTATTATTATTATTATTATTGTTAGAACTTAAAAAAAAGTGTAGCGATTAAGTATTTCATTTTTAAAAAAGTTATTATTTTGATATTTTATTTCCTTGTATTTTGTTCTTCAGTTTTACGTTAATGTTTTTTTAATGTCTTTTGCTTAATTATTCATAAAAAAAAAAAAACAAAAATAATTGGTGCCAAATAATAATTTAGAACAATTTCTTGTGCTTATTAAACATGAGTTGAATTATAAATTAGACATCTAATTAAATCTTAAACTTACTGTTTTTATGTTTATTTATCTAGTTTAAGTGATTAAGCTATGTCATAGTTTTATTATGAAAGAAAATAATAGTTTTATTATATGTTGAAGAGAAAAATATAATTTATATTACAACCTTAAATATATAGAGATAAATATTATTAAAGTGTAACCATGTCTTTTTTTTTTCTAGTTCACATTATATGCTTTTTAATTATTATTCTCTTCTATTTATTGAAAAATATAAAGAATTTATTTTAAATTTTTTAATACATGTAGAGAATTATGGTTTTGCTATTCAAAAAGCTATAGCGGCATAACTTGATTCTTGTTTGTCTTCTATTTCAGTATTGATTAATTTGTTTATTAAAAAAATAAAACTAAAAAAAATATAGTTTTTAAAATATTCTTAAGTAATTTTGAAAAATAAATTTATTTTTCTTATATAAAATACTTTATTTTAATATTAGATTTAAATAATCTTTAAAATCTTTTTCAAAAGAATGATCTATAAGTTTTATGTTAATAACACATTCAATATCTTGTCAATATTTATTGTACTAAAATATAAATATCGTGTAATCTTCTTTACACTTGGTAAACAAAATATCCTCACTAAGAAATGTTATATGTTATTGAATCTATTAGAGTGAATTTGTCTTTAACCAAAAAAATATTCCCGTTCATATTTTATTCAATGGTTTCTAAAAATATGGGTAAAATGGAGTCATCCCGTTATATGTTAAACCTATTAATATTTATTATTTCCAATAATATCTAATGGATTATTTATAATTGGGAATAGTGTAACTCAAACCTATCTGAACTGCCTTACAACCCTGGAATAAAATCATAGGTATTATGGACACGTACTTATATCACAAATACATTGTTATTGTTAGAATAAAATTTGATATATGTCTAGTAACTCATTATCATTGTTATCATTAGATGAAATTTGCATAATTTATAGTTTTGGCATTAATATATGTCTCTCGTTCTCCACGTACTAAAACAAAATAGGAAAATAAATTTAATGTCTAAATTTATATATAAGATTTTTAAATAATATTAATGGATCTGAATGGAACATCAATTAGCATTATCATCTCCATATTCCCTAATAAAATCTTTTATATGTTCTTTAATATTTTTAAATTATTTGGTTCCCTGAGGGTATTTGTAGCCAACCCCTACAATCAACCAGAAATAATATTAAAATAAATTATTAAATTATTTTGTTCCTTTTGATGGTATTTGTAGCCAACCCCTACAATCAACCAAAAATAATATTAAAATATAGACGGTTAAAATCTAAATTTAGATTTTGCATAGCAACAACAAATTTTAGCATGCACTCACTACAAGAAATTTGACATATACCAACCGCAAAAATCAATGGACAAAGGTAAAAAAAAAATCATTGGTAAAAGGCTAAATATCTATACCAATGAAAAATTCTTTCGTCTACTATAATTTGCTATACCAACTGCAATTTGTTGTTTCAATATCTTATACCAATGGAAAATTTCAGGACTTGGTCAAAATTTCAGAGTTATAGTTAATGTTAATTTCACTATTTTATAATTTTATCAATCAATTATTTCCGTTAGAATAGGACAGAATTAGTCGTTGGTATATGTATTGTTTTACAAATATATCATTCCAAAAATGTTTTTTTTAATAATATAAATTTTGAAAATACTTTCAATAAGATTCACATCATGACAATGATAACAGGATCATGAGAAATAGCTTGGTTGAATGAGCATAAACTCCTCGCATTAAGCTACAACGACTTCCTCTACTATTGATCTAGCCATCGTAATTGGATTTCACTTTTTTTATCTCTTCCCAACAACTATAACAAAATTAATACATAAGAGCATAAAATGCATTAGGATATAGATTTCACATAATTAGTTATGGAAAAAACATAAATGATAGCACAAATGCATGATTGATGTATGTATCAACATAACCTTAGCCAATATGATTCTTCACTCAGGTAAAGGGAGACACATAGAGTGTAGGAATAAAATTAAATACAAGCAAAAGGAAGAAGAAAAGTTATATTCTCTTAGGATGAGAAAAGTCCATTTCTTGGATCTCCAATTTCTTGAAAATGTCTAGCATTTATTATACTGCATTTCTTATGTAGCATTTATATCTTTGTATTTTAGGTCTCTATACATAGAACCCATTTGTATCATCTTTGTTATTGTCTTGTTTCTGTCTTCAATTTGGCATCAGAGCCAATGGCGAACATGATGAATCAGATGCCACTGCCATAATTATCAAAATCAAATTATGAAAATTGGAGTATCTAGATGAAGGAGTTTCTTGGATCTCTAGATGCGTGGGAAGTAACAAGGGATGGGTTTGTAGAATCAACAGATACAACTGGGTACACATCAGTCTAGAATAAGGCGTTGAAATAGACGTGTCGAAAGACAAAACAACATTGTACATGTTGTTTAGGGTTGTTGATGAATCAACCTTTGAGAAGATTGTTGGTTTGACTAGGTCGAAAGCAGTGTGGGACACCTTTGAAAGAGCGTTCAGAGGAGCAGACAGAGTTAAGCTAGTTCGCTTGCAAACTCTTTGAGGTGAATTAGAAATAATGAAGATGAAGGAGACGAAGTCCGTGTCGGGCTACGTAACGCGTATGCAAATGGTAGAAAACAAACTGAGTCAAAATGGAGAAGCATTGAGTGGTGCTCGTGTTGTCGAAATGATTTTGAGATCTTTGAGAAACAAGTTTGAAAATATAGTATATGCAATAGAAGAATCAGAAAAAAATTTGAGATTTACTGTCGAAGAAGTTGTAAGTTCTCTCGAAGGACACAAACAACGCAAGATGAAGACGAAGGAGGAGGCATCATATGATGCAAGACAAAACAAGGATCTCGCCAGAGACGAAAATGCACATTCCTCTCAAACATTCTATGGGAGAGGTCGTGGCCGTGGAGAACGCGATGGTGGTCAAAGTTATCAAAATAACAACTTTAAAAGAGGACAATCAAGCCAACAAAACGGGCGTGGCAGAGGACGTGGTCAAAGAGGTGGTCGAACAAACTACCTAAACATTAAATGTTACAAATGAAATAAATAGGGGCACTATGCGAAGGACTGTAATTCCTATAATTTCTATAACTGTGGAAAAGTGGGACATCTTGTAAAAGATTGTCGTCTTAGAAAGAAGGTGAAAGAGACAACAAACTTTGCCCTAGAGACAAGTTCGAATGAAGGTTTTCTACTAATGACTCAAAAGGAAGTAGACATAGAAAATGACACTATATGGTATCTTGACTCAGGAGCAAGTAACCCTATGTGTGGTGACAAACACTTATTTAGAGAGATTGAAAAAATTAAAGACGGCCATGCATCTATCGGAGATGCGTTTAAAATAAAGGTCGAAGGAAAGGGCACAATCTGTTATGTGCAGAAGGATGATTTGATTAGGTCAATCCAAGATGTATATTATGTACCAGATCTCAAAAATAAACATATTGAGTCTGGGACAATTAACTAAGAGGGGATATTTGATTCTCATGAAAGATCAAACGTTGCACCTCAAAGATAAGTCTGGACATCTGGTCGCTGAAGTCGAAATGGAGAAGAATCAAATGTACAAGTTGAATATGTTAATTCCTATAAACTACACAATTTTTTGTGTGAATCATAAATATAAGCAATTATTTTTATTTAATATTTTAAATTATTAATTCTTAAAAACTACACCATTTTTTGTGTGATTAAGTAGTTTAATAGTTTTACTCACACTCTTTAAAGTCATTCATATTAAATTGACATAAATTGAGCATGAAATAAATAAATTAAAATGTATTTGAAATGAAAATAACAAATGTGTGTGAGATTGTGTAAAAAATGAACGAATTATGAAGTGCTTCATACTAGTATTTAAATAGTTTTCTCATATTTTTAATATATTGGATTTTCTTTGTTAATGTTTTTTAAAATAACTCCTTATAAGTATCTTACGTTGTATTTCAATTATCTTTATTATTATTATTATTATTATTATTATTATTATTATTATTATTATTATTATTATTATTATTATTATTATAATAATAATAATAATTATTATTATTATTATTATTATTATTATTATTATTATTATTATTGTGTTAGAACTTTAAAAAAATGTGTAGCGATTAAGTATTTCATTTTTAAAAAAGTTATTATTATGATATTTTATTTCCTTGTATTTTGTTCTTCAGTTTTACATTAATGTTTTTTTAATGTCTTTTGCTTAATTATTCATAAAAGAAAAGAAAACAAAAATAATTGATTCCAAATAATAATTGAGAACAATTTCTTGTGCTTATTGAATATGAGTTGAATTATAAATTAGACATCTAATTAAATCTTAAACTTAATGTTTTTATGCTTCAAGTCTAAAATAAGACATAAATATTTACCTAGTTTAAGTGATTAAGCTATATCATAGTTTTATGATGAAAGAAAAAATAGTTTTATTATATTTTGATGAGAAAAATATAATTTATATTACAACCTTAAATATATAGAAATAAATAATATTAAAGTGTAACTATGTCTTTTTTTTCCAGTTCAAATTATATGTTTTTTTAATTATCATTCTGTTCTACTTATTGAAAAATATAAAGAATTCATTTAAATTTTTTTTTAATACATATAGTGAATTATGGTTTTGCTATTCAAAAAGGAATAGCGACACAACTTATTGCCTATTTGTCAATATTTACTGTACTAAAATATAAATTTCATGTCATCGTCTTTACACTTGGTAAACCAAATATCCTCAATAAAAAATGTTATATGTTATTGAATCTATTAGAGTGACTTTGTCTATAACCAAAAAAATATCCCCGTTCATATTTTATTGAATGATTTCTAAAAATCTGTGTAAAATAGAGTTATTCCTTTAAATGTTAAACCTATTAATTTTATTATTTTCAATAATATCTAAAGGATTATTTATAATTGGGAATAGTGTAACTCCCACCTATCCCAACTGCCTTACAACCATTGACCACCTATCCCAACTGCCTTACAACCATTGAATAAAATCATAGGTATTATGGGGAGGTACTTATATCACAAATACATTGTTATTGTTATTTTAAATTTGATATATGTCTAGTAACTCAATATCATTGTTATCATTGTTATTGTTAGATGAAATTTGCATAATTTTTAATTTTGGCATTTATATATGTTTCTCATTCTCCACGTACTAAAAGGAAATTAAATTTAATGTCTAAATTTATAAATAAATTTTTTAAATAATATCAATGTATCTGAATGCAACATCAATTAGCATTATCATCTCCATGTTCCCAAATAAAATCTTTTATATGTTCTTTAATATTTTTAAATTATTTTGTTCCTTTCTGAGGGTATGTGTAGCCAACCCTACAATCAACCAGAAATAATATTAAAAGAAAGACGGTTAAAATCTAAATTTAGATTTTGCATAGCAACAACAAATTTTAGCATGCACTCACTACAAGAAATTTGACATATATCAACTGTAAAAACCAATGGATAAAGGTAAAATAAAATATCATTGGTAAAAGGCTAAATATCTATACCAATGGAAAAATTCTTCCATCAACTATAATTTGCTAAAACAACTGCAATTTGTTGTCTCAATATCTTATACCAATGGCAAATTTAAGGACTTAGTCAAAATTTCGAGCTATATTTAATGTTAATTTCACTATTTTATAACTTTATCCATCAATTATTTCCATTAGAATACGACGGAATTAGTCGTTCCTATATGAATTTTTTTTACAAGTATTTCATTCCTAAAATGTTTTTTTTTAATAATATATATTTTGACAATAATTTCAATATGCACCACATCATGAGAATGATAACAGGATCATGAGAAATAGCTTGGCTGAATGAGCATAAACTCCTCACATTAAGCTACAACGACTTCCTCTACTATTGATCTAGCCATCATAATTGGATTTCACTTGTTTGATCTCTTCCCAACAACTATAACAAAATTAATACATAAGAGCATAAAATGCATTAGGATATAGATTCCACATAATTAGTTTTGGAAAAAACATAAATGATAGCACAAATGCATGATTGATGTATGTATCAACAGAACCTTAGCCAATATGATTCTTCACTTAGGTAAAGGGAGACACATAGAGTGTTGGAATAAAATTAAATACAAGCAAAAGGAAGAAAAAAAGATATATTCTCTTGGGATGAGAAAAGTTCATTTCTTGGATCTCCAATTTCTTGAAAATGTCTAGCATTTATTATACTGCATTTCCTATGTAGCATTTATATCTTTGTATGTTGGGTCTCTATATATATAACCAATTTGGCATCAGAGCCAATGGTGAACATGATGAATCAGATGCCACTGCCACAACTATCAAAATCAAATTATGAAAATTGGAGTATCTAGATGAAGGAGCTTCTTGGATCTCTAGATGTGTGGGAAGTAACAAGGGATGGATTTGTAGAATCAACTGATACAACTGGGTGCACATCAGTCTAGAACAAGGCGTTGAAAGAGACGTGTCGAAAGACAAAACACCATTGTACATGTTGTTTAGGGTTGTTGATGAATCAACCTTTGAGAAGATTGTTGGTTTGACTAGGTCGAAAGCAGTGTGGGACCCTTTGAAAGAGCGTTCAGAGGAGCAGACAGAGTTAAGCAAGTTCGCTTGCAAACTTTTAAGGTGAATTAGAAATAATGAAGATGAAGGAGATGAAGTCCGTGTCGGACTACGTAACGCATATGCAAATGGTAGAAAACAAACTGAGTCAAAATGGAGAAGCATTGAGTGGTGCTCGTGTTGTCGAAATGATTTTGAGATCTTTGAGAAACAAGTTTGAAAATATAGTATATGCAATAGAAGAATCAGAAAAAAATTTGAGATTTACTGTCGAAGAAGTTGTAAGTTCTCTCGAAGGACACAAACAACGCAAGATGAAGACGAAGGAGGAGGCATCATATGATGCAAGACAAAACAAGGATCTCGCCAGAGACGAAAATGCACATTCCTCTCAAACATTCTATGGGAGAGGTCGTGGCCGTGGAGAACGCGATGGTGGTCAAAGTTATCAAAATAACAACTTTAAAAGAGGACAATCAAGCCAACAAAACGGGCGTGGCAGAGGACGTGGTCAAAGAGGTGGTCGAACAAACTACCTAAACATTAAATGTTACAAATGAAATAAATAGGGGCACTATGCGAAGGACTGTAATTCCTATAATTTCTATAACTGTGGAAAAGTGGGACATCTTGTAAAAGATTGTCGTCTTAAAAAGAAGGTGAAAGAGACAACAAACTTTGCCCTAGAGACAAGTTCGAATGAAGGTTTTCTACTAATGACTCAAAAGGAAGTAGACGTAGAAAATAACATTATATGGTATCTTGACTCAGGAGCAAGTAACCCTATGTGTGGCGACAAACACTTATTTAGAGAAATTGCAAAAATTAAATATGTCCATGCATCTTTCGGATGTGTGTTGAAAATAAAGGTCGAAGGAAATGGCACAATCTGTTATGTGCAGAAGGATGACTTGATTGGGTCAATCCAAGATGTATATTATGTACCAGATCTCAAAACAAACATATTGAGTATAAGATAATTAACTGAGAAGGGATATTTAATTCTCATGAAAGATAGAACGTTGCACCTCAAAGATAAGTTTGGACATCTGGTCGCTGAAGTCGAAATGGAGAAGAATCAAATGTTCAAGTTGAATTTGTTAATTCTTAAAAACTACTAAATTTTATGTGTGAATCGTAAATATAAGCAAATATTTTTGTTTAATATTTTAAATTATTAATTCTTAAAAACTACACAATTTTTTGTGTGATTAAGTAGTTTAATAGTTTTACTCACACTCTTTAAAGTCATTCATATTAAATTGACATAAATTGAGCATGACATAAATTAATTAAAATGTATTTCAAATGAAAATAACCAATGCGTGTGAGATTGTGTAAAAAATGAACGAATTATGAAGTGCTTCATACTAGTATTTAAATAGTTTTCTCATATTTTTAATATATTGGATTTTCTTTGTTAATGTTTTTTACAATAACTCCTTATAAGTATCTTACGTTGTATTTGAATTATTATTATTATTATTATTATTATTATTATTATTATTATTATTATTATTATTATTATTATTATTATTATTATTATTATTATTATTATTATTATTGTTAGAACTTAAAAAAGATGTGTAGCGATTAAGTATTTCATTTTTAAAAAAGTTATTATTTTGATATTTTATTTCCTTGTATTTTGTTCTTCAGTTTTACGTTAATGTTTTTTTATTGTCTTTTGCTTAATTATTCATAAATGAAAAGTAAACAAAAATAATTGGTGCCAAATAATAATTTAGAACAATTTCTTGTGCTTATTAAACATTAGTTGAATTATAAATTAGACATCTAATTAAATCTTAAACCTAATGTTTTTATGTTTATTTATCTAGTTTAAGTGATTAAGCTATGTCATAGTTTTATTATGAAAGAAAATAATAGTTTTATTATATTTTGAAGAGAAAAATATAATTTATAATACAACCTTAAATATATAGAGATAAATAATATTAAAGTGTAACCATGTCTTTTTTTTCTAGTTCACATTATATGTTTTTTTAATTATTATTCTCTTCTATTTATTGAAAAATATAAAGAATTCATTTTAAATTTTTTTAATACATGTAGAGAATTATGGTTTTGCTATTCAAAAAGGTATAGCGGCACAACTTGTTTCTTGTTTGTCTTCTATTTCAGTATTGATTAATTTGTTTATTAAAAAAATAAAACTAAAAAAAAATATAGTTTTTAAAATATTCTTAAGTTACTTTGAAAAATAAATTTATTTTTCTTATATAAAATACTTTATTTTAATATTAGATTTAAATAATCTTTAAAATCTTTTTCAAAAGAATGATCTATAAGTTTTATGTTAATAACACATTCAATGTCTTGTCAATATTTAATGTATTAAAATATAAATATCATGTAATCTTCTTTACACTTGGTAAACAAAATATCTCAATAAGAAATACTATATGTTATTGAATCTATTAGAGTGAATTTGTCTTTAACCAAAAAATATTCCCGTTCATATTTTATTCAATGGTTTCTAAAAATATGTGTAAAATGGAGTCATCCCGTTAAATGTTAAACCTATTAATATACATTATTTTCAATAATATCTAAAGGATTATTTATAATTGGGAATAGTGTAACTCCAACCTATCTGAACTGCCATACAATCGTTGAATAAAATCATAGGTATTATGGGCAGGTACTTATATCACAAATACATTGTTATTGTTAGAATAAAATTTAATATATGTCTAGTAACTCATTATCATTGTTATCATTGTTATTGTTAGATGAAATTTGCATAATTTTTAGTTTTGACATTTATATATGTCGCTCATTCTCCACGTACTAAAACAAATTAGGGAAAATAAATTTAATGTGTAAATTTATAAATAAGATTTTTAAATAATATCAATGGATTTGAATGCAACATCAACTAGCATTATCACCTCTATATTCCCGAATAAAATCTTTTATATGTTCTTTAGTATTTTTTAATTATTTTGTTCCTTTTTGGGCTATTTGTAGCCAACCCTTACAATCGATCAGAAATAATATTAAAAGAAAGACGATTAAAATCTAAATTTAGATTTTGCATAGCAACAACAAATTTTAGCATGCACTCACTACAAGAAATTTGATATATACCAACCGCAAAAATCAATGGTTAAAGGTAAAAAAAATCATTGGTAAAAGCCTAAATATCTATACCAATGGAAAAATTCTTCCGTTCAGGACTTGGTCAAAATTTCAGAGATATAGTTAAGGTTAATTTCACTATTTTATAACTTTATCCATCAATTATTTCCGTTAGAATAGGACGGAATTAGTCGTTGGTATATTAATTTTTTTACAAATATTTTATTCCTAAAATGTTTTTTTTAATAATATAAATTTTGACAATACTTTCAATATGCACCACATCATGAAAATGATAACAGGATCATGACAAATAGCTTGGCTGAATGAGCATAAACTTCTCACATTAAGCTACAACGACTTCCTCTACTATTGATCTAGCATCGTAATTAGATTTCACTTGTTTGATCTTTTCCCAACAACTATAACAAAATTAATACATAATAGCATAAAATGCATTAGGATATAGATTTCACATAATTAGTTATGGAAAAAACATAAATGATAGAGTGTTGGAATAAAATTAAATACAAGCAAAAGGAAGAAGAAAAGTTATATTCTCTTTGGATGAGAAAAGTCCATTTCTTGAATCTCCAACTTCTTGAAAATGTCTAGCATTTGTTATACTGCATTTCCTATGTAGCATTTATATCTTTGTATTTTGGATCTCTATATATAGAACTCATTTGTATAATCTTTGTTATTGTCTTGTTTCTGTCTTCAAATTGACATTAGAGCCAATGGAGAACATGATGAATCAGATGCCACTTCCACAACTATCAAAATCAAATTATGAAAATTGGAGTATCTAGATGAAGGAGCTTCTTGGATCTCTAGATGCGTGGGAAGTAATAATGGATGGGTTTGTAGAACCAACTGATACAACAGGGTACACATCAGTCCAGAACAAGGCGTTGAAAGAGACGTGATCGAAAGACAAAACAACATTGTACATGTTGTTTAGTGTTACACCCCTTTTAAATACACCGCAAATTAATATTTAAATCAGAGTTAACATAACGAAAGGGTGTCATAATTATTTAGAAACATAAAATCTCATTCAACATGTCATGCTTTTACTGAAGAACTTTATTTAAAATATAATTCAAAATCCAACAATATGTTCTACACAGCGGAAAATAGAACCAAAACGGAATAAACTTCAATTCATAAGTATTCCAACATAAACCAAAAGGAAACAAGTTCAATTTGATGATTAAAAAACAATCGTTCCCCAGTGTTATAACTACCAGAGCATGACACTGACACGCGAACAATCTACATAGCATAACTCGAGGCTATCCTCACCAGCTCCTAAGCGGCTAACACTTCAATCTAAAATCCTCAAAGTAAGGGTGAGATTTCATCAACAATTAAAATGCATTATACGTTTCTTTAAAACAATAAGACAATCAATACATTATTCCACCCTCATTAGTATATTCAGATTCCAGTTCACAAATACAAATCACACAGATCAATATGCATATAACAACAATAAATGAAATTATAACACTGGAAACCATCCTAACATGTTATAATTCCACATGCAATGCAGACTCAATGCATGTGGTAGCAAAACGTGAACTAAGTCACCAACATCGATTCGTCCATAATCACCTAGACAGGAATCCAGCCTCACCACCCATAATCACCTGAGAACGGTTATTGGCAATACGAGCCAAATTCCATACAATGGGAATTAACTCCACCAGAATGTATATGCATGCACATCAAAAGCATGCAACATTCAAACAAGGAACATGATAAGACAACGTCATTCCATACATGGTTAACACCATCAAACACCAGTTTTGTTTTCACTGTTTTCAATTTCAATTGATCCCATTCATCACCAACAGCCATAGTACAACAGAAAAAATAATTATTAAATGTTTTCTCATCCAATTAACAACAAAACTACACTTTCTAATTAATAAACAATCAACCTACACCTATTAACCATTCTTATTAATTCCAATTGAGGTTTTTACGTCGGATCGTATCATTAGGGCACAACCTAGAAATTCTAATTCGAGATTCCTAACGCATCAATTCATCCTATTGATTATCAAAACCTATAAGCCATATTAATCAGACCAAATCACCCCTTACCTCGCGATGATTCTTCGAATTTCTGATGCCTTGACTTTTCCTCTTTCTCTTCTCTTCTCAAAAGCACGTAGAATGAAAACTCTAATTCTCTTCTCTTTATTCCTTTATTTAGTCCTTTTTATTATTCCAAATAATAGAAATAAATTAATTAGAATAAGTAGAGCCGTTTACTCCACACACCCTCCAATTTATCTTCACACCTCCAACACTCCCATTTATTTAACTAATTAATTAAATCCAATAATTCAAAAATACCAGTAATTAAACTTCTAATTAATTTAATAATTAAAATTCTAATTATTTAATAATTGAATTATTTGGGGTGTCACATTTAGGATTGTCGATGAATCAACCTTTGAGATGATTGTTGGTTTGACTATGTCGAAAGCAGTGTGGGACACCTTTGAAAGAGCGTTCAGAGGAGAAGATAGAGTTAAGAAAGTTCGCTTGCAAACTCTTTGAGGTGAATTAGAAATAATGAAGATGAAGGAGACGAAGTCCGTGTCGGGCTACGTAACGCGTATGCAAATGGTAGAAAACAAACTGAGTCAAAATGGAGAAGCATTGGGTGGTGCTCGTGTTGTCGAAATGATTTTGAAATCTTTGACAAACAAGTTTGAAAATATAGTATATGCAATAGAAGAATCGGAAAAAAATTCGAGATTTACTATCGAAGAAGTTGCAAGTTCTCTCGAAGGACACAGACAACGCAAGGTGAAGACGAAGGAGGAGGCATCATATGATGCAAAATAAAACATGGATCTCGCCAAAGAAGAAAATGCACTCTTCTCTCAAAAACTCCGTGGGAGAGGACGTGGCCGTGGAGAACGTGATGGTGGTCAAAGTTATCAAAATAACAACTTTAAAAGAGGACAATCAAGCCAACAAAACGGGCGTGGTAGAGGACGTGGTCAAAGAGGTGGTCGAACAAACTACCTAAACATTAAATGTTACAAATGAAACAAATAGGGGCACTATGCGAAGGACTGTAATTCCTATAATTTCTATAACTGTGGAAAAGTGGGACATCTTGTAAAAGATTGTCGTCTTAGAAAGAAGGTGAAAGAGACAACAAACTTTGCCCTAGAGACAAGTTCGAATGAAGGTTTTCTACTAATGACTCAAAAGGAAGTAGACGTAGAAAATAACATTATATGGTATCTTGACTCAGGAGCAAGTAACCCTATGTGTGGCGACAAACACTTATTTAGAGAAATTGCAAAAATTAAATATGTCCATGCATCTTTCGGATGTGTGTTGAAAATAAAGGTCGAAGGAAATGGCACAATCTATTATGTGCAGAAGGATGACTTGATTGGGTCAATCCAAGATGTATATTATGTACCAGATCTCAAAACAAACATATTGAGTATAAGATAATTAACTGAGAAGGGATATTTAATTCTCATGAAAGATAGAACGTTGCACCTCAAAGATAAGTTTGGACATCTGGTCGCTGAAGTCGAAATGGAGAAGAATCAAATGTTCAAGTTGAATTTGTTAATTCTTAAAAACTACTAAATTTTATGTGTGAATCGTAAATATAAGCAAATATTTTTGTTTAATATTTTAAATTATTAATTCTTAAAAACTACACAATTTTTTGTGTGATTAAGTAGTTTAATAGTTTTACTCACACTCTTTAAAGTCATTCATATTAAATTGACATGAATTGAGCATGACATAAATTAATAAAAATGTACTTCAAATAAAAATAACAAATGCATGTGAGATTGTGTAAAAAATAACAAATTATGAAGCGCTTCATACTAGTATTTAAATAGTTTTCTCATATTTTCTATATATTGGATTTTCTTTTTTAATGTTTTTTACAATAACTCTTTATAAGTATCTCACGTTTTATTTCAATTATTTTGCTTATTATTATTATTATTATTATTATTATTATTATTATTATTATTATTATTATTATTATTATTATTATTATTATTATTATTATTATTATTATTATTATTATTATTATTATTATTATTATTATTATTATTATTGTGTTAGAACTTAAAAAAAAATATGTAGAGATTTTATTTTTTAAAAATTTATTATTTCGATATTTTATTTCCTTATATTTTGTTCTTCAGTTTTACATTAATGTTTTTTTAATGTCTTTTGCTTAATCATTCACAAAAGAAAAGAAAGCAAGAATAATTGGTGCCAAATAATAATTTAGAACAATTTCTTGTGCTTATTAAACATGAGTTGAATTATAAATTAAACATCTAATTAAATCTTAAACTTAATGTTTTTATGCTTCAAGTCTAAAATAAGACATAAATATTTACCTAATTTTAGTTATTAAGCTATATCATGGTTTTATTATGAAAGAAAAAAATAGTTTTATTATATTTTGATGAGAAAAATATAATTTATATTACAACCTTAAATATATAGAGATAAATAATATTAAAGTGTAACTATGTCTTTTTTTTCTAGTTCAAATTATATGTTTTTTTAATTATCATTCTCATCTAGTTATTGAAAAATATAATGAATTCATTTTAAATTTTTCTTAATATATATAGAGAATTATGGTTTTGCTATTCAAAAAGGAATAGCGGCACAACTTATTGCCTATTTGTCTTCTATTTCAGTATTGATTTATTTTTTTTATTAAAAAATAAAACTAAAAAGATATAGTTTTTAAAATATTCTTAAGAAATTTTGTAAAAATAAATTTATTTTTCTTAAATAATTTTTTTTATTTTAATATTAGATTTAAATAATCTTTAAAGTCTTTTTCAAAAGAATGACCTATATGTTTTATGGTAACTAACACATTTAATGTCTTGTCAATATTTACTGTACTAAAATATAAATATCATGTCATCCTCTTTACACTTGGTAAAGCAAATATCCTCAATAAAAAATGTTATATGTTATTGAATCTATTAAGGTGACTTTGTCTTTAACCAAAAAATATCCCCGTTCATATTTTATTGAATGGTTTCTAAAAATCTGTGTAAAATGGAGTCATTCCTTTAAATGTTAAACCTATTAATTTTTATTATAATTTGTTATACCAATGAAAAATTATTTCGTCTACTATAATTTGTTATACCAACTGCATTTTGTTGTTTCAATATCTTATACCAATGGAAAATTTCAGGACTTGGTCAAAATTTTAGAGTTATAGTTAATGTTAATTTCACTATTTTATAATTTTATCCATCAATTATTTCCGTTAGAATAGGACAGAATTAGTCGTTGGTATATGTATTTTTTTACAAATATATCATTCCTAAAATGTTTTTTTTAATAATATAAATTTTGACAATAATTTCAATATGCACCACATCATGAGAAAGATAACAGGATCATGAGAAATAGCTTGGCTGAATGAGCATAAACTCCTCACATTAAGCTACAACGACTTCCTCTACTATTGATCTAGCCATAATAATTGGATTTCACTTGTTTGATCTCTTCCCAACAACTAAAACAAAATTAATACATAAGAGCATAAAATGCATTAGGATATAGATTTCACATAATTAGTTTTGGAAAAAACATAAATGATAGCACAAATGCATGATTGATGTATGTATCAACAGAACCTTAGCCAATATGATTCTTCACTTAGGTAAAGGGAGACACATAGAGTGTTGGAATAAAATTAAATACAAGCAAAAGGAAGAAAAAAAGATATATTCTCTTGGGATGAGAAAAGTCCATTTCTTGGATATCCAATACCTTGAAAATGTCTAGCATTTTTTATACTGCATTTCCTATGTAGCATTTATATCTTTGTATGTTGGGTCTCTCTATATATAACACATTTGTATCATCTTTGTTATTGTCTTGTTTCTGTCTTCAAGTTGGTCTCAGAGCCAATGGCGAACATGATGAATCAGATGCCACTACCACAACTATCAAAATCAAATTATGAAAATTGGAGTATCTAGATGAAGGAGCTTCTTGGATCTCTAGATGTGTGGGAAGTAACAAGGGATGGATTTGTAGAATCAATCGATACAACCGGTGCACATCGCCTAGAACAAGGCGTTGAAAGAGACGTGTCGAAAGACAAAACACCATTGTACATGTTGTTTAGGGTTGTTGATGAATCAACCTTTGAGAAGATTGTTGGTTTGACTAGGTCGAAAGTAGTGTGGGACACGTTTGAAAGAGCGTTCAGAGGAGCAGACTGAGTTAAGCAAGTTCGCTTGTAAACTCTTTAAGGTGAATTAGAAATAATGAAGATGAAGGAGATGAAGTCCGTGTCGGACTACGTAACGCGTATGCAAATGATAGAAAACAAACTGAGTCAAAATGGAGAAGCATTGAGTGGTGCTCGTGTTGTCGAAATGATTTTGAGATCTTTGAGAAACAAGTTTGAAAATATAGTATATGCAATAGAAGAATCAGAAAAAAATTCGAGATTTACTATCGAAGAAGTTGCAAGTTCTCTCGAAGGACACAGACAATGCAAGATGAAGACGGAGGAGGAGGCATCATATGATGCAAAATAAAACATGGATCTCGCCAAAGAAGAAAATGCACTCTTCTCTCAAAAACTCCGTGGGAGAGGACGTGGCCGTGGAGAACGTGATGGTGGTCAAAGTTATCAAAATAACAACTTTAAAAGAGGACAATCAAGCCAACAAAACGGGCGTGGTAGAGGACGTGGTCAAAGAGGTGGTCGAACAAACTACCTAAACATTAAATGTTACAAATGAAACAAATAGGGGCACTATGCGAAGGACTGTCATTCCTATAATTTCTATAACTGTGGAAAAGTGGGACATCTTGTAAAAGATTGTCGTCTTAGAAAGAAGGTAAAAGAGACAACAAACTTTGCCCTACAGACAAGTTCGAATAAAGGTTTTCTACTAATGACTCAAAAGGAAGTAGACATAGAAAATGACACTATATGGTATCTTGACTCAGGAGCAAGTAACCCTATGTGTGGTGACAAACACTTATTTAGAGAGATTGAAAAAATTAAAGACGGCCATGCATCTATCGGAGATGCGTTTAAAATAAAGGTCGAAGGAAAGGGCACAATCTGTTATGTGCAGAAGGATGATTTGATTAGGTCAATCCAAGATGTATATTATGTACCAGATCTCAAAAATAAACATATTGAGTCTGGGACAATTAACTAAGAGGGGATATTTGATTCTCATGAAAGATCAAACGTTGCACCTCAAAGATAAGTCTGGACATCTGGTCGCTGAAGTCGAAATGGAGAAGAATCAAATGTACAAGTTGAATATGTTAATTCCTATAAACTACACAATTTTTTGTGTGAATCATAAATATAAGCAATTATTTTTTTTTAATATTTTAAATTATTAATTCATAAAAACTACACCATTTTTTGTGTGATTAAGTAGTTTAATAGTTTTACTCACACTCTCTAAAGTCATTCATATTAAATTGACATAAATTGAGCATGACATAAATTAATTAAAATGTATTTCAAATGAAAATAACCAATGCGTGTGAGACTGTGTAAAAAATGAACGAATTATGAAGTGCTTCATACTAGTATTTAAATAGTTTTCTCATATTTTTAATATATTGGATATTCTTTGTTAATGTTTTTTACAATAACTCCTTATAAGTATATTACGTTGTATTTCAATTATCTTTATTATTATTATTATTATTATTATTATTATTATTATTATTATTATTATTATTATTATTATTGTGTTAGAACTTAAAAAAGATGTGTAGCGATTAAGTATTTCATTTTTAAAAAAGTTATTATTTTGATATTTTATTTCCTTGTATTTTGTTCTTCAGTTTTACGTTAATGTTTTTTAATGTCTTTTGCTTAATTATTCATAAATGAAAAGAAAACAAAAATAATTGGTGCCAAATAATAATTTAGAACAATTTCTTGTGCTTATTAAACATGAGTCGAATTATAAATTAGACATCAAATTAAATCTTGAACTTCATGTTTTTATGTTTATTTATCTAGTTTAAGTGATTAAGCTATGTCATAGTTTTATTATGAAAGAAAATAATAGTTTTATTATATTTTGAAGAGAAAAATATAATTTATATTACAACCTTAAATATATATAGATAAATAATATTAAAGTGTAACCATGTCTTTTTTTTTTCTAGTTCACATTATATGTTTTTGTAATTATTATTCTCTTCTATTTATTGAAAAATATAAAGAATTCATTTTAAATTTTTTTAATACATGTAGAGAATTATGGTTTTGCTATTCAAAAAGGTATAGCGGCACAACTTGTTTCTTGTTTGTCTTCTATTTCAGTATTGAGTAATTTGTTTATTAAAAAAATAAAACTAAAAAAAATATAGTTTTTAAAATATTCTTAAGTAATTTTGAAAAATAAATTTATTTTTCTTATATAAAATACTTTATTTTAATATTAGATTTAAATTATCTTTAAAATCTTTTTCAAAAGAATGATCTATAAGTTTTATGTTAATAACACATTCAATGTCTTGTCAATATCTACTGTACTAAAATATAAATATCATGTAATCTTCTTTACACTTGGTAAACAATATATCCTCAATAAGAAATGTTATATGTTATTGAATCTATTAGAGTGAATTTGTGTTTAACCAAAAAAATATTCCCGTTCATATTTTATTCAACGGTTTCTAAAAATATGTGTAAAATGGAGTCATCCCGTTAAATGTTAAACCTATTAATATTTATTATTTTCAATAATATCTAATGGATTATTTATAATTGGGAATAGTGTAACTCCAACCTATCTCGAATCGCTTTACAACCGTGGAATAAAATCATAGGTATTATGGATGTACTTATATCACAAATACATTGTTATTGTTAGAATAAAATTTGATATATGTCTAGTAACTCATTATCATTGTTATCATTAGATGAAATTTGCATAATTTATAGTTTTGGCATTTATATATGTCTCTCGTTCCACGTACTAAAACAAAATAGGAAAATAAATTTAATGTTTAAATTTATATATAAGATTTTAATAATATCAATGGATCCGAATGCAACATCAATTAGCATTATCATCTCCATATTCCCTAATAAAATCTTTTATATGTTCTTTAATATTTTTAAATTATTTTGTTCCCGAGGGTATTTGTAGCCAACCCTACAATCAACCGAAATAATATTAAAATAAAGAATTAAATTATTTTGTTCTTTTGATGGTATTTGTAGCCAACCCTACAATCAACCGAAATAATATTAAAATAAAGACAGCTAAAATCTAAATTTAGATTTTGCATAGCAACAACTAATTTTAGCATGCACTCACTACAAGAAATTTGACATATACCAACCGCAAAAATCAATGGACAAAGGTAAAAAAAAATCATTGGTAAAAGGCTAAATATCTATACCAATGAAAAATTCCTTCGTCTACTATAATTTGCTATACCAACTGCAATTTGTTGTTTCAATATCTTATACCAATGGAAAATTTCAGGACTTGGTCAAAATTTCAGAGTTATGGTTAATGTTAATTTCACTATTTTATAATTTTATCCATCAATTATTTCCGTTAGAATAGGACAGAATTAGTCACTGGTATATGTATTTTTTTTCAAATATATCATTCCTAAAATGTTTTTTTTTTAATAATATAAATTTTGACAATACTTTTAATAAGCATCACATCATGACAATGATAACAGGATCATGAGAAATAGCTTGGTTGAATGAGCATAGACTCCTGGCATTAAGCTACAACGACTTCCTCTTAATCTAGCCATCGTAATTGGATTTCACTTGTTTTATCTCTTCCCAACAACTATAAAAAAATTAATACATAAGAGCATAAAATGCATTAGGATATAGATTTCACATAATTAGTTATGGAAAAAACATAAATGATAGCACAAATGCATGATTGATGTATGTATCAACAGAACCTTAGCCAATATGATTCTTCACTCAGGTAAAGGGAGACACATAGAGTGTTGGAGGTTTACCTGAAGGTTGTCTGTAACGCCCTGTTTTAATTAATAATATATTATATTAATATTTTCGAATTACCGATCGATATTTATTTGGCGTCGAGAATATTCATATTAATTAATATATCTATTAATTTATCTGCGACGCTTGTGTTCGGTCCGAGTTTTATTCCGCTCGGTTCGGTAAAATATTATTCGATCCGATATTTAATTCTAATTATTTTAATTGATTGAATTAATAATATTGGTAGATATGTTTGTGTGTTAATTTATATTAATAAATTAGGAGTGTGAGGATTAATTGGGAGGAATTGGGTTTACACCTTAGTTTACTAGTAAGGTTATCATAAAACCACTTTCCTCACTTTCTTTCCATCCAAACACTTTCCTTGTTTTTCTTTCCAACCTAACACACCAAAACCAAACAAGAGCATGTGAGGAACCTAGTAGAAAGTAACTTATAAAACCACATTTTTCCTCATTTCTTCCCATTTGAAAAACAAAAGCCAAAAATAGAAACATAGAGGAAAGAAGAGGGTTTTGGCATGAGAAGAACAAGAGGAGAAGATGAGGGAGATCTTGAGCAAGAGAGGAAGCTTGAGGTTGAGCTTTGGAGCATCACCATGGATCAACCAAACTAGAGGTAAGGGGTTTGATTTCTTCCATTTCATTATAGTTAGGGTTTGATGATATATGTTGGATTTGGGGAAAAATTGATAGTAGAGTTTTATGATTTTGTTGGTTGATTGTTGAAATGTTTAGAGGAGTTGAAAATTGGTGTTGAGGTTTTGAGTTGGGTGTTTGATGGTGATTTCCATTTCTTGTTGTTAGGGTTGGTGGAATTAGTTTGGATTGAGGAAAAGATTAATGGTTGGGTTATAGGGTTTAATTGATTGTTGAAATGTTTAGAAGGATTGAATTTGGAATAGAGATTATGGGTGTGGTATTGATGGTATTGTAGTGTATGAAATTATAAAATGAAATGGGAAAAGAAAATAAGAAAAACTGTTAACTGGTATAAAATGGAAAGAAACAAAAAAACATAAATACACTGTCTGTTTGCTGGCACGATGAAGAAGATGGAATAGGGGGGTGAAGGACGTGGGAGGCGCCCACCTCATGAAGAGGGGCGGCCGTCCCATCCTTCAAGGCCCTCGCCTCAACCTTAAGGCACCCCTAAGGCGTCCGCCTCATGGGGATTGCATGTGGCCAGCGAAAATTTCCATTTTCCGTGTCTGTTTCCATTTTTTTTCTGTTTTCATTTTTCTGCATAATTGGTTTGTTCTGCATAATTCTCAGCCTGGGTTCTGTTTCCTTCAAATCCCCCAACTTCAAATACTCCTAGTTAACATTAATAAAATATAACTAGGATACGAGTTAGCCGATTAAATTTAGAACCCGATGATGTTCCGATTTTTCGATTTCGAATTACGACTGAGCAAGTTGTTCGAATTCAACGAAAATTGACGTTAGCTAAGTTTGACGTAGAACGTATTGGTGAAGTTAGTTTTTAGAAATTACGAGTTTTATGAAGCGACCGAATAGGCCAATTTACTAAATTGAACCGGATTGTGTTTTAGTGGATTTAAGGTACATATGGACAATCCGATTTCGCTGACGATTATGAATAATGCCGTTATTAGGAATTACTTTCGACAATTATTGACGTTTTGACTATTTTTCCATTTTCGGAATTTAGCGAATTAATTGATAACGATGCGGTGTTAATAAACGTAAATTTTGCGACAGTGTATTTATTAAAGAATACTTGTTGATGTGCAATGTGATGATTAAATTGAAGTTGTTAATAAATGCTTCCGATTTGTGAATGCATGACTTTTGATTAATGTATTAGTGATGCTTGCATAATGCAACTATGATGCGATGTTATATTTATCTTGTTTTGGATAAATTATGGCGATGTGGGCTTTATGCCAATTTGATGAGCGAAGATGTTGTTTTTGTGTTGTGTTGTTTTATTGTCGGGTCACATACATTTCATAAGCGAAGAGGGCTTTTATGCCAAGCGATGATGGCTTTTATGCCGAGCGAAGATCGGCTTTATGCCAAGTGTCCCTAATTACGGACAAAGCGATGGGTACCACATGCATAACATAGTCGTGTCTCATGGAGTTATGTTTATGTTTGAGTTGTTTGGCTGAGTTTTGTCGATTGATGAATGATATTAAATTGCGATGATATATGATGCGACGATGTTTGTGATGATATTGTGATGATGGGCTTTATGCCAAAAGCGAAGATGGGCTTTATGCCAAAAGCGAAGATGGGCTTTAGCCAATTTGTGATGATTTGTTTATGTTGCTTATATTATTAACATTAATTAATGTTGTTGGTTGATGTTGTTGTCTAAGACTGCCGTGTTAATTAGTGGCGTATAGCTTGTGATGATTTCGTAGTGATGAAAGTTTAGGTGTTGTTGAAGTATGCCGATGAGGTTATGACGATATAGTGTAGGTTATACACATTAGAATGACGATCGAAGTAAGTGAGGTTTGGATATATGTTGGAATGCACTTATTAACTTATATCCTTTATAATTCCGAAACTATATATATATATATATATATATATATATATATATATATATATATATTTATCATGCCTTTAATTTTATGTTTTGGAGTATCTCACCCTTTACTTGTTTCCACCTATATATTGGTAACGTTGTTATGAAGACGGAGTCTATAGCTGCTGTTAGTCGAGTCGGTGTCGCTCTGATACGTAGCACTCGGGGGGAAATATTTATGTCGTCTTGTTGTTGTTGTTTTATTATTATTCCTTTTGTGAATAAGAACCATAATTCATAACAGCATGATTTTGATGAGGAAGTTTAATAAAGGAGATGTTTTGATTTCTATGAATCAATTTATGTTTTCCTGCGATGCTATGTATCCGAAATTATACTTTAAAGTAAATTGTTTTAAAGTGAGTTTTTTTGATGGTGTAACGCCTCAGAATTTAATTTATGAAATTTTAAAATTACTCTGATTCTTGCATATAAAACTTTGGGTAGAATTGGTGTTACATTGTCTACTCCCAATGTCGCCGATGGAGAGTCTTGTCGATAAGTTGCGATTGATAAGACTTCTTGATTAAGAATCTATATCCCAATGAAGTTGCGTTACTATTGTGTTCACAAAGTAATCTTTATCCGAGTAATGTTTACCGATGATTTCTTTATTTCTAGTCAAGTTGTTGCATTTGGAAGTTCTTATTCAAGAATTGTCCCTTTTCCCAAAGTATCGATTATTCATCCGAGATTTCTCCTCCCCAAGAAATTTTCTTTCAAGGTGGTGGCACAATATTTCGTGATTTCAAAGTGGAGTTGTATGATGAGATGTCTCATTTCTTCGTGCCTATGAACTATTTGACTTGGATTTCTATTTGAGAACTCTCCCATCTCCCAATGAGTTCGATCTGTTGATTGATGATAAGTGTTACAAAGACCCGAGATGTATGCTATTGTGGATGCCCATCCCACATCCCTTTATCCCTAGTAAAGATTTTTCTTATCAAAGATCGTTGACTCTCCAATTGAGCTTTAAGGCCCCAGTTATCCACTCTCCGCTAGAGTCGGTACAAATTTTCTCTATCATTGACCAAAGATTAGTTGTTCCCGAAGTCGAGGAATCTTTATTCTTGGTTAGATCCATTTTGTTTGGTATCTTATCCAATGTCTTCCAATCTCTATTTGGCTTTCTTCATTAGAAGTTATTCAACCGATCTTATCCAACGACGCCAATTTCTATTTGGCATACCATACGTAATCAACAGCCCCAATTACTTCCAAAGGAAGTTTGCAATTGCTTTTGCAACTCTTCGGTGATTGTAGCCTATTTCTATCGGTTACACAAGTTATTTCTCCCCAGAGTTTCATCTCTTTGAAGGTTTTCTCCCAAAGGATTTTGCGATTTTTGCAAGTCTTATCAAGTTTTGGGTTGGTATTTGATTGTTCTTGATTAGCCATTCGGATGAAACATTTAATCGTGCATCATTACATTGCATCCTCAAAGTGTAATTTTCCATTATCTTTTGGAACTTTACTCCATAGAAAAATTTCAAACATGAATTGAAACATAAGCCTTTATTGCCACGCTCCCTAGTGAATTTGTTAACTGGATCGCTTTCCCCATCCGTGTCTCTATCCTCGTATCTCGGTTTCCATACATACAAGTATTGCTAATCATTCAATGTCCGAGATACCGCTTGAATGTCGGGCTTTGTCCGATGATCGTTTCAAAGTGTTCGAAGTACACCGATCACTTTGCTTTGGGTCGAGTTTTGTCTGTTACCTGCATGAAATCCAGCTTGTCGTATTGGTCCTCATCTAGTTTGTTACGCCTAACTAGGTTCCATGAGTCGAGTTTTATCTTGTTTTGTTTCTTTCTCCTGGGATTCTTTCGGCCCATCATACTGTCTATCTCGGGTTGAAACGTTGTCTCTTTATAACTATTGGGTTCAATCAGCTTTGTCTACTGTCTATCCTCTAGTTTGATACTAGCAAGTGCTCTGAGAAACATGTTCTCTCATCACTTTGCTTTGGGTCGAGTTTTGTCTCGTCGCCTGTGCATGAAATCCAGTTGTTGTCCTGGTACTCATCTAGTTTGTTTGTCTAACTAGGTTCCATGAGTCAAGTTTTATCTTGTTTTGTTTCTTACTCCTAGGATTCTTTCAGTTCCATCATACTGTCTATCTCGGGTTGAAACCTTTCCCCTTTACTCCGTGGATTCAATCGCTTCGCTGTATCTTCCGTTGGGATATCTTATAACTATTGGATTCAATCGCTTCTCTGCTCATCCTCTAGTTTGAGAACAACAAGTGCTTTAAGAAGCATGCACTCTCATCACTCTACTATGGGTCGATTTTTGTCTCGTTTCCCGTGCGTAAAATCCAATTTTTGTCCTGGTACTCGTTCCTAGAAAGTGTCACTTCTAGTTCTATCGAGTCAGTTTTGTCTCGCTTGATGTCACTCCTTGGATTCGCTGCCTACTATCTATCCTTGGTTGACTTGTCTCTTCATACCTTGTTGCTTTTCACCGCTCACCTCGGTTGAGACCAGCAGGTGTCCCAAGAATCACGCGCTCTAGTCACCCTGCTTATAGGACTCTTTTCGCAGTTGTCCTATTGTGTACATTTTTCCGAGTCTAGTTTTGTCTAGTCTTTGGATTTGAGTTTCATCTCATGGTTTGCCGCTGGTGACGTATATCTTTGGAAGGTTAATATTCATTAGCCCCCCACTTGTTAAAGCACAATGTTATTTGGCTTTTCTATAAAACCAATTTCATTTGGTATTCTTTGAGTCCAACATTCTCTCGCTCCTTTTGGAAAGTTTCACACTCCTTCTCAAGAGTGTAAATTTTTGGGTTTTTTGTATTCAATCCTCTTCCACTTTGAACACTCAAAGGTTTCCACTTCCGCTTATTAAGTAAATTCATGCATTATATTGCACTTTTGCATAATTATAATTATTTAAAATATTTTTATTCATACAAAAAATGCATAAAAAATATTTTATGTACCAGATCTCAAAACAAACATATTGAGCATGGGACAATTAACTGAGAAGGGATATTTGATTCTCATGAAAGATCGAACGTTGCACCTCAAAGATAAGTCTGGACATCTCGTCACTGAAGTCGAAATGGAAAAGAATCAAATGTACAAGTTGAACTCATTAATTTTAAAACTACACAATTTTTGTGTGAATCGAAATATAAGCAAATATTTTTATTTAATATTTTAAATTATTAATTCTTAAAAACTACATAATTTTTTGTGTGATTAAGTAGTTTAATAGTCTTACTCACACTCTTTAAAGTCATTCATATTAAATTTACATAAATTGAGCATGACATAAATTAATAAAAATGTATTTCAAATGAAAATAACCAATGCATATGAGATTGTGTAAAAAATGAACAAATTGTGAAGTGCTTCATACTAGTATTTAAATACTAGAGATTAGGTATTTCATTTTTAAAAAAGTTATTATTTTGATATTTTATTTCCTTATATTTTGTTCTTCAGTTTTACATTAATGTTTTTTTAATGTCTTTTGCTTAATCATTTACAAAAGAAAAGAAAGCCAAAAATAATTGGTGCCAAATAATAATTTAGAACAATTTCTTAAGCTTATTAAACATGAGTTGAATTATAAATTCGACATCTAATTAAATTTTAAATTTAATGTTTTTATGTTTCAAGTCTAAAATAAGACATAAATATTTCCCTAGTTTAAGTGATTAAGCTATATCATAGTTTTATTATGAAAGAAAAAATAGTTTTATTATATTTTGAAGAGAAAAATATAATTTATATTACAATCTTAAATATATAGAGATAAATAATATTAAAGTGTAACCATGTCTTTTTTTCTAGTTCATATTATACTTTTTTAATTATTATTCTCTTCTACTTATTGAAAAATATAAAGAATTCATTTTAATTTTTTTTAATACATATAGAGAATTATGGTTTTGCTATTCAAAAAGGAATAGCAACACAACTTGTTGGCTGTTTGTCTTCTATTTCAGTATTGATTAATTTTTTTATTAAAAAAGTAAAACTAAAAAAAATATAGTTTTCAAAATATTCTTAAGTAACACATTTAATGTCTTGTCAATATTTACTGTACTAAAATATAAATATCATGCAATCTCCTTACACTTGGTAAACGAAATATCCTCAATAAAAAATGTTATATGTTATTGAATCTATTAGAGTGACTTTGTCTTTAACCAAAAAATATCCCCATTCATATTTCATTCAATGGTTTCTAAAAATCTGTGTAAAATGGAGTCATCCCTTTAAATGTTAAACCTATTAATTTTATTATTTTCAATATTATCTAAAAGATTATAATTGGGAATAGTGTAACTCAACCTATCCCAACTGCCTACAACCATTGAATAAAATCATAGGTATTATGGATGGTACTTATATGTCTAGTAACTCATTATCATTGTTATCATTGTTATCATTGTTATTGTTAGATGAAATTTGCATAATTTTTAGTTTTGACATTTATATATGTCGCCATTCTCCACATACTAAAACAAATTAGGAAAATAAATTTAATGTCTAAATTTATAAATAAGATTTTAAATAATATCAATGGATTTGAATGCAACATCAATTAGCATTATCACCTCTATATTCGAAAACAATCTTTTATATGTTCTTTAATATTTTTAAATTATTTTGTTCCTTTCTGGGCTATTTGTAGCCAACCCTACCATCAATCGAAATAATATTAAAAGAAAGACGATTAAAATCTAAATTTAGATTTTGTATAGCAACAACAAATTTTAGCATGCACTCACTGAAATTTGACATATACCAACCGAAAATCAATGGTTAAAGGTAAAAAAATCATTGGTAAAAGGCTAAATATCTATACCAATGGAAAAATTCTTCCGTTAACTATAATTTGTTATACCAACTACAATTTGTTGTCTCAATATCTTATACCAATGGAAAATTTTAGGACTTGGTCAAAATTTCAAAGATATAGTTAATGTTAATTTCACTATTATATAACTTTATCCATCAATTATTTTTAGAATAGGACGAATTAGTCGTTGGTATATTAATTTTTACAAATAATTCATTCCTAAAATGTTTTTTTAATAATATAAATTTTGACAATACTTTCAATATGCACCACATCATGAAAATGATAACAGGATCATGAGAAATAGCTTAATGAATGAGCATAAACTTCTCACATTAAGCTACAACGACTTCCTCTACTATTGATCTAGCATCGTAATTAGATTTCACATGTTTGCTCTTTTCCCAACAACTATAACAAAATTAATACATAATAGCATAAAATGCATTAGGATATAGATTTCATAATTAGTTATGGAAAAACATAAATGATAGAGTGTTGGAATAAAATTAAATACAAGCAAAAGGAAGAAAAAGATATATTCTCTTGGGATGAGAAAGTCCATTTCTTGGATCTCCAATTTCTTGAAAATGTCTAGCATTCATTATATTGCATTTCCTATGTAGCATTTATATCTTTGTATTTTGGGTCTCTATATATAACCCATTTGTATCATCTTTGTTATTGTCTTGTTTCGTCTTCAAATTGGTCTCGAGCCAATGGCGAACATGATGAATCGATGCCACTACCACAACTATCAAAATCAAATTATGAAAATTGGAGTATCTAGATGAAGGAGCTTCTGGATCTCTAGATGTGGGAAGTAACAAGGATGGATTTGTAGAATCAATCGATACAACTGGGTACATCGTCTAGAACAAGGCGTTGAAAGAGACGTGTCGAAAGACAAAACAACATTGTACATGTTGTTTAGGGTTGTTGATGAATCAACCTTTGAGAAGATTGTTGGTTTGACTAGGTCGAAAGCAAGTGGGACACCTTTGAAAGAGCGCTCAGAGGAGCAGACAGTTAAGCAAGTTCGCTGCAAACTCTTTAAGGTGAATTAGAAATAATGAAGATGAAGGAGATGAAGTCCGTGTCGGACTATGTAACGCGTATGCAAATGGTAGAAAACAAACCGAGTCAAAATGGAGAAGCATTGGTGCTCGTGTTGTCGAAATGATTTTGAAATCTTTGACAAACAAGTTTGAAAATATAGTATATGCAATAGAAGAATCGGAAAAAACGAGATTTATTGAAGTTCAAACAACGCAAGATGAAGACGGAGGAGGAGGCATCATATGATGCATAAAACATGATGAAAAAGAAAATGCACTATTCTCTCAAACTCCGTGGGAGAGGACGTGGCCGTGGAGAACGTGATGGTGGTCAAAGTTATCAAAATAACAACTTTTAAAGAGGACAATCAAGCCAACAAAACGGGCGTGGCAGAGGACGTGGTCAAAGAGGTGGTCGAACAAACTACCTAAACATTAAATGTTACAAATGAAACAAATAGGGGCACTATGCGAAGGACTGTCATTCCTATAATTTCTATAATCAGGAAAAGTGGGACATCTTGTAAAAGATTGTCGTCTTAGAAAGAAGGTAAAAGAGACAACAAACTTTGCCCTACAGACAAGTTCGAATAAAGGTTTTCTACTAATGACTCAAAAGGAAGTAGACATAGAAAATGACACTATATGGTATCTTGACTCAGGAGCAAGTAACCCTATGTGTGGTGACAAACACTTATTAAGAGAGATTGAAAAAATTAAAGACGGCCATGCATCTTTCGGAGATGCGTTTAAAATAAAGGTCAAAGGAAAGGGCACAATCTGTTATGTGCAGAAGGATGACTTGATTAGGTCAATCCAAGATGTATATTATGTACCAGATCTCAAAAACAAACATATTGAGTCTGGGACAATTAACTAAGAGGGGATATTTGATTCTCATGAAAGATCAAACGTTGCACCTCAAAGATAAGTCTGGACATCTGGGCGCTGAAGTCGAAATGGAGAAGAATCAAATGTACAAGTTGAATATGTTAATTCCTATAAACTACACAATTTTTTGTGTGAATCATAAATATAAGCAATTATTTTTATTTAATATTTTAAATTATTAATTCTTAAAAACTACACCATTTTTTGTGTGATTAAGTAGTTTAATAGTTTTACTCACACTCTTTAAAGTCATTCATATTAAATTGACATAAATTGAGCATGACATAAATTAATTAAAATGTATTTCAAATGAAAATAACCAATGTGTGTGAGATTGTGTAAAAAATGAACGAATTATGAAGTGCTTCATACTAGTATTTAAATAGTTTTCTCATATTTTTAATATATTGGATTTTCTTTGTTAATGTTTTTTACAATAACTCCTTATAAGTATCTTACGTTGTATTTCAATTATCTTATTATTATTATTATTATTATTATTATTATTATTATTATTATTATTATTATTATTATTATTATTATTATTATTATTATTATTATTATTATTATTATGTTAGAACTTAAAAAAAGTGTAGCGATTAAGTATTTCATTTTTAAAAAAGTTATTATTTTGATATTTTATTTCCTTGTATTTTGTTCTTCAGTTTTACGTTAATGTTTTTTTAATGTCTTTTGCTTAATTATTCATAAAAAAAAAACAAAAATAATTGGTGCCAAATAATAATTTAGAACAATTTCTTGTGCTTATTAAACATGAGTTGAATTATAAATTAGACATCTAATTAAATCTTAAACTTAATGTTTTTATGTTTATTTATCTAGTTTAAGTGATTAAGCTATGTCATAGTTTTATTATGAAAGAAAATAATAGTTTTATTATATTTTGAAGAGAAAAATATAATTTATATTACAACCTTAAATATATAGAGATAAATAATATTAAAGTGTAACCATGTCTTTTTTTTCTAGTTCACATTATATGTTTTTTTAATTATTATTCTCTTCTATTTATTGAAAAATATAAAGAATTCATTTTAAATTTTTTTAATACATGTAGAGAATTATGGTTTTGCTATTCAAAAAGGTATAGCGGCACAACTTGTTTCTTGTTTGTCTTCTATTTCAGTATTGATTAATTTGTTTATTAAAAAAATAAAATTAAAAAAATATAGTTTTTAAAATATTCTTAAGTAATTTTGAAAAATAAATTTATTTTTCTTATATAAAATACTTTATTTTAATATTAGATTTAAATAATCTTTAAAATCTTTTTCAAAAGAATGATCTATAAGTTTTATGTTAATAACACATTCAATGTCTTGTCAATATTTATTGTACTAAAATATAAATATCATGTAATCTTCTTTACACTTGGTAAACAAAATATCCTCAATAAGAAATGTTATATGTTATTGAATCTATTAGAGTGAATTTGTCTTTAACCAAAAATATTCCCGTTCATATTTTATTCAATGGTTTCTAAAAATATGTGTAAAATGGAGTCATCCGTTAAATGTTAAACCTATTAATATTTATTATTTCCAATAATATCTAATGGATTATTTATAATTGGGAATAGTGTAACTCAAACCTATCTCGAATCGCCTTACAACCATTGAATAAAATCATAGGTATTATGGACAGGTACTTATATCACAAATACATTGTTATTGTTAGAATAAAATTTGATATATGTCTAGTAACTCATTATCATTGTTATCATTAGATGAAATTTGCATAATTTATAGTTTTGGCATTTATATATGTCTCTCGTTCTCCACGTACTAAAACAAAATAGGGAAAATAAATTTAATGTTTAAATTTATATATAAGATTTTTAAATAATATCAATGGATCTGAATGCAACATCAATTAGCATTATCATCTCCATATTCCCTAATAAAATCTTTTATATGTTCTTTAATATTTTTAAATTATTTTGTTCCCTGAGGGTATTTGTAGCCAACCCCTACAATCAACCAGAAATAATATTAAAATAAAGAATTAAATTATTTTGTTCTTTTTGATGGTATTTGTAGCCAACCCCTACAATCAACCAGAAATAATATTAAAATAAAGACAGCTAAAATCTAAATTTAGATTTTGCATAGCAACAACTAATTTTAGCATGCACTCACTACAAGAAATTTGACATATACCAACCGCAAAAATCAATGGACAAAGGTAAAAAAAATCATTGGTAAAAGGCTAAATATCTATACCAATGAAAAATTCTTTCGTCTACTATAATTTGCTATACCAACTGCAATTTGTTGTTTCAATATCTTATACCAATGGAAAATTTCAGGACTTGGTCAAAATTTCAGAGTTATAGTTAATGTTAATTTCACTATTTTATAATTTTATCCATCAATTATTTCCGTTAGAATAGGACAGAATTAGTCGTTGGTATATGTATTGTTTTACAAATATATCATTCCTAAAATGTTTTTTAATAATATAAATTTTGACAATACTTTCAATAAGATCACATCATGACAATGATAACAGGATCATGAGAAATAGCTTGGTTGAATGAGCATAAACTCTCGCATTAAGCTACAACGACTTCCTCTACTATTGATCTAGCCATCGAATTGGATTTCACTTTTTTATCTCTTCCCAACAACTATAACAAAATTAATACATAAGAGCATAAAATGCATTAGGATATAGATTTCACATAATTAGTTATGGAAAAAACATAAATGATAGCACAAATGCATGATTGATGTATGTATCAACATAACCTTAGCCAATATGATTCTTCACTCAGTAAAGGGAGACACATAGAGTGTAGGAATAAAATTAAATACAAGCAAAAGGAAGAAAAAAGATATATTCTCTTAGGATGAGAAAAGTCCATTTCTTGGATCTCCAATTTCTTGAAAATGTCTAGCATTTATTATAATCGCATTTCTATGTAGCATTTATATCTTTGTATTTTAGGTCTCTATATATAAACCCATTTGTATCATCTTTGTTATTGTCTTGTTTCGTCTTCAATTTGGCATCGAGCCAATGGCGAACATGATGAATCGATGCCACGCCATAATTATCAAAATCAAATTATGAAAATTGGAGTATCTAGATGAAGGAGTTTCTTGGATCTCTAGATGCGTGGAAGTAACAAGGGATGGGTTTGTAGAATCAATGATACAACTGGGTACACATCAGTCTAGAACAAGGCGTTGAAAGAGACGTGTCGAAAGACAAAACAACATTGTACATGTTGTTTAGGGTTGTTGATGAATCAACCTTTGAGAAGATTGTTGGTTTGACTAGGTCGAAGCAAGTGGGGACACCTTTGAAAGAGCGTCAGAGGAGCAGACAGAGTTAAGCAAGTTCGCTTGCAAACTCTTTGAGGTGAATTAGAAATAATGAAGATGAAGGAGACGAAGTCCGTGTCGGACTACGTAACGCGTATGCAAATGGTAGAAAACAAACTGAGTCAAAATGGAGAAGCATTGAGTGGTGCTCGTGTTGTCGAAATGATTTTGAGATCTTTGACAAACAAGTTTGAAAATATAGTATATGCAATAGAAGAATCGGAAAAAAATTCGAGAGTTAATGTCGAAGAAGTTGCAAGTTCTCTCGAAGCACACAAACAACGCAAGATGAAGACGAAGGAGGAGGCATCATATGATGCAAAACAAAACAAGGATCTCGCCAGAGATGAAAATGCACTCTTCTCTCAAAAATTATGTGGGAGAGGACATGGCCGTGGAGAACGCGATGGTGGTCAAAGTTATCAAAATAACAACTTTAAAAGAGGACAATCAAGCCAACAAAACGGGCGTGGCAGAGGACGTGGTCAAAGAGGTGGTCGAACAAACTACCTAAACATTAAATGTTACAAATGAAACAAATAGGGGCACTATGCGAAGGACTGTCATTCCTATAATTTCTATAACTGTGGAAAAGTGGGACATCTTGTAAAAGATTGTCGTCTTAGAAAGAAGGTGAAAGAGACAACAAACTTTGCCCTAGAGACAAGTTCGAATGAAGGTTTTCTACTAATGACTCAAAAGGAAGTAGACATAGAAAATGACACTATATGGTATCTTGACTCAGGAGCAAGTAACCCTATGTGTGGTGACAAACACTTATTAAGAGAGATTGAAAAAATTAAAGACGGCCATGCATCTATCGGAGATGCGTTTAAAATAAAGGTCGAAGGAAAGGGCACAAACTGTTATGTGCAGAAGGATGACTTGATTGGGTCAATCCAAGCTGTATATTATGTACCAGATCTCAAAAACAAACATATTGATTCTGGGACAATTAACTGAGAGGGGATATTTGATTCTCATGAAAGATCAAACGTTGCACCTCACAGATAAGTTTGGACATCTGGTCGCTGAAGTCGAAATGGAGAAGAATCGAATGTACAAGTTGAATATGTTAATTCCTATAAATTACACAATTTTTTGTATGAATCATAAATATAAGCAATTATTTTTATTTAATATTTTAAATTATTAATTCTTAAAAACTACACCATTTTTTGTGTGATTAAGTAGTTTAATAGTTTTACTCACACTCTTTAAAGTCATTCATATTAAATTGACATAAATTGAGCATGAAATAAATAAATTAAAATGTATTTGAAATGAAAATAACAAATGTGTGTGAGATTGTGTAAAAAATGAACGAATTATGAAGTGCTTCATACTAGTATTTAAATAGTTTTCTATATTTTAATATATTGATTTTCTTTGTTAATGTTTTTAAAATAACTCCTTATAAGTATCTTACGTTGTATTTCAATTATCTTTATTATTATTATTATTATTATTATTATTATTATTATTATTATTATTATTATTATTATTATTATAATATTATAATATAATAATAATAATTATTATTATTATTATTATTATTATTGTGTTAGAACTTTAAAAAATGTGTAGCGATTAAGTATTTTTAAAAAGTTATTATTATGATATTTTATTTCCTTGTATTTTGTTCTTCAGTTTTACATTAATGTTTTTTAATGTCTTTTGCTTAATTATTCATAAAAGAAAAAAACAAAATAATTGATTCCAAATAATAATTGAGAACAATTTCTTGTGCTTATTAAATATGAGTTGAATTATAAATTAGACATCTAATTAAATCTTAAACTTAATGTTTTTATGTTCAAGTCTAAAATAAGACATAAATATTTACCTAGTTTAAGTGATTAAGCTATATCATAGTTTTATTATGAAAGAAAAAATAGTTTTATTATATTTTGATGAGAAAATATAATTTATATTACAACCTTAAATATATAGAAATAAATAATATTAAAGTGTAACCATGTCTTTTTTTTTCATTATATGTTTTTTAATTATCATTCTCTTCTACTTATTGAAAAATATAAAGAATTCATTTAAATTTTTTAATACATATAGTGAATTATGGTTTTGCTATTCAAAAGGAATAGCGACACAACTTATTGCCTATTTGTCAATATTTATTGTACTAAAATATAAATTTCATGTCATCTCTTTACACTTGGTAAAACCAAATATCCTCAATAAAAAATGTTATATGTTATTGAATCTATTAGAGTGACTTTTGTCTATAACCAAAAAATATCCCCTGTTCATATTTTATTGAATGATTTCTAAAAATCTGTGTAAAATAGAGTTATTCCTTTAAATGTTAAACCTATTAATTTTATTATTTCAATATCTATATTATTTATAATTGGGAATAGTAACCCCACCTATCCCAACTGTTCTACAATTATTGACCACCTATCCTAACTGCCTTACAACCATTGACCACCTATCCTAACCGCTTACAAACCATTGAATAAAATCATAGGTATTATGGGAGGTACTTATATCACAAATACATTGTTATTGTTATTTTAAATTTGATATATGTCTAGTAACTCAATATCATTGTTATTGTTAGATGAAATTTGCATAATTTTAATTTTGGCATTTATATATGTTTCTCATTCTCCACGTACTAAAAGGAAATTATTTAATGTCTAAATTTATAAATAAATTTTTAAATAATATCAATGTATCTCGAATGCAACATCAATTAGCATTATCATCTCCATGTTCCCAAATAAAAATTTTATATGTTCTTTAATATTTTTAAATTATTTTGTTCCTTTCTCGAGGGTATTTGTAGCCAACCCTACAATCAACCGAAATAATATTAAAAGAAAGACGGTTAAAATCTAAATTTAGATTTTGCATAGCAACAACAAATTTTAGCATGCACTCACTACAAGAAACATATATCAACCAAAAACCAATGGATAAAGGTAAAATAAAACATCATTGTAAAAGGCTAAATATCTATACCAATGGAAAAATTCTTCCATCAACTATAATTTGCTAAACAACTGCAATTTGTTGTCTCAATATCTTATACCAATGGCAAATTTAAGGACTTAGTCAAAATTTCCGAGCTATATTTAATGTTAATTTCACTATTTTATAACTTTATCCATCAATTATTTCTAATACGACGGAATTAGTCGTCTTATATGAATTTTTTTTACAAGTATTTCATTCCTAAAATGTTTTTTAATAATATATATTTGACAATAATTTCAATATGCACCACATCATGAGAATGATAAGGATCATGAGAAATAGCTTGGTTAATGAGCATAAACTCCTCACATTAAGCTACAACGACTTCCTCTACTATTGATCTAGCCATCATAATTGGATTTCACTTGTTTGATCTCTTCCCAACAACTATAACAAAATTAATACATAAGAGCAAATGCATTAGGATATAGATTCCACATAATTAGTTTTGGAAAAACATAAATGATAGCACAAATGCATGATTGATGTATGTATCAATGTAACCTTAGCCAATATGATTCTTCACTTAGGTAAAGAGACACATAGAGTGTTGGAATAAAATTAAATACAAGCAAAAGGAAGAAAAAAGATATATTCTCTTGGATGAGAAAAGTCCATTTCTTGATCTCCAATTTCTTGAAAATGTCTAGCATTTATTATAATCGCATTTCCTATGTAGCATTTATATCTTTGTATGTTGGGTCTCTATATATATAACCAATTTGGCATCGTGAGCCAATGGTAACATGATGAATCGATGCCACCGCCACAACTATCAAAATCAAATTATGAAAATTGGAGTATCTAGATGAAGGAGCTTCTTGGATCTCTAGATGTGTGGGAAGTAACAAGGATGGATTTGTAGAATCAATCGATACAACCTGGGTGCACATCGCCTAGAACAAGGCGTTGAAAGAGCGTGTCAAAGACAAAACACCATTGTACATGTTGTTTAGGGTGTTGATGAATCAACCTTTGAGAAGATTGTTGGTTTGACTAGGTCGAAAGTGCGTGGGACACCTTGAAAGAGCGTCAGAGGAGCAGACAGAGTTAAGCAAGTTCGCTTGCAAACTTTTTAAGGTGAATTAGAAATAATGAAGATGAAGGAGATGAAGTCCGTCGGACTCACGAACGATATGCAAATGGTAGAAAACAAACCGAGTCAAAATGGAGAAGCTGAGTGGTGCTCGTGATGTCGAAATGATTTTGAATCTTTGACAAACAAGTTTGAAAATATAGTATATGCAATAGAAGAATCGGAAAAATTCGAGATTTACTATCAAGAAGTTGCAAGTTCTCGAAGGACAAACAACGCAAGGTGAAGACGAAGGAGGAGGCATCATATGATGCAAAATAAAACATGGATCTCGCCAAAGAAGAAAATGCACTCTCTCTCAAAACTCGTGGGAGAGGACGTGGCCGTGGAGAACGGATGGTGGTCAAAGTTATCAAAATAACAACTTTAAAAGAGGACAATCAAGCCAACAAACGGGCGTGGCAGAGGACGTGGTCAAAGAGGTGGTCGAACAAACTACTTAAACATTAAATGTTACAAATGAAACAAATAGGGCACTATATAAGGACGTAATTCCTATAATTTCTATAACTGTGAAAAGTGGGACATCTTGTAAAAAGATTGTCTTAGAAAGAAGGTGAAAGAGACAACAAACTTTGCCCTAGAGACAAGTCGAATGGTTTTCTACTAATGACTCAAAAGGAAGTAGACATAGAAAATGATACTATATGGTATCTTGACTGAGAGTAACCCTATGTGTGGTGACAAACACTTATTTAGAGAGATTGAAAAATTAAAGATGGCCATGCATCTTTTAGATATGCAAAATAAAGGTCGAAGGAAAGGGCACAACTGTTTGCGTAAGGATGACTTGATTAGTCAATCCAAGATGTATATTATGTACCGATCTCAAAACAAAATATTTGAGTGGGACAATTAACTAAGAGGATATTTGATTCTCATGAAAGATCAAACGTTGCACCTCAAAGATAAGTCGACATCTTGTCAAGTCGAAATGGAGAAGAATCAAATGTACAAGTTGAATATGTTAATTCTATAAACTACACAATTTTGTGTGAATCATAAATATAAGCAATTATTTTTATTTAATATTTTAAATTATAAATTCTTAAACTACACCATTTTTTGTATGATTAAGTAGTTTAATAGTTTTACTCACACTCTTTAAAGTCATTCATATTAAATTGACATAAATTGAGCATGACATAAATTAATTAAAATGTATTTCAAATGAAAATAACCAATGCGTGAGATTGTGTAAAATGAACGAATTATGAAGTGCTTCATACTAGTATTTAAATAGTTTTCTCATATTTTAATATATTGGATTTTCTTTGTTAATGTTTTTACAATAACTCCTTATAAGTATCTTACGTTGTATTTGAATTATTATTATTATTATTATTATTATTATTATTATTATTATTATTATTATTATTATTATTATTATTATTATTATTATTATTGTGTTAGAACTTTAAAAGTGTAGCGATTAAGTATTTCATTTTAAAAGTTATTATTTTGATATTTTATTTCCTTGTATTTTGTTCTTCAGTTTTACGTTATGTTTTTTATTGTCTTTTGCTTAATTATTCATAAATGAAAAGTAAACAAAAATAATTGGTGCCAAATAATAATTTAGAACAATTTCTTGTGCTTATTAAACATTAGTTGAATTATAAATTAGACATCTAATTAAATCTTAAACCTAATGTTTTTATGTTTATTTATCTAGTTTAAGTGATTAAGCTATGTCATAGTTTTATTATGAAAGAAAATAATAGTTTTATTATATTTTGAAGAGAAAAATATAATTTATAATACAACCTTAAATATATAGAGATAAATAATATTAAAGTGTAACCATGTCTTTTTTCTAGTTCACATTATATGTTTTTAATTATTATCTCTTCTATTTATTGAAAAATATAAAGAATTCATTTTAAATTTTTTAATACATGTAGAATTATGGTTTTGCTATTCAAAAGGTATAAAGGCACAACTTGTTTCTTGTTTGTCTTCTATTTCAGTATTGATTAATTTGTTTATTAAAAAAATAAAACTAAAAAAAAATATAGTTTTTAAAATATTCTTAAGTTACTTTGAAAAATAAATTTATTTTTCTTATATAAAATACTTTATTTTAATATTAGATTTAAATAATCTTTAAAATCTTTTTCAAAAGAATGATCTATAAGTTTTATGTTAATAACACATTCAATGTCTTGTCAATATTTAATGTATTAAAATATAAATATCATGTAATCTTCTTTACACTTGGTAAACAAAATATCTCAATAAGAAATACTATATGTTATTGAATCTATTAGAGTGAATTTGTCTTTAACCAAAAAATATTCCCGTTCATATTTTATTCAATGGTTTCTAAAAATATGTGTAAAATGGAGTCATCCCGTTAAATGTTAAACCTATTAATATACATTATTTTCAATAATATCTAAAGGATTATTTATAATTGGGAATAGTGTAACTCCAACCTATCTGAACTGCCATACAATCGTTGAATAAAATCATAGGTATTATGGGCAGGTACTTATATCACAAATACATTGTTATTGTTAGAATAAAATTTAATATATGTCTAGTAACTCATTATCATTGTTATCATTGTTATTGTTAGATGAAATTTGCATAATTTTTAGTTTTGACATTTATATATGACGCCTCATTCTCCACGACTAAAACAAATTAGGGAAAATAAATTTAATGTGTAAATTTATAAATAAGATTTTTAAATAATATCAATGGATTTGAATGCAACATCAACTAGCATTATCACCTCTATATTCCCGAATAAAATCTTTTATATGTTCTTTAGTATTTTTTAATTATTTTGTTCCTTTAACTATTTGTAGCCAACCCTTACAATCGATCAGAAATAATATTAAAAGAAAGACGATTAAAATCTAAATTTAGATTTTGCATAGCAACAACAAATTTTAGCATGCACTCACTACAAGAAATTTGATATATACCAACCGCAAAATCAATGGTTAAAGGTAAAAAAATCATTGGTAAAAAGCCTAAATATCTATACCAATGGAAAAATTCTTCCGTTCGTGACTTGGTCAAAATTTAGATATAGTTAAGGTTAATTTCACTATTTTATAACTTTATCCATCAATTATTTCCGTTAGAATAGGACGGAATTAGTCGTTGGTATATTAATTTTACAAATATTTTATTCCTAAAATGTTTTTTAATAATATAAATTTTGACAATACTTTCAATATGCACCACATCATGAAAATGATAATGGGATCATGACAAATAGCTTATTGAATGAGCATAAACTTCACATTAAGCTACAACGACTTCCTCTACTATTGATCTAGCATCGTAATTAGATTTCACTTGTTTGATCTTTTCCCAACAACTATAACAAAATTAATACATAATAGCATAAAATGCATTAGGATATAGATTTCACATAATTAGTTATGGAAAAAACATAAATGATAGAGTGTTGGAATAAAATTAAATACAAGCAAAAGGAAGAAGAAAAGTTATATTCTCTTTGGATGAGAAAAGTCCATTTCTTGAATCTCCAACATCTTGAAAATGTCTAGCATTTGTTATACTGCATTTCCTATGTAGCATTTATATCTTTGTATTTTGGATCTCTATATATAGAACTCATTTGTATCATCTTTGTTATTGTCTTGTTTCTGTCTTCAAATTGACATTAGAGCCAATGGAGAACATGATGAATCAGATGCCACTTCCACAACTATCAAAATCAAATTATGAAAATTGGAGTATCTAGATGAAGGAGCTTCTTGGATCTCTAGATGCGTGGGAAGTAATAATGGATGGGTTTGTAGAACCAACTGATACAACAGGTACACATCAGTCCAGAACAAGGCGTTGAAAGAGACGTGATCGAAAGACAAAACAACATTGTACATGTTGTTTAGTGTTACACCCCTTTTAAATACACCGCAAATTAATATTTAAATCGAGTTAACATAACGAAGGTGCTGCATTATTTATAAAACATAAACTCATTCAACATGTCATGCTTTTTCATCAAGAACTTTATTTAAAATATAATTAAAATCCAACAATGTTCTACATGTCGAAAAAATAGAACCAAAACGGAATAAACTTCAATTCATAAGTATTCCAACATAAACCAAAAGGAAACAAGTTCAATTTGATGATTAAAAACAATCGCTCCCCAACATATAACTACCGAGCATGACACCGACACGCCGAACAATCTACATAGCATAACTCGAGGTTATCCTCACCACCTAAGCGGCTAACACTTCAATCTAAAATCCTCAAAGTAAGGGTGAGATTTCATCAACAATTAAAATGCATTATAACGTTTCTTTAAAACAATAAGACAATCAATACATTATTCCACCTCATTAGTATATTCCGATTCCAAATACAAATACAAATCACTGATCATATGCATATATAATAATAAATGAAATTATAAACACCGAAACCATCCTAACATAAATATAATTCCACATGCAATGCATCAATGCATGTGGTAGCAAACGAACTAAGTCACCAACATCGATTCGTCCATAATCACCTAGACAGAATCCAGCTCACCACCCATAATCACCGAGAACGGTTATTAACACGAGCCAAATTCCATACAATGGGAATTAACTCCACTAATGTATATGCATGCACATCAAAAGCATGCAACATTCAAACAAGGAATATGATAAGACAACACATTCCATACATGGTTAACACCATCAAACACCAGCTTTGTTTTCACTGCTTTCAATTTCAATTGATCCCATTCATCACCAACAATCATAGTACAATGTAAAATAATTATTAAATGTTTTCATCCAATTAACAACAAAACTACACTTTCTAATTAATAAACAATCAACCTACACCTATTAACCATTCTTATTAATTCCAATTGAGGTTTTTACCGGATCGATCATTAGGCACAACCTAGAAATTCTTAATTCGAGATTCCTAACGATCAATTCATCCTATTGATTATCAAAACCTATAAGCCATTAATCGACTAAATCACCCTCACTTTCGCGATGATTCTTCAATTTCGGCGCTTCACTTTCCTCTTTCTCTTCTCTCAAAAGCACGAGAATGTGAAAACTCATTCTCTTCTTTATTCCTTTATTTAGTCCTTTTATTATTCCAAATAATAGAAATAAATTAATTAGAATAAGTAGAGCCGTTATTCCACACACCCTCCAATTTATCTTCACACCTCCAACACTCCCATTTATTTAACTAATTAATTAAATCCAATAATTCAAAAATACCAAGAATTAAACTTCTAATTAATTTAATAATTAAAATTCTAATTATTTAATAATTGAATTATTTGGGTGTTCATTTAGGATTGTCATGAATCAACCTTTGAGATGATTGTTGGTTTGACTATGTCGAAAGCAAAGTTGGGGACACCTTTGAAAGAGCGCTCAGAGGAGAAGATAGAGTTAAGAAAGTTCGCTTGCAAACTCTTTGAGGTGAATTAGAAATAATGAAGATGAAGGAGATGGAGTCCTTGTTCGACTACGTAACGCTGTGGGCAAATGGTAGCCAATAAACCGAGTCGAAATTGGGAAGACCAGTGGTTCTCGTGATTGTCGAAAAGATTTTGAGATCTTTGACAAACAATTTGAAAATATAGTATATGCATAGAAGAATCGAAAAAATTCGAGAGTTAATGCCTGGAGAAGGTTCCTTCATACAAACAACGTAAAGATGAAGACGGCGAGGAGGGGCATCATGATGCAAAACAAAACAAGGATCTCACAGAGATGAAAATGCACTTTTCTCTCAAAAATTATGTGGGAGAGGACATGGCCGTGGAGAACGCGATGGTGGTCAAAGTTATCAAAATAACAACTTTAAAAGAGGACAATTGCAACCAGTATGCGGGTCAACAAACTACCTAACCATTAAATGTTACAAATGAAACAAATAGGGGCACTATGGGAAGGACTGTAATTCCTATAATTTTATAACTGTGAAAAAGTGGGACATCTTGAAAATATTGTCGCTTAGAAAGAAGGTGAAAAGACAACAAAATTTTCCTGAGACAAGTTCGAATGAAGGTTTCTACTAATGACTCAAAGGAAGTAGACGAGAAAATAACATTATATATGGTATCTTGACTGTGAGCAAGTAACCCTATGTGGGTGACAAACACTTATTTAGAGAAATTGCAAAATTAAATATGTCCATGCATCTTTCGGATGTGTTGAAAATAAAGGTCGGTGCCTGTGGTACAACTGTATGCGAAGGATGACTTGATTAAATCAATCCAAGATGTATATTATGTACCGATCTCAAAACAAACATATTGAGTATAAGATAATTAATCGAAGGGGATATTTAATTCTCATGAAAGATAGAACGTTGCACCTCAAAGATAAGTTTGGACATCCGTCATCAAGTCGAAAATGAGAAGAATCAAATGTTCAAGTTGAATTTGTTAATTCTAAAAACTACTAAATTTTATGTGAATCGAAAATTAAGCAAATATTTTTGTTTAATATTTTAAATTATTAATTCTTAAAACTACACAATTTTGTGTGATTAAGTAGTTTAATAGTTTTACTCACACTCTTTAAAGTCATTCATATTAAATTGACATGAATTGAGCATGACATAAATTAATAAAATGTACTTCAAATAAAAATAACAAATGCATGTGAGATTGTAAAAATGAAATTATGAAGCGCTTCATACTAGTATTTAAATAGTTTTCATATTTTCTATATATTGATTTCTTTAATGTTTTACAATAACTCTTTATAAGTATCTCACGTTTTATTTCAATTATCTTTGTTTATTATTATTATTATTATTATTATTATTATTATTATTATTATTATTATTATTATTATTATTATTATTATTATTATTATTATTATTATTATTATTATTATTGTGTTAGAACTTAAAAAAATATGTAGAGATTTTATTTTTAAAAATTTATTATTTCGATATTTTATTTCATATTTTGTTCTTCAGTTTTACATTAATTTTTTAATGTCTTTTGCTTAATCATTCATTAAAAGAAAGAGCAAGAATAATTGGTGCCAAATAATAATTTAGAACAATTTCTTGTGCTTATTAAACATGAGTTGAATTATAAATTAACATCTAATTAAATCTTAAACTTAATGTTTTTATGCTTCAAGTTCAATAAGACATAAATATTTACCTAATTTTAGTTATTAAGCTATATCATGGTTTTATTAATGAAAGAAAAAATAGTTTTATTATATTTTGATGAGAAAATATAATTTATATTACAACCTTAAATATATAGAGATAAATAATATTAAAGTGTAACTATGTCTTTTTTCTAGTTCAAATTATATGTTTTTTTTAATTATCATTCTCATCTAGTTATTGAAAATATAATGAATTCATTTTAAATTTTTCTTATTATATAGAGAATTATGGTTTTGCTATTCAAAAAGGAATAGCGGCACAACTTATTGCCTATTTGTCTTCTTATTTCAAGTATTGATTTATTTTTTTTTTATTAAAAATAAAACTAAAAAGATATAGTTTTTAAAATATTCTTAAGAAATTTTGTAAAATAAATTTATTTTTCTTAAATAATTTTTTTTATTTTAATAGATTTAAATAATCTTTAAAGTCTTTTCAAAAGAATGACCTATATGTTTTATGGTAACTAACACATTTAATGTCTTGTCAATATTTATTGTACTAAATATAAATATCATGTCATCCTCTTTACACTTGGTAAAGCAAATATCCTCAATAAAAAATGTTATATGTTATTGAATCTATTAAGGTGACTTTGTCTTTAACCAAAAAATATCCCCGTTCATATTTTATTGAATGGTTTCTAAAAATCTGTGTAAAATGGAGTCATTCCTTTAAATGTTAAACTTATATTTATTATTTCAATAATATTAAGGATTATTTATAATTGGAATAGTGTA